>OY856187.1:288570754-288623254 GCA_963693315.1 Diogma glabrata | reverse complement strand
ATAATGCCATTTACTTAACGTGAACGTTTGAGTTTAATATTTTATGTTCAATTCATTGTTCCTTAAACTAAACTATTTATAAGCAGATATGTCTATTAATGACACTGTTGACACTATCAACACTCCAGTGATCCATTCCTAAGATAATTTTTATAAAAAACAAAGCATTTGGTTTAAAAACAAAGATCTTCTCCGTCCAACTCTTTCAAATAAAAAATTGGTATTCCCTTAAATATCGAAATTCGAGACGAAATTAGAGACAATGCAGAGGTCATTTGAAGTATTAATAAATGTCATTACACCAAATTTTAAAACTTTTGACAAATGAGACAAACCTTAATAACACGTAATATGGTTCACTTACCTTATATCGTATAATTGTTTTCTCCGATAATTAACAGTTAATTACAGTTAAATTTTATTAAGTAACTTAAATTTTATTAAATAATTTGTTTAAATTTGTGTGTTTCTTAAACTTTACCACCAATTTTTAAAATTTATCTTTTGTATGTTGTTCAAGTCATTTGAATAAAAAATATGTGTGAGAGGAAAGATATGATCTAAAATACATCCGAGTAAAACCTTCTTTATTATACAAGCCTGATTATTGGACGCCATATGCGAAAAACAATGCACCGTCAACGAGGTATAAGTGTATGATTTTAAAGATTTTACAGGGTATATAGAACAAAAATATAAGATTTTAGAGTGTAAAAAGAATAAAAATATAACAACATGAAAATAACATATATGTATGTTAATGTATAAGGTTCTCGATCTCGATGTACGTTGTACGAAAAAAACAATCAGTCTTGTAACTAAAAGCGGTTTTGATCCAAAAATAAAAAAACACGGAACAGATATATCTTTTTCTCCGAGGTTAAAATAACACAGATAATTTTTTTGACGTAAAAAATATATCTCCGATATAGAGCAATTCCACGTCATTGCAACATTAGGGTGACCAGATATCTCAAATCAGAAAAGAGTATAGAAACTGAAATAGTACCTCATTATCATTTACCCCATATGGAAGCACACTAAAAGAGATCGACTTAATTTTTAAATTAAAAATAAAAAATAAAACAGTTGAGTTTTAAATTTTGGCTTGTAGTTCAATCTTTATTTCATCAATAACATTGGTTACATTTATTAAAACTAAAAAATTTCTTTTGGTTTATCACATTAAATACAGAAAATTCATACTCTGTATCAATTAAAAATATATTAAATAAAAAATACTATAAAATGGTAAATTAAGATTATAATTGCGTTTTAATAATAATTAAAGGTATTTTTCACTACTGGCACTTTTTGCTAGCAATTCGGTCTCTAATTTGATTGCTTCCATAAATTCACTGCTAGACATTTTTATATTGTTCTTGATCATCATAACGTTCTCTAGGGATTTGACTGTTAATTGACTTTTCTCTTTCGTCCAATAGCCATTTATGGTACTAAAAATTCTTTCACAGTTAGAATTAGTGCCTGAGAGACACAAAAAAAATTCTATAATCTCCTCAATCCCAGCTAAATTAGGTTGATTGATTCTAATTGTTTTGATGATAAAACTCTATTTCTGAAATATGGAAACGTTCAACGTATTCCATTCTGATTCCATTCCACTATTGATGAAAAACGTGTTCTAGACAGAATTGTAAACACTTGACCATTTTTGATTTTCCTGAAACTTGACATATAAGTAGTATGGACAAAATAAAAAATACAACTTATTTTAAAATTTTTTAAAGTGCATAGTTTGAGCATAGGGGGCACCCCAACATGCAGGAAAAATGAAAACTCTGCCAATCCGATGTAACTTTAAAATTAAATTGCCCAAGAACGGCTATACCGATTTCATCAATTTTTTTTTTGTTTCATAGATGATTGATTAACGACTAACTCGTTTGAGAAAAAATTAATTTATTGTTTTTGTAATTAATTTTTAGATAAAAATATTAAAATTTTTTTTGAAAGATGGCGCTTGCCAATAGGGTCGCAGGTCAATTAGAATTTAATTAATTTTTTTTCTGAAAATAGTTCTATTCTTACTCTAAAATATATCAAATTTACAAAGAGGCTAAAATTCTTGTTCTTGAGATATATAATTTTGAAGATTTTTAGTACGACTGAAATTCGAATTTTTCTTCATTTTTTCAAACAACTTCCATTAACAAAAAATTTTAAAATCAATTAAATTTTAACTTTTTTTTTTTAAATAGTTCTATCCTTACTTTATAATATATCAAATTTACAAATAGGCATTAATTCGTCTTCTTGAGATATATAATTTTAAAGATTTTTAGTTCGCCTAAAATTCAAATTGTTCATTAGTTTTTCGAACAATTTTTATCATCAATAAATTTTAACCACTGAAGTTCGAGAAAATAATGAACAATTAGAATTTTAATCGGACTAAAAATCTTTAAAATTATATATCTCAAGGACACGAATTAACGCCTCTTTGTAAATTTCATATATTTTAAAGTAAGGTTAGAACTATATACAAAAAAAGTTAAAATTTAATCGATTTTAAAATTTTTTGTTAATGGAAGTTGTGTGAAAAAAATGAAGAAAACTTTGAATTTCAGTCGTACTAAAAGTCTTTAAAATTAAATATCTCAAGAACAAAAATTAATGCCTCTTTGTAAATTTGGTATATTTAAGAGTAAGAATAGAACTATTTTCAGAAAAAAAATTAATTAAATTCTAATTGACCTGCGACCCTAGCGCCATCTTCCAAAAAGTTTTTTAATATTTTTATTTAAAAATTAATTACAAAAACAATCAATTAGTTTTTTTTTCAAACGACTAACTAATCATCTATCAAACAAACAAAAGTTTGATGAAATCGGTATAGCCGTTCTTGAGCAATTTAATTTCAAAGTTACATCGGATTGGCAGAATTTTCATTTTTCCTGCATGTTGGGTGCCCCCTATGCTCAAACTATGCACTTTAAAAAAATTTTAAAATAAGTTGTATTTTTTATTTTGTCCATACTACTTATATGCCAAGTTTCAGGAAAATCAAAAATGGTCAAGTTCAAATCTCGACTTTTTCACCTGCGTAGATCACGTTTTTCATCTATTTTGTAATATATTTTCCGTAAAAAATAAAATTTGTAAAAGAGTATATTTAACATGTTTTGCTTAAAAAAAGAGTAAAGAGTAAAACCTGTTCGAAAAGAGTATAATACTCTTTAAAAGACTACATCTGGTCACCCTATGCAACATCGATATTCCCGACCCCCTCTGATTTCGATGAAATTTCATACACAGGCTATCTGTGACATCTAATGACAAAAAAAATACTATTTCTTTCGAAAAATGAAATTTCGCTCTGGGGAAAACGCTTGGTCCGCTGAAAGGCAGTTGCTGTGCCTCCAATATTTCATCACTCGAACTTGATTCTGCATCACCTGTATTTTCAGCATCAATACGTCCAGTGGAACTGGTCATTAGGAGACGAATTCTACAAGACGAACAAATTCGCATTCGCATATGAATATCAAACACATAATTTATCGAATGTAATTTATTCTGAATTTCAGGTGTAAGATTTCGTAAAGTTTTTGAACACTTGCCGAATGCCGATACCAAATGGTTTTATACAATGATATTTACTTATGTTTTAAAAAAAAATTATTTTAACTATAATACGCTTTAAAACTTCTTTGCTAACACAAACAACACTAATATTTTTTTAACAAGATTGACAAATGAATTTAGTATGATGCTTTACGATCAAAATATCTCTAAAGACTATTCTTTTCATTATTGTGCTCTCATTTTATGACAGATTTCATTAATAGGTAATTAAATTACGGTACTCGATTGCATGCATTTAAAATCAATTTCCGACAGGTAGAAATGGGAGAAAAGGTAAATTATGTAAAAAGCATTTACACCCTCAAATACTTAAGTTGTATCCTTAAAATAATTAAATGGTCAATAAATTTCTATAAAACAAGAATTTAGGTGGTTTTAGTTTAATAGACTGCAATGTTTAAAAAAAACAAAACGGGAAATTATGCCATTGAGAACCTTTCGATTTAGATTAAGAATTAATTAAAAAATTTTTTTCCTGGAGAAAAAATGTGGTAAAAGTGAGGGTACCCTCAACAGCGCTATCTTTGAAAATATTAAATAATTTTTTTTATAAAGTCTATCAATTAACTTTCTAATGAGCTATAAATGACATAAATCGGTTTATTTAATCGTTAGCAATCGGTAGCCAAATATACTAATGTTTCGCCAACCCGTAAGACTTTGCCGCCACCCTATGCTAGTTTCTTCTAGTAAGTAATAATGTGTAAAAAATGTTTTATATCTAAGTTTTAGGGTGCTACCGTTGACTGAATACAGCTCTTAGCTCTAGCAAATTGTAAAATTTGTTAAAACCAATATCCATGTACCTATAACTCTCAAGTGAGAGATCGTCGAATTATATAAGTGTCAACTTTTCTGCAAATGTAAATAACGGTTTTTTCTTCTTCACAATCATAAAGTATGTATGTCCGAATCAGCTTTCAGCAAAAAACTTGGAGTAAACTGTTTAATTATAAAGCGAAAACATCAGAGTTATTGGGTTGAAACGATCAACTAGGTAATTCTTGCGGTTCCAGCTGAATTCTTCTTAACCTAAAGAGATTTTAAACTAAATTACTTTAGAGATTTGTTTAGATGAAGATTAATATGTTCGCGTACGTTATATACTGCTTGTTAATGCCCATATTTTTTACTTTTTCTACTAAATCTAACGCTATGAAGATCCTCTTGGCTATTTGGTTGAATATTGTTCGGAATCATCAATGAATTGAACAAACAAATTTTTCTGCCAAACGTAAAATGCTAAGCGAAAAATCATCATTATAGAGAACTGTATCCGCGACTTTATTAAGTCCCAAATTTTTTCATGTGCGTTCCTTTATGCATAGGTTTGTTTTCTAAGGTGCCAAACATAGCACATTTCAGGTTCAACCTGAAGAATATATTTTCAATTTGATTTCGCAATGATATTGAAAATCGCTCAATTTCAGCGGCAATTCGAACCAATCTTAATTCGTCATTATTATTGTAGAAAACAAATAACAACGAATGTTGGTATACCGGCTAATATTTGCCAACGGAAACGATTAAGTCTTGTTAGAGGGAGGAAAACGACTGAATAAATACTCACGTAGTCGCTATATAATAAATGCTTTTGGTTTACTACAGCAAATGTGTTATTAAATATCATGTTGGTTTTTGGATAAAAAGTGTTATGTAATAGGAATTAATACATATGTCACAACAACACAAAGATGCTTTTTAAGAACCAGGTCCCAGGAAAATATTTGCGGAAACACAACAGACTCTTTTAACTTATTATTTATTTTGTGATTAACGGGTTTTAATAATTGCTTTTCTGTTCTGATCTCGCTAAAAATAATAGTAAACTTTTATAGATTAAGCATATGTATGTTGTAAAGTGTAAACCTTTCGAAACACTTTTTTTTTTTTTTTTTTTTTAATAAAATGTGTTGTGTAGTAGGAATTACAATATGTGTCACAATAACACATAAAACCCTTTTAAGACCAAGGTCCCACAACAACATACGTTCAAAGGTGTTGATGGACGTAAATCTTTCTTTTTTTGTATTTTTATATTTTTTGTAAAGAATGGATAACTAAACAAAAAATCCTATCACTAACAAAATATGACATAGGCCAATATTTTATGATGGAATAGAGAAAATAAAAGTAAATTAAAAAGTAAATAGCAAATTTTTACAAAAATTTGCTGAAACAAAACAAAAATGTAGTTGCCAATAATCCAGCCGGTTGCATATTCCTTGATCCTATGACACACTCTCTTTCTTAAAGATTAAAGCCCACACATAATTATATGAAGGCTCATTTCTTCAAGGATCAATAGCGTCTCATCATCAAGGATTATTTAACAGCTAAGATTGAGGGTGCTACCGTTGACTGAATACAGTTCATCCGCCACCACCCCTAAGATGTCACCTTGGCTAGTGATATCTCACTGCTATTGCCAGTGGTGTGTGATATCTCACGTCCACTCGTATGTCAATAGCAGGGACTGGAGTACGCGGGGTTGTCACACCCGTAGATCAAAAACAAAAAAATAAATTTCAAAACAATAAAAACTGATCCCTCCATGCGGAAAATTTGTTGAATTGAAAGTACATTTCGTAGCTTGAAAATTGTCTGTGGTTTCACAATATAATAAATTTTAAGTCAAAAATGCAGTGTCGCATATACTTTATATTTATTTAATAAATATAAAAAAATATGTGAATGAACTTAGTTTCTTGACTTGTAAATTTTTATATTGAGGACTACGGTTTTAAAATTAGGTCAATGGTTTAAATTGTTTTTTAGTAATTTTTAATTGGTTATATTTTTGAAACAACGGGAAATATCGGTTTACAACAATTTCCCTCCAAATATGTAATTAGATAATTGGGAATTATTCGATAGCTGGGTTTCATTTTGGAAGTAGAGGGAGGTGGTTGGCTGAAAATTGTTAACCTGAACTCGAGTGGTGTAATAAAGTTAAGAAAATGAAAATAATTGGAATATAAGAATGTGTCAAAATATTAACGGTAAATATTAATGCATATTAAATCAAAGTATAATATACATAAAAAAAGTCCAAGCGGCACGTATATCCGCTAGAAATAGGTAGATTTCAAGATCAGACAGTTTTGTGTGCCAGTAGAATCTGATGTATCAGATTAGTTTAACCAACACAAACTAATTTAAAACAGATATCGAACAAATTTTAAAAAGAAAATTAGCTACATGTAAGCAAAACTATATCTATCCAATTTTGCAACAAAAAAATTTATCAAATCTTCCACAGAACATGTGTGTGACACTTTATGACACAAGCCTACGCTATATCATAATATCATATGTCTTCCAATTACTGCAAAATATCAAAATAGCTTATTTCTAAGAAAAACAATTAATTTCTTCTATTCAAACCTTTTTATTTTTTTTTCATTGACTGTTATAAGGTTTTTGGAAATTGTAGTTATGGATTGTTGCAAACTTTTTTGTTGAAGCCAACAAGTCGAAAACCTCGAACTGCAGAGGTTTATATTTATAAGAAACGGATTAAAATGTTTACACAAATTCTAAATTTATGAAGTTTTTAAAAATATTAGTATCCAAACGGCCGTTATAACGGATTAAAAATATGAATTTTTTTTCTAGTATAAAGCCCCTAGTTATTTAACCATGTGTCAGATTTTTCTGATTTACGAACTTGTCCAAAATATTAACAAAACAAATATGTTTACGGAAGGTTTTTTGATCTGGCTCCACAAATGCGACCGTGAGAGTGCCGGTTGATTAAAACGCATTTGGTGTTTTACAAGCTTTTTTGTTGGAGCCGCTCACTCAGAAACCTCCAACTGCAGAGGTCTTTTTTTAAAGAAACTGATTAAAAAGGTTTTAAAAATTCTAAATTTATGAAGTTTTTAAAAATATTAGAATCTAAACGGCCGTTATAACAGATCTACAAAACAGAGTTTTTTTCTAGTATAAAGCCTCTAGTTTCTTAACCATGTGTCGGATTAGGCTGATTTACGAACTTGTCCAAGATATTAATAAAACGCACATTTTTAAAAAAGGGTTTTTGCTCTGGCCTTACAAATGCGACCGTGAGAGTGCCGGTTGTTTCAAAAAAAGATTTTTTTTTTGCAAGCTTTTTTGTTGGAGCCGCTCACTCAGGAACCTCTAACTGCAGAGGTCTATTTTTAAAACAAATTGATAAAAAGAGTTTCAAAAATTTTAAATTCGTTAATTTTTTTAAAATAGTAGTATTTAAACGGCCGTTATAACGGTTTTAAAAAATCAATTTTTTTAGAAAAAAGGCTCTAGTTCCTTAACCACGTGTCGGATTTTGCTGATTCACGAACTCGTTCGAGTTATTAATAGAACACATATGTACAGAAAATATTTTTGATCTCCCTCAACAAATGCGACCGTGAGAGTGCCAGTCGTTTTCGTTATATCTCATATCGTGTATATATATATATATATATATATATATATATATATATATATATATATATATATATATATATATATATATATATATACATATATATGTATATATATATATATATATATATATATATATATATATATATATATATATACAGTCAGACCTCGTATAACGTTACCCCGTTTAACGTTGATTCACTTTAACGTTATTCCAATATTTCAAATTTATAAATTTTTTTTTGAAAATTTTAAAAAATGAAAACAAAATTTTTTTTTGAATTGTCGAGAAACAAACAAAATATTCTCTTAAATTATTTATTCTTTCGAATTTAATCAACATTTTTAATTTTGATTGACTAAGTTAATCAGCGAATTGGAAGAGTTTTACAAAACAAGACAAATTAATAGTTTTATATATTTATATTATAAGTTTCTCTACTCGTGTAATAGTTTCGTCTACTATTAAAAACAAAATTCGTCATTGTTTTCATTCTGACGAAGTAAATGTTTGGGTAGTGAAATCCGAAATTCTACGTCCACACCGTACTACCCGGGGAACGCTAACAGAATTAGGTTGGTGTAGTTGAGAGCGGCAGAGCGTCCCTTACTCAACAATAAAAGAAGTGGAAGCTGTCATCAAAAAATTAAAAAATGACAAATTACCAGGTATCGATGGAATCCCTGCAGAACTATTTAAGAATGGAAGAGCAGCTCTGGTCTCACGTATATATGATCTGATTCTTGCAATCTGGGACCAAGAAGAACTACCTGCTGAATGGAAAACAGCTCTAATTGTTCCGCTACATAAGAAAGGTGCCCGCCTAAAGTGTGCGAATTATCGTGGAATCGAACTGTTGAACACTGCATATAAAATACGAGCTAATGTCTGACTATGACTATCAGTGTGGTTTTCGTCCCAACCGTTCAATCACAGATCAATGTTTTACCTTAAGGATGTTGGGAGTACAACATCAGCATTCACCAGATCTACGTTGATTTCAAGCAAGCATATGATATCATCATCCGCGACAACCTCTGGTCTTCACTCATATGCCTTGGTATTCCAGCGAAACTTGTTTCTCTGTGCAAACTCACAACATCGGGATCAAACGTCTGTAATAACATAACGTCTGTAATAACATCGTCAAATGACATGCAGACAGATATCAAAGCCCGTGTCTCAGCCGCATACAGAGTTTTCTACGCATACTCAAAACTTTTGCGATCAAAACATATTTCGCAGTCGTGCAAACTCACACTTTACAAAGCACTAATCCGACCTGTGCTTACCTTTGAAAGTGAAAGCTGGACATTGACTTCCTCCAATTGTATTTTTGTTCAGGTCTGTTATTCTCTTTCTGATTCCCAAATTTAACAAATTTTTTTTCCCGCGTTTAGGGTGTTAACCTAAGGCTCATCCCATTTTTTTTTTTGAACCTGTCCAGTTCCAGGTCATCATAATAATCTTTTTACACGTTCATATAGCAAGCCGCTTGATTCAAGACAGACGCCCGCTCCAAGCGGTCTTTAACATGGAGAACAGATGCATGCGTCGCATTGGTTTAAATGCGCCAATTCGCCGTCGTGTAGCGTCATTAACTAAGCTAAGCAGTTTTTACTCTGCTTGTCTCCGATACAACAACTTCATTCAAACTCTACCGCAACTCTACAGTATCATCTTAAAATCGAAAATCTGATTAATATATAAATTTAAGATCAAAATGCACGAAATATTCTACTTAATCAGTTAATAATTATTGAAAAAGAAGAAAATTTACGAAAAAATTAACAATTAAGCACCTATCTCATCGTTTTGCACGACATCCATACCCCGTTTAACGTTGATTTGAATAACGTTAAGGAATTTTGGAACGCATCCTTGACGTTAAACGGGGTATCACTGTATATATATATATATATATATATATATATATATATATATATATATATATATATATATATATATATATATATATATATATATATATATAAATTTTTTTTTTTTTATTTTTTCGTCTCCGCTTATCATATATAGTCGTTTGGCACAAAAATTTTTCCGAAATTCCGAGATGAAGCCCATTGCAATAGGTAAATTTTTATATGAAATCTACCTAAAAACTGTAACCATCAAAACGTAATATCTAAAACACAATTTCCTGAAGCAATTGTAAAAAATGTGCAACATCAAAATTTCAAAATTCAGTTTCAATTTTAAATTAATATTAGTATTATAATTTTTTGTTGAAATAATTTTCGATAATTATGATTTGAAATTCAAATTAGAAATATTATGGCTAGCGTATTCTATTTATCAAAATTATTTTGAGCGGTTATACCTCTGAAAGAATATAGTGGTGTAAACGCCTAATGTGTTCAATAATAAAAACTATATTATTATATTAAACTATCGGAAGTATAAACTTAGTATGAATAAAAACAAATTAAGTAATAAATTTTTTTTGTATAATTTTAATCTTTTATTTTTAAAATAATATTATTACTAAAATGCCGTGGTGTGAAATAATTATTATAAGCCTTTTATTCAGACATGATTCGATTATTTTTAAATTATCATCATCAGTTATCAAAAATGAGACGAGAAGGATAATTCGTCTCAATATTGATAATTGATGATGATAATATATAATGTAATATAATAATTATTTCACAAGACGGCATTTTATTAATAATATTATTTTATTAATAAAAGATTAAAATTATACAAAAATAGTTTATTACTTAATTTGTTTTTATTTTATTGTGAAGTGGCAGTGGGTTATTTATTCACGAACTCATAAGATACTATTAATATCGCTCAACATGAATTTTAGTATGAATGTGTGCGTAATATCCTCCTTTACGTCAAGGCAGGTCGAACCCGTGGGGTTTCGGGTTCAACCCGCCCCTAATCGATCATTTTTCAATATGCATTTTGTTTGACTAGAATGGAAAGGTTCAATAGCACAAGAGCTACATGAGGAGAATCATTAAAAATCATGATTACAGACTAAAACATTTGTTAATTATAAATTATAGTCATCTGTGATATTTGCGATCGTTCAGAGTAAGTGGCAGTGTAAACTAAAAATACGTGATAGATATTGGATTTATAAAGTATGGTGCGCAAAAGTCTAATTATTTACTTAATGTTAAATTAAAGAATGTTATGTTTTGTATTTATTAGTTAATATGCTTAAACCAATTAAGATTAATTACCTAATCTGAGCGTTTTAAACAGAATGCTTTTGTTTATTCAAAGTTTGTTTAATAAAAGATCAGCCAAGATAATAATTGTTTTATTGTAAATATTCATAAAATAAATTAATCATGGTCGGGTGCGAACTTTAATTATATGATTATTGTATTTTTTTGGGTTCTATTTTTTGCGATTTAACCAAGTGAGCTGCCTTCCCATCAAATTTAATAAAATTTTCACTTTCAAAACTTCCTATTTCAGCTTCGAAAATACTAAAAGTTATTCTTGGGTTCAAACATACTAATAGTTTAGGGTACGATAATACCAGCAGCGTGCTAATTAAGCAGATTGTGTTTTGCATTGTTGATGTTATAACTTATATATTTAATCTAAGCTTGTAAAAAGGTATTTTTCCCTAAAAGTTTAAAATTGGTGATGGTTAGTCATATGCATAAAAAAGGTGACCGATCTCATTATTGTCTGTTTTCTCCAAAATACTTGAAGAAGTGGTCAAAGCTAAAATGTTAAATTTTCTTAATGCTAAGAAATTTTTTAATAGTGCTCAATTCGTTTTTAGGGAGGGCCTATCGACTGAGTCAGCTCTCCTAAATTTTCTAAATGGTGTTCATGAAGGAATCAAAGATGGTTATCTTGTATCAGCTATAATTATTGATTTAATTAAAGCTTTTGACATGGTTGACCATAAGTTGTTGTTTAAAAATTTTCTGATGCTTGAATTAGAGGCGTCTTTCTTAATTGGCTCAAATCTTTCCTCAGTGACAGAATGCAAAAGGTCAAAGTTGGTGATTCCTTAAGTAGTCTGGAATTTGTTAATATAGGTGTTCCTCAGGGCGAGGAATTATCAAATTATTTTTTGATCTACGTGAACTGTTTTTTTCCATCAGTTTAAATTGTAAAAATATAATTGCATTTGTTGATGATACGACTCTTACGTATCGAGCCAATTCAGAACATATGTTGTCGGAGCAAATGAAATATGATTTGAGACTGTTGAGAAATTGGTTTAACTCACATCATATGATAATTAGTGATAAGACTAAAATGATGAACTTCAGCCTATTAGGAAATCGTGTGGATAGTAGTGAAGTTTGTTTTCATTCTAATCATGTCAGTCTAATCATGTATTGCTTCGTTATTAAACCAGCTTCTAAATTTAAATAGCTCGGTATTGTGCTGGATTTAAAACTTAACTGGAAAGATCAGTCTAGTTACGTGAAAACAAAAATGTTGCAGTCTCTTAGAAAGTTTAATGTCCTAAGGTGTCTTTGTCCTTTGAAGGTATTAAAGTTATTATTTTTTTTAATAAAATGTGTTGTGTATTAGGCATTACAATATCTGCCACAACAACACATTAAACCTTTTAAGATCAAGGTCACACAACAACATGCGCTTTAATGTGTTGATGGAGCAAACATTTTTTTTTGTTTATATTTTTTGTTAAATAATGGACAATTAAACAATGAATCCTATCACATAAAAAATATGACATAGGCCAATATTTCATGATAGGATGGACGAAATAAAAATAAAATAAGAGATAAAAAGCAAATTTGTTTTACAAATATATGTCAATAGCATATACCTTGAACTTGTTGACTATAAGATACAATACGCATTGTCTCGTTGGAGTGAGATATAAATATATATATATATATATATATATATATATATATATATATATATATATATATATATATATATATATATATATATATATATATATATATATATATATATATATATATATATATATCTATATATATATATATATTCAAATATTTTAATAACTGAAGTGTTTATAGTCGAAAATGTTGTTTTTTTAAAAATTATTTAAAACAAGTTTTATTTATTTCTATAAATCCTATATTTCGACTGCTAATTACAGTCATCTTCAGGGATTAAAAAACAAATAAAAGTTATAAAAATAACTTCAAAAAACCATCAAAAATGAATATAAAAATGAACTTGAAGCAAAAATTTAAAATATTAACAAATTATATAAACCAAATAGTTTTTTTCGTTTAGTTTAGTTAATAAAACTTTCTGAAAACAAAACATTTATATGTTTTATTTATTATTATTTTTATGTTTTATTTTTTTTATTTTTTATTAACTAAACTAAACGAAAAAACTATTTGGTTTATATAATTTGTTAATATTTTAAATTTTTGCTTCAAGTTCATTTTTGTATTCATTTTTGATGGTTTTTTGAAGTTATTTTTATAACTTTTATTTGTTTTTTAATCCCTGAAGATGACTGTAATTAGCAGTCGAAATATAGGATTTATAGAAATATTATAAACATTTTCGACTATAAACACTTCAGTTATTAAAATATTTGAATAATATTAAAAGTCGAAGAGATATTAAATATAAATTGATTATATATTTATGATCAAAATTTGCATATATATATATATATATATATATATATATATATATATATATATATATATATATATATATATATATATATATATATATATATATATATATATATATATATATATATATATATATATATATATATATATATATATATATATATATATATATATATATATATATATATAAATACAATAAAACCCATTCTTATCGCTCAAAAACATTTAATTAGAATTATTAGTAAACGTAACAGGAGACCCATTACTTACCTTTGTTTAAACTTCTTGGTATTCTGCTTGTGCAACAGCTTTATGTTTTTATGGTATTGACGTGTGTTTTTAAGATGAACGTTTATTTGAATACCAGAGACAGTGTCTCCATCAATCTCAGACCTGGGAATCTTCACACCCAGATTAGGTCAACTAACTTTAGTAAATACGTTTTATGTACATGCTACGAGACTTTTCAATATACTGCCTGTTTGCATATCCAATTGCTCTATGTTATATATATTTTTAAAGGATTGGTTGTTCAGGCAGCATTAATGACTGAAGTCATTTAGTAAATTTATATTTTCTTTTTCTTTATTTTATAAATCAGTTTAATTTTAATTTAATTTCGTATTTGTTGATTATTTTGGAAAAATTGCTTTCAATTGTAATACTGATAAATTTAAATATCATTGAAACAAAAATTGATGCTATAAAGCCCCCTTTATATTGTTAGTATTATTATCTATTGGGGCATTTGCCCCTAAAATGCCCCAATAGATGAATGCCCTCACAATGTGGATGATGTAGATGATAATTGATAGATGAATGCCCCTAAATTTTATTCTGGAAATTTGTTGATTTTGAAATATTCTTGTTTGTACTCTTCATTTGTTTACTGAGCATATGTGTATAATGTTTATACATATGTATATGTACGTGTACGCAAATTTTTGTTTTTTGTTTGAGCAATTAAGCTATTAAAGTTATTTGAATCTATTATTTTGTACAATTTTCGATAAAAATTCTATGAAAATTGATAGTATGCAGAAAGTGCAGTAAGAAAATCAGCACAAAAAATCCTAACTTACAATTTTTTATTATTTAAAACTGATTACATATCATCTCTAAGCTTGTGTTAAAAATAATAATGTTTTAGCAAAAAAATTAAAGGTATATGTATTCATTTCCTGAATAAAAAAAAATGATTTATTATATTCATATGTTAATCTAACAATGACCTCAATCCAACAAACATTTCTCTTAAGATTTCAAAGAATAGTTTCATCTCATAAATAAAATTGTGCAACAATCAAATTCTAAAACTGTTAAACAGTTTATCATTTATTCCCTTAAGACATTACTTGTGCAATTATTCTACTTAAGCATTTATTATTAAATGAAATCAGTCGAAACGACTAACTAAAAAACAAATTAAATTAAAATTTTCTTATTTATACCGTTATTCGAGTTATTTTATATTTGATTTTTTATGATCAAAAAGCCAATTGTTAAAGATTAAACTACAAAAAAAGTTATACATTTCCATAAATTATCGTAACAGAATTATTTATAATTCCTTTCAAGTAGAAAGACAACCGATAAAAAGAATTATTTTTGTTTTAATTTTAGTTAATTTAATTCTGTTTATCTTGTTAAGTTTAATATATATATTTTTCTACAATAGTATATGAAAAGCCTATTTACATTGAATAAATTTGTGAAATCTCTATACGTGAGATAGAATTTTTTTTTGTATGTGACAAAACAAACGGTGTTCTCATATAAGGTGCGTTCGATTTGACTGAAACAACTGAAAAAACAACAACAATTGCATTCAATTTTTCAGTTGATTCAGTTGCTTCAGTCAAATCGAACGCACCTATAGTATAACAATATACTATTTTTACAATTTATCGTTTTTACATAGCAAATTATTTGTTTCATTGTAATTCGAAAATAATTTGACCTCTTTGTCAGAGATTAGGCGTGAAATGTTCGAACTGAAAACAGAAATATTAAATAATATATTGAAAATTGTTTGTTGGTGTTTTTTAAACTAAAATGTGTTTTATAGTACGAATTACAATATGTGTCAGTTGTCACAACATATGGAAATTTTTTATGATCAAGGTTCCACAACACATGCGTTCTAAGGGTTTGATGGACTCATTTTTTTTTGTTTTTTGAAGAATGGATAACTAAACAATTATTCTTATCACACAACAAAATACAATATTGGCAAATAATTCGTGATAGGATAATATAAATAAAAATAAAATAAAAGAATAAAACGCAAATTTAAAAAAAAAAAAATTGGACCAACAAAACTAAAATTTAGTTGCCAATTATCCAGCCAGCGGCATATAATTGTGACTGTCTTCCTCTATGACGAAAGCCCAGATTTTAAATGCTTAAAAATATAAATTATGTCGCTATTTTAAATGTGTTAAACTAAAAATTATATTGTTTTTAAATCTTAAAAAAAAAAAATTAAAAAAAAATTTTAAAAAACACACTTTTATTGAAAATGAACTAAAAACTAAAAAATAAATTTTGCATTGACACAACACGATGTTCCAAAGAAACAAAGGTTATATTCAGAGTTGGTTTGTTTTAAACACTTTTGTTTTAAACACTGTTTAAAACAGTGTTTAAAACAAATTGTTTTTTTTTGAAAAAAAACAATGTTTTAAACAAAAATTGTTTTTTTTAAATATTGCAATGTTGTTTATTTGCTATCCAATAGAACTGTTGTACGTTGTCGTGTTTTAACGTTTTTAATACATTTGACCACCTTTTGGCACCTTAAGCGTCATTAAAATTTTAAAAAAATTTTAAAGCTTTCATATGTTTTTTTGTTAATAAAATGCGTTGTAAGGTGTTGATGAACGCAAATCTTTATGTTTTTTTTTTTCAAAGAAGGAATAACTAAACAATAAATTCTATCACATATAAAATATGACATATCCCATGATGATAGGAACGGATACATAAAATAAAAATAAAATAAGAGATAAAACGAAAATGTCTTTTAAAAATTTGCAAAATTACAAAATTAAAAGGGGGTTGCCAATAATCCGGCTAGTGGTATATTCCTTGATCATGTGACGCACTGTCTTTCTCAATTATTAAAGCCCACACAAAGAGAAATATCAAAGCTCGATTCCTCGAGTAAGCAATAATGCCATTACCAAGGAATACTTCTAGATAAAATTTAGGGTTGACTAGGTAGGGATATCTTACTACTATTTCCTGTGGTATGTGATATCTCACGTTCACTCGTTTGTCAATACTAGCCAAACTATTATTAGAAATGTGCTGAAGGATGTGTTATTCGATTCCCGACAGACGTTCAATGGAGGATCAAGTGCAATTTGTTTAATTGTTAAATAAAAAAGTGGTAAATATATGCTATTCCTGTAGATCAAAAGGAACATCTCAATTTTGAAAAGGAAATTAAAGATTGGCTTACGTATTTCATATCAGTGATATATATTAACATTTTTTATCAGATATTTAACAAAGGCTTGATAAAATAGGTTCAGAACTTTATCAAATTTTAAAACCAGTCGCAAATGCTTTGAACAAATGAATCAAATTAAGAAGCAGTAACGACATGATTTAGATTTTATTTTTGGCCATCAATTGTGATGCAAAAAATAATCAAACACGCATATTCGGCATTTTTGTCTCCGTTACATTACGTTATATTTTAAATTTAAATAAAATTATCTTGCTTTAAAAATTCAAATTCAAAATCTTGTTGTTTTCAATAGATTTTTTGTTAAAGGTACTATATCGTTACAGCGAATATTCTTATATGAATGGTATCAATATCATAATCTGTGATTTACAATCAGAAACCAAATTTATCTATTTAATCAAATACCTGTTTACCTGTTTTCCATAATCTTTTCAAGTTGAACTATTTAGGTGCATCACGCAGAATCGTCGCAGAATTCTTATCATAATTCAAATTTCTAAAGTTTACGTTAGCCAATTAATACAACAATGCCATTAGATTGAGGTGTTAACTATTCTTAGTCATCTTGGAACAACTATTTGAGTAGCTACTGAGAATATTCAAGAAATCTTGAGAAGCTTAAACGTGATCCTTAAGAATAAGCACAAAATCTTGAGAATCTTTCCGAATATATTGAGCATTTTCAAAGAATCTAAGAGCATTTGGACGTACAGACCCTCTTCAGATGAAAATCTTTAGACGACCCTTATTGATCTGAGAATATTTAAAACACTTATTTTCTTTGGAGTTTTTTCACTCCGATTACATATTTTCATTTAAAACCAAAAAAACGAATCTTTGTAGTATAAAACATATTTAAAACAAAAACAAAACACAAAAAAAAACAAAAAAAACACAAAAAAAAACAAAAAAAAACTGTTTTAAACAATAAAAAACGCGTTTTAAACAAAAAAAAACAGTTTTTTTGTTATTTTTTTTTAAAAACAGTGTTTTTAACCAACGCTGGTTATATTCAAACGATAAATCTTTTATTAATAACTATGTTTGCTTTCAAGCTGTAATAAGGAAATAAATATTTAAATATGTTTTTAAACAATTTAACACAGATGGCAAAATTAGATGTACAGACTAGAACACTATTTAACTAGAAGTTTTGTTAGATAAATAATTTTCCGTTACAGTTTTTACAAAAAATAAAAGTGGGTGGCGCAGTCAGCGTATTGAACGTATTACATCACATTTTGTAGTACATATAACTAATTTATAATACTTTAAAATATTTGAATTAAGTTTTAGTATTTGTGCTTATTACTTAATTAAGATTTAGAATTAGCACATTTTCTACATATTTATTGCCTTTCTATATTGACGCCACCCACTTTTATTTGTAATCTGAAAAAATTTGAACCTTAGATAATGATGAAGTGATGAACAATTCGTAGTAATTCAAGATTTTATTAAGTTTTTTATCTTTACGATAGCAATGGATCCGACCATTATGTAGTTTAGGATTATAAGTCACTCGAACTGAATGTGTTCAATTGAATAGAATAAAAAATTGCTTTGAAAAGCGAAAATTCCATAAAAAAATGTTTTTTCCAAATTCGGGGATCGAACCGGTGTCCTTCTGATCAGAGATTATGATTAACCATTTAACCCACTTGACCAGCGACGAGATAAAAATTTGTTTTTGGACGATCGACTTAACATCACAATTATTATAATTCAATTTTAGTGTCAATTTTCGTCTTATTTTAGTTATTCTACGAACACGTTTTAAAAAAGTAATTTAATAAAAGTTCAAAAAGTAGCACAAGCTATTTGGTATTGCAAATTAAAAAGATGGGAAATTATAGAGCAAACGCCAAATGCTCTAAGAAAACTTTTAAATTGAGATTTCATCGCATCAAAATAGACAAGTCTTTTAGACGGTGTATGGTTTCACCAACACCTATTATAAAGGGCGGTATTAGGCTGGTAAATTCATAATTATTGTAATTAAAAATTAATAATAAATTAGTAAACTATATTAGATATTATTTTTTGTTATTTTATTTTATTTCTTAAAAAAACAAACAAAAATCATTTATTGAAGTATAAAATAACGCATAAGTACTTTCATTGATGTTATGTAAGCTTTTAAGAGATAGATAGCATCAGTTGTTTTGTTGCTTTTTCCTTAATATGGTGATCAACACATAAAAGTTCTAGTATGTATAAGTTTGGAAATTTGTTTAAAATTTTCCCACGTTAAATATGTTGAATCAAAAAATATTTGGAAGTCCATACTTATCTAAACGTTTTACGAAATATTTATTTATTATCTGGTTGAATAGCACACATACTCAAAAAGTTGACTGCCAGCTGCATGTCACGATGCGTACTATAAGTGGTACTATCAGGTCCACTCCTTTACCTTGGCTCCCTATGCGATAATATTTTGGAAACCTGGGACACCTCCTGGAATCATTACAACACACCTGGCCTTTCTATTACTAACTCGACTTCTACGCAAACTGGTTTCGGTCTGCCACGTCATACCTGGACTACACTCTAAAAAATAGAAATAATGAGGTGTAAAATCACGGCGATAATAACTGTAAATTAACATCGTTTTTTGTGTACTTTTCTAACCAAGGTTTAATCTTAAACCAATAGTTCGTATCTAAAAATCATAACTTTAAAAATTCGAACAAATGTGTAATATTGCGATAACCTATGTTTTTTTACGTCAACTTGTGCATCTAGTACACCCAAAGTTGTATTATTCATTTCATTTGTGTTCTGTTCCCGTCCAGCTACGTAAATTTAAACATTTGTATTGTAAAATCGCAACACTGGTTGTAAAACTAAGCTGTACAGTATATGCTCAATGTAATATTTTATAGATATATACTTTTCTTTGTTTCATTGAGCGTGTTGCAAGGTATTGGATCCAAACTAAAAATTAAATTAATAAAAGTTCATTAATTAATTTTAGCTAATAGTATAAAATATTTAATTATTACTTTCATTAAATAACTAAAACAAAAGTATTTATTTTATTTATTTTACTAGGAAAATAGTGTATTATTAGGATGAACAATGCTTTGTTTAAATCACTCTTTACGATTACATGTGGACTAAAACTAATAATGCAATATTGCCCACTATCATTAAAATTAATTCCTTATATGTAAGTCCGTAGACCATTTTCATCGGCCCTTTATAGGATATCAATACTTTTTGTTGTGAGGAATTTTAAAGAGATTTTGGGTTAAATAGTGAATCAAAATCAAGTATAGTTTCGTGGAAATATGCTCCTTTTTTTAGTGTAAGAATCTGTCAAAAAGGTTTTTAATTTACACTCTAAAAAAAAATTGTGTAAATTTACCATTATAATAGGAGGTAACTGAATGCCTCCTATTATAAACGTAAATTTACAACAGTGCGTAAAATAAAAAAATTTACACATTTTGTCGTAATTCAACAGTTCGTCTAAGTATGCATTATTACACAAAAAGTATTAGTTATAAGCCATATTTGATGTATGTTTGCCTATATTTTGATGTAAATTTACTACAAATTAAGTATATATACAAAAAAAAAACACAAAAAATTGTGTAAATTTACATCGGGTTATGTAAATTAAAAACCTTTTTGACAGATTCTTACACTAAAAAAAGGAGCATATTTCCACGAAACTATACTTGATTTTGATTCACTATTTAACCCAAAATCTCTTTAAAATTCCTCACAACAAAAAGTATTGATATCCTATAAAGGGCCGATGAAAATGGTCTACGGACTTACATATAAGGAATTAATTTTAATGATAGTGGGCAATATTGCATTATTAGTTTTAGTCCACATGTAATCGTAAAGAGTGATTTAAACAAAGCATTGTTCATCCTAATAATACACTATTTTCCTAGTAAAATAAATAAAATAAATACTTTTGTTTTAGTTATTTAATGAAAGTAATAATTAAATATTTTATACTATTAACTAAAATTAATTAATGAACTTTTGTTAATTTAATTTTTAGTTTGGATCCAATACCTTGCAACACGCTCAATGAAACAAAGAAAAGTATATATCTATAAAATATTACATTGAGCATATACTGTACAGCTTAGTTTTACAACCAGTGTTGCGATTTTACAATACAAATGTTTAAATTTACGTAGCTGGACGGGAACAGAACACAAATGAAATGAATAATACAACTTTGGGTGTACTAGATGCACAAGTTGACGTAAAAAAACATAGGTTATCGCAATATTACACATTTGTTCGAATTTTTAAAGTTATGATTTTTAGATACGAACTATTGGTTTAAGATTAAACCTTGGTTAGAAAAGTACACAAAAAACGATGTTAATTTACAGTTATTATCGCCGTGATTTTACACCTCATTATTTCTATTTTTTAGAGTGTACATAACCCGATGTAAATTTACACAATTTTTTGTGTTTTTTTTTTTGTATATATACTTAATTTGTAGTAAATTTACATCAAAATATAGGCAAACATACATCAAATATGGCTTATAACTAATACTTTTTGTGTAATAATGCATACTTAGACGAACTGTTGAATTACGAGAAAATGTGTAAATTTTTTTATTTTACGCACTGTTGTAAATTTACGTTTATAATAGGAGGCATTCAGTTACCTCCTATTATAATGGTAAATTTACACAATTTTTTTTTAGAGTGTACACTAAACCGAATAAGAACGAATTATGGACGTTGTGCTGATTCTTTCTACAAGTGGGGAATTTGAGAGTCCCCTCAATGTAACTGTGGAGCTCCACAACAAACCATAAAACACATTGCAACTGTGTGCACTCTAAAAAAAAATCGTGTAAATTTACATTTATTATAGAAGGCATTCAGTTACCATTTATAATAAGGGTAATTTTCAACCACCGCTTCAAACTCAGGAAAAATACGCAATTAGTTGTAAGTTAAAATACACTTAAGTGTGTATTACTAAACTTAATTTTGTGTAATATTGACTGTAAAATTACAACTTTAGACGTATTTTTCAACATTATTTTACACCGATTCATGTGCATATTATGTAATAACGTGTAAATTATTCAATAAAGGTGTATTTGAAATAAATACGAAAATATTTTTACTGCAAAAATATATAACTTTATTTCATAAAAATAAAATATTTAAAATTCATTTAAAAATTATAATTACAAAAACAAATTATAAAGCATAAGAAAAATTTAAATTTTTTCTGTTGCCCTTAATTTTAATATTAAATTATTAATTTTTGAAAAATTATTCATATGTGTTTTAGAACCTCTCACGTTTTCAGAATAATGTTTAACAAAATATCTAATAAGGAATTCCATCGTTTGAGATATGTATCTCTTTTGGATATAACATATTAGAGTTAATTTTGCCTACTAAATTTAATTTTAAATTTTAATTAAATTTGATTGTCTCCTGTATGTTCTGCGGCAAGAACGCGTTCAATAAAAATGTATGCTGTTTCTTCTTCATCATTTTGAATCGATGTTTCTGTAAAATAAATAAATATAATTAATAAAATTGTAAATATGTTTAAAATTCAATCGTACTAATAATGGCTATCCATGGTGTGTTTATGAATGATGCATGTATTTTTGATCTCCTTTAAAGTTGTTCCGAACTGTAAAACAAAATGATAGTTGTCGGTTCTTAAAACTATTTCTCGTGACTTAACATAAGGAAGTGTATGCTTAATAATTTAAAAAACAATTTTTTTACCAAAATTAGAACTAACAAAAGATGTATAACATTAATACGTTCTGATTCTAAAGTATTTTGATTCTTGACTCGTGTAATTTATTCGCACATAATTTTTCGTAAATTTACAACGCAGGAAGAGTAAAAAAACAAAATCTACAAAATTTAAAAGTTTGGATGTATTTTTACACTTTTTGTCGTAAAATCATAACAAAAGGTTTAATATTTACGTATTTTGACGTAAAATAATTACAATACAACTTCTTGATGGAATTTTTAACTGCAGGAGGAATATTACTTAAAAAAAGACGTAAACTAAGGCTTATTATAATGGTAAATTTACGTCTTTATAATTCGAGTTTTTAGAGTGTGTCCAATTCGACGATTACCCTTGCACGAATACTACGGTGACCACACTCGTTGTCGATTAAAGTCAAGACAGCCTCCACATAAAACTGCAAGCAACCTGCTGGTAGCTAGTTTTAATATCTTCGATGCCTGGGACACCCCCTGACATCATTACAACACAGCTGGCCTTTCTATTACCAACCCGACTTCTACCCAACCTGGTTTCGATCTGGCACGTCATACCTGGACTACACTAAACCGAATAAGAACAAATCATGGATGTTGTGGTGATTCTTTCTGCAAGTGGGGAATTTCAGAGTCCCCTCAGAGTGACTGCGGAGTTCCACAACAAACCATAAAACACATTGCAGCTGTGTGTCCAACTCAACGATACAATGGCGACATCGCAGACATCCATTTGGCAACTCCCGATGTAGTAGCATGGATAGACTCACTCGATGTAAACATCTAATGTTCAAATGTACTGCCAATGTTCAAATATTTTACTTTATACTTTTTAACTAAAAGACGCCCAATCAAATCGATTGTAAGCTAATTTAATGTGTATTCATGTTTTGTTTTAGGTACACAGTTAAAAAAAACACAAAAAAAATTGAATATGTAATGCAAATTGCTACACATATAGGTCCTACGGAAGTTTCCATTACAAAACAATACAAAGCTTGCTATATAAAGTTAAACTAATGCTCTTTGCATCAATATTTAACAGAGTACTTGGAGTAAAATATAAAGCTTGTTGTTTAAAAATGTCTGTTATTTGCATTAAATAAATTACGCGCAACATTTTTTTTAGTATGACATTTTAATGCAAATTACATCATAATTTCGAGTTACTTTGATTATTACGCACCTGCCTAAATTAATCAAATTAAAATAAAAAAATTACAACGGAAAAAATTAAAACATAAATACCAACGTAATCACTATTATTATAGACTTTCAGCTGAGAAGCGATAACTAAAACATACATCAAACGATTTTAACTATATATTTCTAAAATGGATAATACTCTACTGAATTTTGAAATTTCATTAATGTATTAAATTGTAGCAAGGTGCATTAAAACTTCTAGCTGTTCTATAGAAATAAATAATGATGCAAGAGTTGTTTTAAATTTTATAGAAATGCATTGAAATTAGGTTTAATGCAACATTTACTTTACAATTCAATAATAACCTGCAACGCATAGCTCCTATTGCAAGACTTGCTTTAAATATTGCAGTTACTTTTTCAACTGTGTAGATTTCATAGAAAAATCTACCTATTTTTATTTTATTTTTATTTTTATTTTAAAAAACCATACGCTAAATAAAAATAAAAAATAAATTGTCTAACGTTTATTGAGAAAAAATTTTACAAATTTTCAAATATGCTCCTTGAAATCGAGTTTTGAACCAAAAATTATGCGTAGTGGCGGATTTACCATATGCGAGACCATAGGCAAGTTTTCTATTATATTAGTTGAGTTTTTAATTCTTGTGTTCTATTGTGTTTTGGATATTTATTAGAACGTAACGAAACAAAAAACGCACATAGGTTTTAAATGTACATAAAGTATTTTTTTTATTTTGGATGAAGATGCACTAATAAGACTACTCAAAATGCGGTAACATTTATTTTTTTCGCAAATTTTAGGAGGATCGATTACATTGACTTAAAACTTAACCTTTCGGACTTTTAAAGACGCAAACTCATCAATTAAATCAGAGTAGTCCAAGGGCCGACTTATTTTATTTTCAATGGAAATTAAAGCTAATGCAGATAAGCGGTCTTGACCCATAGTGGAACGTAAATAGTTTTTTATGAGTTTTAAAATGGAAAATGACCTCTCTGCGCTTGCCACTGAAATAGGGGAAGTTAGTAAAATTCGTAGGGCAATAAATAAATTTGGAAAAATTTCGATTAAAGAATTTGTCGTATAATATACTTCAAAATTTCCAGAGCATCTTTCGATTCCGCCGAAGCTTCCATTCTTAAAAATGTATTTATTTCCGAGTATAACTCTTCATGGTTCACGTCCGGTTCTTCTGTACTAGGATTTCTCAGTGATATTTCTAAATTTTTATAATCATTCAACAATTCATTTGCATCTAAACTTCGCATTTTTTCGGTACGGGTTAAAAAACCAAATATTTTGTTGTATGAATCAAGCATTTTTAATCTTTCATTTAAGCTTACTAATGCAACATCAATTATTGCATTAAAAAATCTACTTTATATTTAGACTTTCCATTTAGAGGTGTATCATATTCAAAAAAACGTCGTTTTCGGCTAAGCCGCTCTTAAGAGAATACTGGCTGAGTACCTAATTTTATAGCTATTTCTTCAGATTTTTTAATAATCGCTTCAAATGATTCATCACTTCTGAATGATTCTAAAAATTTGTTCGTAGTTTCCATCAATTTTATCATAATAGAAATATCTGCCGAGGGATTCTGCATAACTTTACTTACTTTGTTAATTTCATACAATATATCATGCCAAATTGTAAGTGAAAGTATAAACTGATATGAGGATATCTGATTCGCAAGACCGTTAGCTTCAGAAACAGCAACTCCAATTGAAGTTGAATCTGCAACTTTGTATAAAGCTTCTATAATTTGAACCAAATTATCTTTTACAACTTTTATACTATTTATACGGCTTTCCCAACGCGTATCTGATAATGATTTATCAGTCATTTTACAAACACTTTGCAGTATGTCCCATCGAACGATTGATGCAGCAAAAAATGTAAAAATTCGTTGAACAGTACCAAAAAAGTTAATTGCAATTGATACTGATTTCGCAGCATCACATACCATTAGATTATATGTGTGGTTAGCATATGGAACGTAAAGAGCTCTGGGATTGTTTTCTTTGATTAAAGCTTGAACCCCTTTGTACTGCCCTCGCATGTTAGCACCATTATCATACGATTGCCCGCGACAATTCATTAGATCCAAATTATACTCAGCTAATAAATTTAAAAAAATTTCAACTAAACCTGAACCTTTTTTTTCCACAAAAAAATTCTTCAATTTGTACTTCTTCCTGATTAATTTTAACGCATCTCAAAAGAATTGAAAGCTGTTCCTTATGACTTACATCAAGCAATCCAAACGAGTGCAATCCATGATAACAGAAAAATATTTTGATGACTGTACAGAAGATACGATAGTTTTCAGTATTCTTCTCGATATAAGTCCAATTATTTCATTCTGCACATCTTTTCCAAGATAAGTGTCAAAGCATTCTTTATTTTTTATTCGTTTGAGATGTTCTAACATAACTGGATCAAATTTTGCAAAAAGTTCTACTTGTGCCAAGAAGTATCCATTATTAGGCTGATAAAGTTGCTCACGATGTCCACGAAAAGGTAATGATCTTTCAGCTAACATTAGCATTATAGTAAAAAGACGTTCAAGTACCAAGCGCCAATGTTTCTTCTCATTTTCTATCATTCTCTGCAAATGTTGATCAATTGTTGCATTTGATTTTAAATTAACTGACATATTCATCCATTTTTGCATACAGCTAATGTGATCCTGAGATTTATCATGTTGTTTTAAGCTAGAACCTATATTTTTCCAATCTGAATAACCTTCAGTCGACGATAAACATATTTTTCGGGTAGAAAAAATTTTGCAACAAAAGCAAAATACCGAATTATTTTGTATAGAATACACTAGCCAGCTTCTAGAAACTTCTTCACCGTTAGCAAGAACTCTCGTGTAGAAACTAGTATTAAATCTGCGACCCGATTTATCGGCTTTAAAATTTATTTGTTTAACCTGACTCGGTCCTTTTTTAACAACATCGACTCTTTCTCGTTCATTAAACGAAATGGGTCATAACGCCGGGTCGTCGGAAACAATAACCACATCAGTTATGTCTTGTTGTGCTTCATGCAATTTGGGATTCGAAGCTAAAACAAAATCATTGGAAGCTAACGAAGACTCTTGAGACAAATTCATTTCAAAATCTTTTTCATGGGTGTCCGGTAATAGGACAGCAGAAACTTCAGAATTTGAAACAACAAAAGATAAAGACCCTAAAGATGTTTCAGACTGGTCAGATAAAATATCTACCAATTTTTTCTGAAACATCTTGTGAAGTACTAGCACCTGCATCAAAATTTGTGTTAGTACCTGATGATATATTAAAAAAACTTGTCAATGGTTTATTTTCTTTAAAATATCTGTATGTTTTTTCTTATTTCTTTTTTTTCGGCACCCGAAGACCATTTTCTTCCAGTGTCTCATTCACGATGAGGACTCATAGTTAAATAACGATGAATATAAATTTAAACTTTTTCTAAAGTTTGATATTTATTTATAAATATATAATATAATTTATATAATATTAATATAAAAGCGAATAATCAGAAGAATAGCCAAGGAAAGAGCAGAAGTCGTCAATACAATATGTATAATCAGAAGAATAACCAGGAGAAAAGCAAAAATCGTCAATATTAAAATCGCATAAATTACTAAGAACACCAAAAAAGAACGTCTGAACTATAAGAATTATAATTTAGAAGTGAAATGGAAAACAAATAATCTCTATTTTTACATCATTCATTACTTACATTATACCAAAAAATTGTAACTCGCACACAATCATAACACAACACTTTTTATACCAATAACAATCATACTATAGCTATAGCAATCATTTATTCACAAAAATATAATAACTGTGAAATGTTAAAAAAAATCTAGTAGGCTTAGAAAAAATTTCAAATTTCGTTTATGCATATGAGACTAGAAACCGCATACTCTTTCATATGGTTGCCAGGCATTATTTATAACGCAAAAAAATTGCTACATACATAATAATAGATGTATATGTAAAGTTAAATATTTTATAAAAATACGATGTTGTTGTTGATTATAAATTATAGTATGGCAGTTGTAATGTAGTTAGAACGTTAATCCACCAAAGGATCTAATTTGATATTAAGGAGTTTTAAGTTTTAACCAAATTAAACAAAACTATTCGAAATTGCATTGACAAAGTAGTTTCTGTTTATGTATTTAGTTTGGTTGTTTGATAAATTATTTGGATTTTCTGTTTCTAGTTAAATTTTTTATTTAAACTATTCTGACATATCCAATTCTATTTGTACACAAAGCTGTCTGGTCCCGAAATCTACCTATTTCTAGCGGATATACGTGCCGCTTGGACTTTTTAATTTTATAATCGATTTTCAATTTTATAATTTATTGTAAATATCGATTATAAATATACTATCATAGAAAAAATTGCATTTCCTACGCGAGATAAAAACGTTTTTCGTTCGTAAACATGTCTCACTCGACCCTAGCGCGTCTCGTGAACAAATGTTTACTCACGAAAAATCAATGTTTTCTTCTCTTGTAGGAAGATATACTATTATTTGTATTGTCTTTTTTTTCTATCAAATTAATATTAAAAGATATATGACTTATATCTAATTTTTAATTAGAGAATCCAGGTTAAGTTCAACTTTAATTTGATTATTACAAAAAATTAAATCGAGTACATTACCATATTTGTTTTTGATATTAATGAATTGATGCATTTTCAAAATGTTCATTTTATTTAGAAGATACTTTGCTGTTTCTCTTATTATCCTATTATTAGAATTTTCACATAATTTCATTTCTTCACCATCAATAATCCGTTTATAGCCAGGTAAATTAAAATCGCCCATCAGTAATTTTTTACGATTGCACAAGTTGTTTTGAAAGGTCTCCAAACTAGAAATATATTCTTTATAAAATGATAATGGTGGATTTATTAAATTCATTTCTTACTTGTATTAATTTTATTTACTATGAATGCTGTTTAATGATAATAGTGTTAATTTAGTATTTAACGTTTATTTACTGAGAACAAATTTTACAAATTTGCCGGTTAAAATTCTTTGACTCGGATCATTGTTCTACATTTCGAGGTTTTAAATTTATTTATCGGCAGTCAAAAAGATCCGAAATATTTATGATTGAAAATTCTCCTAACTGTTCTGGTTTTATATCGTAAGCCAAAAAATTACGATGATGTTGAATCATGTTTATTTTTGGTAAAAAGGGGAAATTGGTTCAAAGTTCGTGCAGAAATATTTAAGATAACACATAGTTCACAATGTCGCTTGTATAAACTGATACATAATATCTAGTTTTATACTCATATCTGTTATATTTTATTTTAGAACACGGTTCTAATGATTTGACTGGCATTAACATTTTCGAGATAATATGTACTGTTGTAACAACTTACAGTTCGATGATTTTTATTAAATGAAAAACTGTCGACATTATTTAATGGTTACACTAAAGAACAAACTAATTGAAATAATTAACACTGTTTGCCGTTGGCACTTGGCGTAAGTTTTTAAATAAGATAATGTCAATCTCTTGTTATTTTACGCAAATAACTTATTTAATAAGTTTAATAAAAAATTAAAGAAAACAAAGTTTTTTTAATTTTACTGTTACTCAATATATATTTCAGCTAATGGATTACTCCAGAAGATGGCCTAACAAGCTGAAATATATATAGAGTAACAGTAAAATTAAAAAAACTTTATTTTCTTTAATTTTTTATTAAACTTATTAAATAAGTTATTTGCGTAAAGTAACAAGGGATTGACATTATGTTAAACTAATTGAAGATGACATTTTTTCTTGATGTTGTGGCGTATGCGAATGTGGGCAATTCTTAATTACATTACTACCCGGGCAGAAATTTGTCAGGGCTCAAGTAAGGCCCTGATCAGGTTTGCCCTAACCCGGATCAGGCATTGGTAGGGCTGGCTGATTGGGCCCCGATCACGAGTGTAACGCTTTTGCCCTATCAGGTCCTGATCGGGATTACCGGATTAGACCCTGATTGGGATAATCGGATCAGGCCCTGATTGGGGTATCCGGACCAGGCCCTGATATATATTTATATTAGTCAAATTAAAATAAAAAAATTACAATGGAAAAATATTAAACATACATACCACATTAATCACTATTAAATATTAATATAGTTTTTCAGCGGAGAAGCGATAACTAAAATATACATGAAACGATTTTAACTATATATTTCTAAAATGGATAATGCTCTAGTGAATTTTAACCAATTGAAATTTCAGGTAGGGTCAAATACGAAAAACCTGATCAGGGCCGGATGTATTCAAATAAGGTTAACCCTAAAAGGGTATTCCAAATCAGGCCCGGAGCAGGCCCACATCAGATTGCCCTAATAGGGATTGACCTTGTAGGACTGACCAGGCCCTGATCACGCCTTGACTGTATTTAGGTTTTCCCTAACTAATTTCTGCTCGGGTAGTATAAAACAACACATCTGTTACTATAGTTTAACACAATTTTCTCGTGCTTCTTTTGTTTCCACAAATAATACAAAACAATGTAACCAAAAGCATTATTTTATCATGAGCATAAAGTTTTTTGCGGTATGGTTTTCAATTTTTTTTTCGAATTTCAGTTAGTCAGGAAAACAGGACAGTATGCAGCTGGCTTACCAGTTAGTTGGTTTTTTTGTTTAATATTGAGTTGAGAACTGGAGTTTGAGTTTTTGTGATTGTTATGCTGTATAGAATTATATTAAATTTAGAACGAATCATAGAACTTGAATTAAGATTAAAATCACATTTTACTTGAGTAAATTAATAAGTTTGTGCAAAATTAAAACAACAAAATATTTTCTAGTGTAACAAAACAAAAGAAAACAAAGCAAAAGTTAAATACATACTGTACTTACATAATCACATTCATTTCATACATACTGTAAATACACACTGTACTGTAATTACGTAGTATCACCGGGTGGGTCAGAGACCTACATATCACGAGGAAGTAGTTTTTTTTTTATTATTTATGTTTCCATTATAGCATGTTCAGGTGGTCTACAATGATATGTTAACGTAAAATTAATTTAAGGAGGGTCGTGTGCTGCGCGTACACCCTCAGATCATGATCTATGTCATGATTGTACGACATCTGGTTATTATGTATATCTGACTGCGTTTTTTTATATGGTGTTAAAATTGGTGGCGGTTGAAACAACCCTCTTGTGGTATAGTATTTAAATATAATGCTTTATATTTTATTTTTCCGTCCTAAAAGTTCGTTAGTCGAGAACTGTCCCGGTAAACCAAAGTTACGTTTGACGAACGTCAACTGGTATCAGTGGATATACCATTAGACCCGTTTGGCGTAAGTCAACTGAGGTCGTCAGTGAAAATCAGGCGAAAATAAAACAACGATTAACTTCAAAACTGATTATGATTCTTTATTATAACAATCATTTCTTTTATATTATTTCTAAACTTCCTCGTCATATGATAATATACTTGAATTAGGTATATACACATTATGTATACCCCACTTAAAGCTTAAATCAATTAATTAGTTATGTATTCCCACTTAAATCAATTAATATATAAATATATATATATATATATATATATATATATATATATATATATATATATATATATATATATATATATATATATATATATATATATATATATATATATATATATATATATATATATATATATATATATATATATATATATATATATATATATATATATATATATATATATATATATATATATATATATATATTTATATTGTTTTAAATTACTTATTGCAAAAATGCAATAACAACAAAAATGTACATAAAAGCATTTTCGATTTTTTTACTCCATATTTTTCTTCAAATAAAATATACAAGTCATCATAAGTATTTTAACTTTTATATTAAATTGTATGAATATTTTGAAATACAATACGTGATGACATATTGTGGATTAAGTTCATGAAACTTTGTTTACAATTGACGATACGAAATAATGTTTATTTGTTATTTTGTTTTGATAAAATTAATGTCGTCATGGGAATTCCTTTATAACTTATTTATATAGGTTTTAATTTGGATAGGTTAGTGAGTAGACGTAGTGGTATCTCTACAGTCGTGACATAGCAGTTCCCCCTTCTGGAGGTCTTGGGTGGTAATGAAGGCACGCGAGTTTATTCGTTTAGTTTTTTAAATTTCTTGTAAAGAGGTTGGTCGGATGAACCTCGGAAGGGAGATAGCAGCAGGGTCTATTTTGCTTGCACGACCAACTGGGAGACCTTCACGATCTAACACACCTCTTCCTATAACCTAACCACGATTAATGGAACAAGATGAGCTTTTATTGTTTAGTTAGTTCGTACCAGGAATGAGTTAAGTAATCGTTTGCTTTGTAGAGAATATTTATTTAAATTTATAGATAATAATCCCTACAGAATATAATTTTATGAATATATGAAGGGGCTGAGATCTTAAGGCTCTGAGATATTAAGACTTCGATCTGGATTCAGGATTTTTATATAGTTTTCTTTCGGCCAAAAACTTTAATGAGGACATGGTATTTAGTTTTGGGCCAGCGATGAGTTTTAAGCATAAAATTCTTAGCAATAGTACAAATATTTTGATTGTGGTTAGAAGTTCATTACCAAACTATTACGAAACATCAATACGTTTCAAAAAAATTATAACAGATCATATATTAACATAATTTAGTGAAAAGATGATATACTCAGCAAACTACTCAAAAACCTCTCCTCCATTTAGCGTTCAGCAATTTAAACTTTTCAAAAAGAAACAACACTTTATCTCCCGATTTCATGTTCAATTACATTTCATATCATACCATTTTTCAGTTAATTTAATTTTTTTCAAAAAAAGGGGCCTCATTGAATTGATTTAAAAAAACTATAACAAAATCAAAAATTCAAACTTTTTCCAAGATTCCAAGAATTATAATAAAATTGAAAATTCCAACTTTCTTCAAAATTCCAAAAATATTCAAGAGAATATTAGAAAATCAAAAATTGAAACTTTTTTCAAAATTCCAAAAAATATTTTAAAAATAATAATAAAATCCAAAATTTAATTGTTTTTTTTTAAATTCTAAAAATATTGCAAAACTTATTAAAAAAACAAAGAACAGCAAAAATTATAGCAAAATCAAAAATTACAATTTTTTTTCAAAATTTTAAAACTATTCCAAAAATTATAATAAAATCAAAATTTTAAAAATTTCTAAAAATTCTAAAACTATTCCAAAAATTATTACAAAATCAAAAATTTAAACTTTTTCCAAAATTCTAAAAATATTCCAAAAACTAATCTAAAATCAAAGATTGAAACTTAAATTTCTTATGTAACACACTTAATGACGTAACACCATTGGCGTAACTAGGAAATTGTTCTAGGGTGGGCCTGGCCCCAATAATATTGCTGAGTAAAATAATTAATAAAGTTTCCATTTTTATTTTTTTAATACATAACGGGTGTGTCAATTTGAGGTTAATTTTCAAATTGACGGTCATTTATATTTTTTTGCTAGATTATTTATGTTAGGTTAGGTTGCAGTGACTGTCACCAAAACACAACATCAGGATGACATGCTTAGACCAAAATACGTCGGTTGTGATACCAAAGAATCTCGTTCCCCAACTCGAACCGTTTGGAGCTTCTAATGAAGCTAAGTATTTGCGTGATTTTAAAATTATCCAGGTCGGTGAGAGTTTTAAATGTGTGCGTTCCAAAATGAGTTTGCCGTATAATGGGCGAATGCTGGACATGTGCAAAGTAGATGAAACGCTGGTTCCACCTGATCCTCCTCCTTACAGCTCCTGCAAATCAACACTTTGGTGCTTTCCAAGGATCTAGTGATGACTTTAACAATGAACTAGTTTTCTGCCTACTCAAGGTTATAAGTTTTTTGGAACGCTGTAGGTCTGGTCTAGGGAAGATTTACCTGCTTATCTTGCAGCTAATGGTGTTTGACCAGTGACCACCGATCTTTAGATTACGCATTTAACCCTGTCATAAGTTGGTTGTTTGAGAGAAGCAAACGACTCGCTTAGAGCTTCCATTTCTTGTAGAAGATCGAGTTCAGTCCTTTGCCTAGAAAATCTGTCTGCTATATAGTTGCATTTAACGCCCCTGTGACCCGGCACTTACATAATATGAACGGTGAAATTGCCGGTGGTTTAGTGTCACTTTTGACGTCGTTGCTACTACATCTACCGATTTGAATGCAGTTATTTATGCTATGTTGTTTGCAATTATTTATGTTTATATTTAGATATATATTTGTGTAAATAATAAATCTTTAAATTATAAAACTAAAAGAAAAAAATGTTCTTTTTAAAATCGACATGTTTGACAAATTAAAATTCAAAAAAATCATATAAAATTATAAGTTGTTATATCAGTATGATATTTTTATAAATCCTCACTTAGTAACTTTCAAACAAACAAAAATTATACAAAATCAACATTCCTAGTTAGTGGGGTGGGATAGCAGAAAATTAGTAGGTTTCTGGCTACCAGCATGAAACTTTCTATACTTTGGCTTAATGTGTGTTAGATCAAAATTCTGCCCAGACCCCATTGGGGTAGTGGACAAATTGTAGCAATCAATTAACTGAGGCTATTTTAAATGGAATGGAATTTTATTTCAATTACTTCTGAGGCTATTTTAAATGGAAAAAAAACAAAAATTTTCTTTTAACTTCTCCAGATTATTTGTATGCAACAAAGGGTTAATCGTAATTTCTTAATTTTTTATTGCAAGTAATTGTTAAAGTACAGTAGCTGTCAAAATGTCCAGAAAACGTAAAGCTCGGTTTGTGGTTCTGAAGGATGTATCATCACCTCCATTATCTCTGCAGCCAATGATCTCTTGGGAACTCTGTTTTCTGTGTCAAGATGATTCATCCAACTGATATTGGCAATCTGTGTCTGGATCGTTAAAAAGTTTTAGTGATCACGGACTACTTCCAAAAACAGTCCATCTAACTGCAACAGTTAGATGAAGGAGGGGGGGGGTGGATTTGATTTTTGATTTTTGTTTAATTATCTCTTTATTTCATTGTATTTCATTTTTTTTCTTGTATTTTTTCCATTAATCTGCTATTTTGTATGTTACTTAGGGTTCCACATGGGTCCACTATTAAATGATATCAAACATGCCCGATTTCATTAATTTTTTTTTTTTAAACTAGTAGCATCGCCATTTTGGCCGTCATTTTGAACCAGGAGGTCTGAACAATGGGGTCTGGGCAGAATTTTGATCTAACACACATTAAGCCAAAGTGTGGAAAGTTTCATGCTGGTAGCCAGAAACCTAATAATTTTACCAAAAAAGGAACTATCCCACCCCACTAAGTTTCTAAATTAAACTTTACATTAAAACTATTGAAAAAATAAAAATAGAAAATAGTTCAAAAATAACAATTCATTGTTTACAGTAATCATGCACTCCCCCAACCATTTAATGCAGTACTGTGCACAACGATCTTCATTTTCAGCCATACAAAATTCAGATAATTCCAAAAATAAATCCATCAGACTTCAAATTCCGTCGTCAATTACAGGCCTTTGAAAAAAGCTAAATTACAGTTTTGAAAAGAATTTTTTCTGTTTTTTTAATTTTTGCTTTATGTCCTATGTGCTTACAAGATAATCAGATCAAAACTGTCCCTTTTACTAAATTTTCTTAATTTACGATAAAAAAAACAAGGTCTTATGGAGCAATGAGACCGTATTTTTTTAAAACGAAGTCTATATTGTTCTTATTGCGATGTTTTTCGTTGAACAAATAGGAAGGTGTGGTTTTCCAGAAATTATGAACTCCGCATGGAGGGATCAGTTTTTATTGTTTTGAATTTTTTTTTATTTTTGATCTACGGGTGTGACAACCCCGCGTACTCTAGTCCCTGCTATTGACATACGAGTTAACGTGAGATATCACATACCACTGGCAATAGCAGTGAGATATCACTAGCCAAGGTGACATCTTAGGGGTGGTGGCGAATGAACTGTTTTCAGTCAATGGTAGCACCCTCAATCTTAGCTGTGAAATTATCCTTGATGATGAGACGCTATTGCTTCCTTGAAGAAACGAGACTTCATATAACTATGTGTAGGCTTTAATCTTCAAGAAAGACGGTGCGTCACAGGATCAAGGAATATGCAACCGGCTGGATTATTGGCAATTACATTTTTGTTTTGTTTCAGCAAATTTTTGTAAAAGTTTGCTATTTACTTTTTAATTTATTTTTATTTTCTCTATTCTTGGCCTATGTCATATTTTGTCAGTGATAGTATTTTTTGTTTAGTTATTCATTCTTTAACAAAAAATATAAAAACACAAAAAAAGAAAGATTTACGTCCATCAACACCTTTGAACGTATGTTGTTGTGGGACCTTTGTCTTAAAAGGTTTTTATGTGTTATTGTGACACATATTGTAATTCCTACTACACAACACATTTTATTAAAAAAAAAAAAAATTGACATTTTGACATCTGGCACATCACATGTTGGAAAGAAAATGTTTGCTTTTTTAAACTTCGCTACTATGGTGAACCGATAAGATAAACGACCATTTTATAGATACTTTTGTGGCAATATTATTGGTAGTGCTTATTAAACTTCCTTATTAAATTTAAATGAAGATCGGTAGTATGAATAATATCATGAATAATATTATTGTACGTTTTGAAATAATTTTGAACAGCAAATTCCTTATTAAAGAAATACATTTTCATTTTCCCTAACTGTTATATATACTTCATGAACTTTGTGTTCTAGGGGGGGCCGGGCCCTCTGGGCCCCTACCTAGTTACGCCTATGCGTAACACACTTAATGATTTTGGACACACTTCCGGTACAGTTATCGAACACATCGTCCTTTTAACTATTACCATTATTTAGAATCGTTAGGTCCTAAAACGTCGAAAATTTCAATTTTGGCTCCAGAATTTAAAATGTATACTTAGGTTTTTCAGACCGAGAAAATTGATAAGTAAAAATAATCGTAATTTATTGTAATAGTAAAGCTTTTAAATTAAAGTATGAAACTTATTTCGTTAAATTTCAATTTTTAAAATTCGTGCAAGTTCAGCAAGTTCAATAACATACATATTAAAAATTGATTTCATAAATTTTATTGTAATTAAAAATAATACAATTCTGGATTTATTTATTTTGGATTCTTTAACACTTTTTGCTCTTTTCATCTTTTAGAATAATAAAGTTACTAAGAATTTAGTACCCGGTCGGGTATTTTATGAAATAAATTCCGGGTAGTCGATACAATTACATTCAACAGTATTATCTGTTATACACTATATAACAGATAATACATCTTGTCTCTCACAATAAAGCAGATGAAAATTAATATCAGTTTTTTTTAAATTTCATTTTTATTAAATTGAAATGTCAAAACAGTTACAGTTTTATTTAACTGTAAAAATAATAAAATTAAGAGAAAAAGAAAAAATTTAAGGGGCTGTTGGTTTCAAAAAGTTCAAAATATTCAATTTTTTTTCTCACATAAAAGTGTTGCTTAACATAACAGAATTACTATCCTAAAACCGTTTTAGAAAAATTTAGATAAACGTTGAAAAATTAAATTAGTTTTTAGTTTTTAGGAAAGTAGAGGCTTTGTTATAGGTTTTGGCATAAAAAGAACCTACATAAGCTCTATTTACTCATCTGTAAGTAAATATATTATTCAAGTATTCCTATCGTGCTTCTTTGCTTTGTTGGTTTTGTTATTTGCAGTTTACCTTTTTGCTCTAAATAGTAAAATAAATTATCTGTGTTCTATCTTTTCCCAGTATTTTAACATATTATAACCACAGCAAATTTCTTAGTTGTTAATTTGTTAATAAAAAATAACTAATGTCTGATCACCTACGCAAGCTCATGAATAACTATTACTCTCAAAAGAATATATTCAATTAAAATTAATTTTGAGAAATCGCAAATGAGCTAAACATACAGTAATTTAAATTTTAAACATAAATCAATAACTGTAAGAAATAAATATAAAGGCGTGGGTAAACAACAGTAAATAATTCTAAGCAACAATCGAAAATGTGATCAATTACATCTAATGTTGCTGTAGCAACAAAAAAACTGTAGCCAATTAATAACAAACAAATCAATAATCGTATGAGTTTGCTTAAAATTTTTATAAATCATATATAACAAAACAAGTGGTTGCAACTTCCTTCGAATGCATCATAGCACCTAGCAGAAATAACTATCATTGTAGTTTTATAAAAAGCTTTACTAAAATGTTAATAATGATCAAATATTGATAATTTTTACCTCACGTTCAATCGCATAAGGTAATTATAACATTTCTACAGATAATATTGGTCTAAGCAACCAACCCTAAATAATCAAAAGATCAAAAGCTTTATAACCCACGAATTAATTAGATGTATTTCAAATTAAAAAAATAAAATCGACATCTATTATTATTTCTATTAAATATTATATGTTCAGAAAAAAAAACAGTTTTAAGGTTAAAATTGAAAGTTAACATTACTCATTTAATTAACTTTTTTATTCGCCTGCGTATTAAAGTGTTACTTTATAACTGTGATTTGCGGCCTTAAAGTATCGCTTTTCAACTATTTATTTTGTTGTCATAGCTACGTCCAAAAAAGTAAAAAGCATTTGTATTTGTTTAAATTCTATGAAAAATAAATTTTTTTATCAAAGCAACCCTTAAATTCAAAATGTCATTATCCAATTAAAATAGTTGTTATCATTTGTTGTCATAGCTACACAATAATTTGGAAAAAATAATAAATATTTTGTTCCACATATTTTTATTTTAAAATTTATGAAAATTTATAATTTTAATTTAGAATAAACCAATTTTCTTAAAATATTTTGCTTGCGGCGAATAAAAAATAGTATATGATGCACGGACGTAAGCTATTTTGGACTTAATGTGGGTGCAAATCTCGGCTAGCGCCTCGATTTGCAAACTCCACATCCGTCCAAAATCTTTAGCTTTACGTCCTAGCATCATAATGTACTGTTTTTTTCACTGTTTTTAATATAAAATAATAAAGATCATAAATAAAAACAAAACTACATACCTTATTTAAGTGGTGTATGTAAATTGTTTTCAGTGAGCTCTTAAGAATGTTACTTCTAAAATATAATCTTAACTTCTAAAATATAACAGTAAACTTAACTTACTACTAAATAATACGTAGACTTATCAGTTAATCCTGGTATATGCATTTATTTTATAAACAAATATGTACATGTATGTAGTTGGCATGGAGACGCCAAGTTAATTGTTTTTTTTTCGTAGTTCAACTTAATTTCTATTTGTAATTTTATCCATAATGCATTTGAAACATAAAAGAATGATCATTGATTTAAATTAATTAGTGGTTTTTGTTACAGAATGTTAGCTTAGTATACATATTTTCAGTTAACGAATCGATTAGCTTAATTAAACATTAGTGGTTTGTTGATTCATCGAGGGAATAAAACAATTTAACCTTACATTAAAGTTTAGTTTTATTGTTTGTTTTAAAAATAGTACATTATATAACAAGGTTAAGAAGCAAGCTATTATTGAACGAGAACTTTTAGATCGTGAGGCGCGTAGCGCCGAGGGATATAATGTTCGAGGTCTATATTAGTCTTCTCAACCGAGGTATATATAGAATTTTTTTAACTACTAACACTAATTATCATATTTGTTTTGATTAGATTTTGATATTAGTCATTTTCCATTTCTTTTTTTAAATATCTTAAAATATCAAGTAGCCTGGAAGTTTAGTTTCAAACAAATAAAGCAAAACAAAGGAATGCAATTATTATTTGTTTGTGTTATTTTGTTCATTTTAATTAAAAATAAAAGAAAATTTGTCATTATTAACTTAGGTAATTTTTTGTTATTATTATTGACCTGGGTTGAGAAAAATTACTTCTCAATGGGGCATTCGAGTATATCATGACGATTTCTCAAGTTAGAAGTTAAAAAATAAATTTATATAGAATTTTTAACAAGTATTTACACGAAATATTTAACTGTTTTAACTAATTTTTAATTCACTAGATTTGAATATCGAACAATTTTGTATTATATGTTAGAGATTTTTTGAGTTTTTTCACTTAAACTCAAGTAACTCAAGTTATTGTGAATTTTTCAGTTCGAAAGTTTATTTTGGATTTTTCTCAGAGAAAAATTGTAATTTTTCGGTTTCGGATTGGGAGTCGAACTATCTTCGTCGGTTCCAAGGTTTTGGCAGACACGTTATCCAATTAACCTGCACCGAGGCGATGATATGTTGGGACCTGATTCAACGCGAAAAGCATCTATTTACTTTTGCCATTTGAGGATTAAAACGATCAAATCAAATTCACTGGAAAATCGGTTTAAATTTGTGAACGCACATTAAAATCGGTTTGTCGCGTCACAATAAGATAATTCATATGTGTTTAAATAATGAGAATATTAAATTAACTCAGATTGCCTAACTTAATAAAAGAGAGATTAACAAATAAAATAATGTTACAATGCCTAATTTACGGGTTTTGGCTTAACCAACTGTAAATTGAAATCATGACCCCGATTATGGAATGCGAAAGCGATAATAGCTCAATTTTTGGCGTTAGTGTATTAGTCTAAAATATATTATATTGGTCTAAAATCAATCACTTGTTTGTAAAACTACTACGTTTGTATAAATTATATTGAGACAAAAATTCGTTTGAAGGTTCAAGAAAATTGTTTGTTATTGTTTTACAAATAGGATTCTTGTTATTGTTTTCATAAGTTCAAATAGTTTTTGTTCAACCATTATGCAAAAATTTATTCGATTATAATCTCGTTTACAATAAAAGTGAATAATGATTTGTTTTTGTTAATGATTATTTGAATTGTTAGTTGTGTTAATTTGTGAATGTAGATATAGTTACATTTAATTATAATGCCACACATCCAAATTCTTTATTAAACAATGTTTCGCTATTTCAAGTAAATCAAAAATATGTGGCAAATCGACGTAATAAAAAAGTGATTAATGTTAAGCTCATGAACACATCTATATATTTCATCTATGAATATTGCCACAACATGAAATGCTATCAAACTTAAACACGAGCTCCTCATGTATTTCATGTAATACGGAAAACTTTAAATTTATTGCAAAAGTAACATATGTACTTAGCAATAAAATTAAGGGTTGAAATATTTTGCGAATTATTCGCTACTTTTCGTTTGAACAAAACAGTCAAGTACGCCCTCTTTCTTTTTGCTATAATCCACCAGATTCAAACGAACAACTTCATTTTTCAAAACAAAACTTAATTCTCTATTTCTTACTAATCTAAAAATCTTTTTGGTTTCAATCTAATAGCGAACACAGAAGAAGCAATCCATGTCGGCAAACTCAACTAAAAGCAAGAGACATCATTTGTTTTAGAATAGCGAACCTTATCAAGCACTATCAACTCTTCCACCTTAATCACCAATTCGCCGCAGCTAACATTATCAACCAATGTGATCAATGTATCTGCTGGCAACCAAAACAACAGTAACCATGTCAAAGACTGGGTATATATTAATAACTTAAACCTCTTACTCAGTGATTTTAGCAGGTATAACATTTTAAAACGTGACATACAAACTACAAGTTAAAACAATCCACTGTTCACATTTCTATCCAAGATTCTCAAACACATTTCTTCAAACATCTTTAACTTTAAAAACTAGTTTGCTATCAAAACTAAATAGGTCCCAACTTATTTCATTAACCAAGACCATTATTTAATCTTCTTTGACGCAGTAACCCTTCTCACTGCCCATTCCATTATTATTAGCATCTTCTACGATATTATTTAAACTCGTAACAATTAAAAAAACAATTTACATGCGTCAAATAAATTAAAATTAATTTTGGTTTCATTTAACCTAAAAGTTATAAACCTACAATAAATTAACAAATTCTTCAAGAATTGTACCTTCTTATGCACTTTCGACTCATATGCAATATGAAAACATTACCTCAAAAGGTAAACAGTGAAAATTAATGCCCGAAAAAATATCCACAAAATATTGGTCTACTGTCATTTCATTACTTTTTATTTTAATTACTAATACAATTAAGAAAAATTTTGTGTTTGCACACAATATTTTTTAAAAGCACCGTGCTTTCAACGTATATCGCATTCCATAATCGGGGTCCAGATAATTTTAAGATTTAATATTGATGTGTAATATTTTTCATAACATATTTGACTGTTCCACAATTTGGTTAAATAAAAATATTATTTAAATTTGTTAAAATTATGTGCAAAAATTTAAGTTTATAATTATAAGTTAATAAAAACATTAATATTGAGAATTTAATAAAACATTTGGCTATAAATTATAACGTTTACTTACGTTTGCTAACAATTAGTCTTTACTAACCAAACATTTTCAGTATGTGTTGAAGTTCCGAAAATTTCCGATATTAAATTCTTTTTATACAAATATCAACTCAAGCCTGATTGTTGACCCCATATGCAAAATACAATGAACCTTCCATATACTGAACCTCTAAACTTATTTAATATTGTATATTGTTTATGTTTCACGGTTTTTCTGTGCTAAAAAACAATCAGGCTTAGCATTTTGAGGATTTTGACAAAAACAATACAAGTTTTCTTTTAACTTGCTGCAGCGCATTCAATTAACTGATATAAATAACGATTAGTACTCAAACGAATCGTAAATGAAAGACTTTTTTCCCCCATAATAACTAGACAGTCTTGATCAGCTGATATGCATAACGAAAAACTTTAAATAATTGTTATTTCTTTCAAATCAAGATTTTTTGGGGTTGTTTTTAGGTTGTATTTACTATAGTTGCTTTATTATCATTATTGCAATAAAATTTAACACATAGCTACTGATTTCTAATTACCATTGCTGTATGTAATCTGTCAAATACATACACCAATATAACGATTTGAAGTTAAAGAAGTAAGGTCTATAAGCTTTGAAATTAAAACGAAATGTCAAACTTTGATTTTTTTTTTGTGTTCATTATTTATAATGTAAGGCCTTTTATCCATATAAAATGACACAAACATGTATGATGTCTATGATTATAATGATATACACAGTATTACCAAAATTCCTTCGCTCGGAATAGGTCAACCAGATTATGAGGATTTCAGTGCAATTGTTTAAGGTCTTTCAGAGTGAGGAAAAATTTGAATTTTTTTTCTTCAGTTTTATAAAGTTTTTTGCTTTAAAACTGACTGCTTCAACAAACTTGTCTTTTAAATTTGGGATCAATCACAGAATAGGAAGTTACTGAAAAATGGATCACAAAATTTCACCCAACACAGCTGTCAAAAGTCAAGTTAAATAAAAGTGCGTAGTAATAATAATAAAAGTGTGTAATAAAAAGAGAGACTTTCCTTCTTTATTTGATGAAACGACAACGTTTTGGAACTTTTATGGCTCCATTTTCAAGTCTTTGAAAGTTAAAAAGATACATTGTTAATAATTTTAACATTTTTTAAAAAATTAACTAATTGGTAAAGATACCAAATTCTGGAAATTGAAAACAACTATCAAAATAGAAAAACAAAGGAAATTCTATACATAGACAAGTTTAAAAAATCAACAATAAATTTCAAAACGGACACAAAAAATTTACAAGCCTATACTCAACTGCTACATAACACCCAGGAAACAAACCATTTTAATAAAAAAAACCACGACACATTTAACAAGAATATTAAACTCACCACTCACCACCATTTATTAGTAGTTCAAACTTAATAATACAAACATTTTTTCAACACGGTTTTAATTTTGTAAATGTTTTTTGTGCTAATCAAGAAGAAAAAGGTTTTTGTTTTTTCCATTGATCCAAAATGTTAATTTTAGAATATGCAAAAGGTATTCACAGATATTTTAATTCTTAAAACTTTTTTATAATTTTATTTTTCCTGTTTTTAAACTGTCAAGAAACTTTCTGTTATGTTATAGTACAGTCAATTAATGTTATCTTTGTAAATTAATATGTGTTCGTAGATCTTCACCAATTAGTTAATTTTTTTAAAAAATGTTAAAATTAATAACAATGTATCTTTTTAACTTTAACGGAGTTGAAAATGGAGTCATAAAAGCTCCAAAACGTAGTCGTTTCATTAAATAAAGAAGGAAAGTCTCTCTTTTTTTAAGTAAATTTAATAAATTCTGATAGAACATCAGAGGTTTTTTATTACGAATGCTCCGTTGTTCCAAATAATTTTTTAAAAAAATTGTCTTGAATCCGAAATGAATTTTAATTTGAACTGATAATTCAAATAATCTTCTAAACAAACACAAAAATTTATATATATATATATATATATATATATATATATATATATATATATATATATATATATATATATATATATATATATAATATAAATATATATATATATATATATATATATATATATATATATATATATATATATATATATATATATATATATATATATATATATATATTATATATATATATATATATATATTTATATATATATATATATATATATATATATATATATATATATATATATATATATATATATCGTCGCTTTAATAATGAAATAACGTATACCATATATACGTTGTTATTATATAATGGGTGCGCTGCATTCCCCATAAGGATGTCTATAAAGTGGCATTTTAACATTTTTCAATTTTTTTATAACTGGGGGTGAAAATTAATATATTGTTAATTAACGTACATGCAAATTTGAATTTGGTTAAATATTGAAACAGCGTAAATGCATGTACGATATTTCAATTCCTACAGAATAATAACTTGGGTAAAATCAGTGTCGTATGCTTTACATATATTACGATCGCCACACGAAATGGTAAATCTAAAATATTGTATACGCATCATTCATTACTACATGATATTCTGGTTCATATAAATAAAACATTGTAAAAATATTATGCGTTAGTTCTAAATAATTAGTTTTAGGCTTAATCGTACTTCCATACAAAATGAAATAGCGTATATGAAATATGAAATAACGTATAAGGTACCTAATTGACTTTTCACCTCTTTTTAGGTAGAAAAGCCAGCAGGTACCAATGTGAAATTTTAATATGCTGTGGGGAAATTAGTCAAGATTAATTGGTAGACATTTTTTTCCAATATCTTTATTCATTCAATAGTGCTGCCGAGTTTATGAAAATCAGAAAATCGAAAAATCTTTAAACCCAATTATCTCGAAACTACACTTTTGCGAATACGTTGTTTCATTATTAAAGCGACGAATATATATGGGTAATTCTTTATAAACCGAACAGATTTGGACAAAATCTGACCGACCCATTTTTGATTTGGCTGAAATTTTTTTAGGGATTTTTTATCGAAAAAAAAGATATACGTGCTCGAGGATTTTTTTTTTTTTTTTTTTTTTTGGAAAATAGAGCTGTTCTAAATTTCGAGAATTTCATGATTTTCGGCTTGAAAACTTATTTTCAAAAATTCATAACTTCGGTTTTATAGAAGATAGAAGTTTTTCTTTTCTTTATTTGAAAGTTAAAAAATGGAATTTTTTAAAAATAAATATTTTCAACTAAAGTTCTAACAAATCCCCTATTGTTATAAACAAATAAAATGTTAAAACTAAATTTTAACCATTGCCCCACCCATGAAATTAGTTTTTAATATAATCATCGTGTTCATCGTTCAATTTCCTATAAAAAAAGTATTTTTTTTAATGGAGAAATGATATTTACTGTTAGAAATAATTAATTTATCGAGCGCGGGACAACAAAAAATTCAATATATGGGTCATTCTTTTACATACCGAACAGATTAGGACAAAATGTGACTACGGCATTTTTGATTCAGCTGAAAATTTTTTTGGGGGTTCTATATAAACATAACGATATACTTGTTTGCGGATTTTTTCTTATTTTTGTTTTTTAGGGGAAATAGAGCGGTTCTAAATTCCGAGAATTTTGTGATTTTTGGCTTAAGACGTGTTTTCTAAGACTTATAACTTCGGTCTGGTAAAGGTAGACACTTTTTGTTTGTTTTATTTTAAAGAATAGAGATGCAACTTAAAAAAAAAATTGTTAATTATAAAAATTATTAATAAATTCCTATTGTTATAAACAAATAAAATTTTAAAATCAGTTTTTAGTAATTATCTAAAAAAAATAAAGAGTGTTTAATGTAATCATCGTGTTCTACGTTCAATTTTCAATAAGAAACGTATATTTAATTAATGAAGAAATGAGTTTTACTGTTACAAAATAAGTTAATTTTTCCAGCGCCGGACGACAAAAATTTATAAAATTTGTTATCGTCTCGCGCTCGATAAATTAGTTCATTTCTAACAGTAAAACTCATTTCTCAGCTAATTAAATATACGTTTCTTATTGAAAATTAAACGTAGAACACGATGATTACATTAATCACTCTTTATTTTTTTTAGATAATTACTAAAAACTGATTTTAAAATTTTATTTGCTTATAACAATAGGAATTTATTAATAATTTTTATAATTACCAATTTTTTTTTAAAATTGCATCTCTGATTCTTTAAATAAAACAAACAAAAAGTGTCTATATTTACCAGAACCGAAGTTATAAGTCTTTGAAAACAAGTGTTCAAGCCAAAAATCACAAAATTCTCGGAATTTAGAACCGCTCTATTTCCCCTAAAAAACAAAAATAAGAAAAAATCCGCAAACAAGTGTATCGTTATGTTTATATAAAACCCTTAAAAAAATTTTTAGCTGAATCAAAAATGCCGTAGTCACATTTTGTCCTAATCTGTTCGGTATGTAAAAGAATGACCCATATATTGAATTTTTTGTCGTCCCGCGCTCGATAAACTAATTTATTTCTAACAGTAAATATCATTTCTCCATTAAAAAAAATACTTTTTTTTATAGGAAATTGAACGATGAATACGATGATTATATTAAAAACTAATTTCATGGGTGGGGCGGGGCAATGGTTAAAATTTAGTTTTAACATTTTATTTGTTTATAACAATAAGAATTTGTTAATAACTTTAGTTGAAAATATTTATTTTTAAAAAAGTCCATTTTTTAACTTTCAAATAAAGAAAAGAAAAACCTTCTATCTTCTATAAGACCGAAGTTATGAATTTTTGAAAATAAGTTTTCAAGCCGAAAATCATGAAATTCTCGAAATTTAGAACAGCTCTATTTTCAAAAAAAAAAAAAAATCCTCGAACACGTATATCTTTTTTTTTCGATAAAAAATCCCTAAAAAAAATTTCAGCCAAATCAAAAATGGGTCGGTCAGAAAGGTGTTCGGTTTATAAAAGAATTACCCATATATATATATATATATATATATATATATATATATATATATATATATATATATATATATATATATATATATATATATATATATATATATATATATATATATATATATATATATATATATATATATATATATATATATATATATATATATATATATATATATTAGACTGGTCGTTAAAAACTAAATTTTCCGAGACGCCCCATAGAAAAATTCTTTGTGGTCAAAAAACCACAACGGCATAATTTTTTTTTTTTTTAAATCAAAAGAACACGTGCCGCAAAATCGTCGAAGTTGATTTTTTGAAAAATTCGTACATTTTTTCAAATATCTCATTAAATATGCAGATGTCAAAAAAAAATCGTTTTTGTAGGAAATTTAATTTTCTACAAAAAAGGCCTATCTCATTTTTTCCCGAAAACGTATAGTTCTCATGATATTTTGAAAATGAACTTGTAGGTTTTCGTAATTTTTAAAAAACATAAAAAATAAAGATGACGAAAAAGTCCTAATTTTCTTCTTATGGTATAGAATGAAATGTATAAAAAAATAATCGTGACAAAAAAAATCAAAATTAGTACTTTTTCGTCGAAATTTTCATCATTTGGTTTTACGAGTTTCGAAGAATTTCAAGTTTTATTTCAAAATATCATCAGAAATATAGGTTTTAGGAAAAAAATGACTTGGACATTTTTTGTAGAGAATTAAATTTCCTACAAAAAAGATTATGTGATTTTTTTGACATCTGCATATTTTATGAGATATTAACAATTTTATCAAAAAATAAACTTCGGTGATTTTGCGGCACGTGTTCTTTTGACTTTAAAAAAAAAAAAATAATGCCGTTGTGGTTTTTTGACCACAAAGAATTTTTCTAGGGGGCGTCTCGCAAAATTTAGTTTTTAACGACCAGTCTAATATATATATATATATATATATATATATATATATATATATATATATATATATATATATATATATATATATATATATATATATATATATATATATATATATATATATATATATATATATATATATATATATATATATATATATATATATATAATATAATATATATATATATATATATATATATATATATATATATATATATATATATATATATATATATATATAGACCAAAATAGACCAAATTAAAAAGGGTCGAGTCAAAATGTCGCAAAATTTTGCTGAACTTGACTGAAATTGCTTTTTAAAAAGTTCATTTAATAATAAAATATTTGATATTTAACATAAAAAAAATCTGAATCTAAAAATCGCCATTTTTATAATTTTTCTTCAGAACAAAAAAAACTGATTCCCGACAGTCATATGCACAACGAATTTTATCACTAAAACAAAAAATGATGCTAGTCCTAAACTTTCACAAATTGTTAGATATAAAATAAGCTTCAATTTAGTTTAAAAAAAAAAAAAAAAAAGTTAATGCCATCTTTTTTTCAATTACACCATTTTTTTCTTATGTTACACCGTTAAAAATTATTTCACAATTATTAAACTTTGTTCTAATACCTATTCAACGACATATCATTTATGAAAATCGATTGAGTAGTTTTTCTACAATCGCTCGTCAAAATGCACTCACATCACAAAATAACAAAAATTGAGGGGCACCCTGTGAAGACCCCTGGTCGAAAAAAAAAATTCTAAGAGAACTAGTATTTTTTATTTATCAAAGACTATCTATAAACAAAAAATAATCAAAATTAAAAGGGGTCAAGTCAAAACGATGTTGAATCTTCGTGAAATTGCTCAGTTATGTATAGAATAAATCTCTAATTTGACATTTTTAATTCACTAATTTTACATTATCGTCCTCGCTTTTGTGACAAAAATTTAGTCGTCAGTTTCTGTTGTATTGTAGATGTTTTTATGACGCCTTCTATACCACAAACATTTACTGTAGAAGCAGAGACTGTAGTTTTGAAACTTATGAGATTTGTTAGTAACAATTACTTTTTAGCAGGGTTGCTAATATACACGTATAAAACGTTTTATACGTTACACGTATAATACGTAACGTATAAAACGTATAAAACGTATATAACGTATAAAACCGTATAATATAATTTTGTTTTTGAAATTCATTCATAAAAAATTAGAAATACTTCTTACTTCAGATATTAATTATATTTTTAGTAAAAATATATATATTTTAGTAAAAATATAATTACGTAGTTATAAATTATTTATATATTTTATAATTTATAACAAAAACTATTTAAATTCTAGATGTTATTTGAATGTATATTTTTATACTTTATACGAAAGACTATGTTACTGTACATTAAACTGGTTAATAATTTTTAATTCACTAGATTTGAATATTGAAAATTTTGAATTATATATTAGAGATTTTTTTGAGCACTAAAACTCAAGCAATTAAATAATTTTTGAATTTTTCAACACGTGTACTATATGATTTTATTTCATTTTGATTCCAACATTTACTTAATGGGAAACATTTTGGATTAGAAACATTTGGCTCATGAACTTAATTATTTGGCATCAACATTTCATGATATATAAAATATGGTTCAATCCAACTTCAGCTCCTCCCATCTAATAAGAACAGCTGGGAAATATTATGTTGTTGCAGAATAAATGTCGTTTTTTTCATAGCAGTTATTGAAATTATTAGAGATTATTAAAGAAATGTTTTTAAAAAATTTTGTTGTGTGAATCCGGGTTGCACCACTTCCAAGTTCCAACTAATAGACACAGTTTGAAAATAACAGGTTCTTGTAGATCAAATCTTCTTTTTATACAAAAGTTGTAATAGTTAAAATATGTATTTACGTCAAACGAAAAAATTTAGTGAGAAGTTTATTGAGCAAATTCAATTTTGGTCATTGATGAATAATAGGTATGGTGGAAATGTCAAATTATTGCAGACTAAATTTGTTTTGAAAACAAATAATTATATTTTGAAAAGATTTACGTTAAATGTAGAAGTTTTCTGAACTAATAGGAATAGTTGGGTAAGAAATTATCATGACGACGCTATATTTCTAAAGCAACTGTTCCTATTGGTCCAGAAATCTAGGCTTTATAAATATTAAATATCACGAGTACGATGAATATATGTATATATTGCCCGCGATAATGTTGTATAAAAGTATTTTTATCTATTAAGGATTTTACTTTTATACGGTATAAAACGTAAATAATTGTGTGTTTTATACTGTACGTTTTATACGTTTTATACGTTTTATACGTACGTATAATACGTGTTTTATACGACACCGTATTATACGTTACAACCCTGTTTTTTAGAGAGATCTGTCTGTTTGTTTGATTCAAAGTATGAGCCAAAATCATTGAAATTCACGCTTAAATTTAAACCCCTTTACATATCAGGTAATGGTTTCAAAAAATTGTTGTGGAATGGCAATAGCAATACAGTCCGATAGCATATTTGAGATAAATATGACGTCGTTTCGGGTTCTGGCATCGTCATTCTCGTCGCCGTCATTCTAGTTACGCAAATCTTAGTTTTCAAAGATTTTAAAAACATCAATTAAATTAAATTGATCGTTTTTATTTAGGTCATAAATTCTTGCATATCAGAACAAGTTTTTTTGTCAACTTCATCTTCTCCAATATTATAACAATACACCAAATGTGCAAAGTTCCTTAGTTCAACTTAAGCTTTAGTTACGAGATTTAATATATCGACTCTGACTAGCCATTGTTTTTGTCCAGGAGCTCTTAAGTGTAAATGGCTTTAATTCTATAATAGAATTTACAATGAATTTTATGCATTTTCTCATGGTATAATTCTTCCATGGTATGCTTACTTTTGTATCTCAAGAGTTATCTAATTTATCCAGGAATATGCAAATGCTACTCGCAAAAATATTTTAATCTCTACTCTAAATACTTTAATCTCTACTAAAAATTGTAATCCACTACTCTAATGGCTGTAGAATAGTTTTATTAGGTGGTAACAAATAAATTTAATGTTAGAATTGTTGAGATCCGTTGAATGCCAAAAGTATTATCAATGGTGATCAACATTTTAAAATCTTTTAACTTCTGAAACACACATTTTGTAGAACCACAAGAAGGGGTAATTTTTTCATATCAAAATGTTTAAAAGCTTTATAAAAACCATCGATGAATGAGGAATGATTTTACTATAAGACCATTACCTTGCTTGATTCATTACTTAATAGAAATAAAGAAATGCGACCTCATGCGGATTAAAATCTTTGTGCTTTTTTCTTGCTTTAAGAATTGATATATGTGTGTAATCTTTCAGGTATTTGTCTGCTTTAATTATCATCTACGCTGTGGTAAGAATAATTGTGCAGCTGTCCATCAAAGTTACATAAATAGTAACATTTCACGGTCTAGGTTTCACAACAACATGCGCTCAGCGGTGTTGGTGTACCCAAATATATATTATTGAGGATATAAAAACATGTAAAAATGTACATATTTATTAGAAAAAGCAAAGAGAAGATAATGCAAAATCAGGGAATGTGCGTACATAAAATGAATACGTATTTGTAAGGTGTATTAAAAGTTGTAGCGAAAAGTTTAATCGCACTAAACTAGAATTTTGCGCATATTTTAAAATTTTGACGCAAATTTTGAACCGCATATAACCAAAATCGCATAATTCAAGTGTCGCATAATTCAAGGGTTACTTGTATATATATATATATATATATATATATATATATATATATATATATATATATATATATATATATATATATCATCTATTAGGCTATATATATATATATATATATATATATATATATATATATATATATATATATATAATATATATATATATATATATTATATATATATATATATATATATATATATATATATATATATATATATCATCTATTTAGGCTTTTTTGTAGATAATTTAGTCCTGAGTTAGTGGCTTTTTTCCTTTTGAAATAGTATGAAATGCCGCTGAGCTGTAATTTTTTTTATTAAAAAACACTATAGTTTACACGTATTTTGTATGGAAAATCTTCAAACGCCGATGCCGAGTGCTAAACATTAATTTTGAGGGCTCATATTTTAGGAGGACGTTTTCTTGGATATTTCCAACA
>OY856187.1:288430904-288570554 GCA_963693315.1 Diogma glabrata | reverse complement strand
TAGCAAAACAGCAATCTACATTCATTGAGGAAAGAAAAAATATTAGAACCAGGGGATTTTTCTGAAAACTATGCCTTCATAATTCAGGATTCGGTTCAAGGTTATCATTATAATAATTCACAAGCTACTATTCATCCATTTGTCATTTATTTTAAAAGTGCTGCAAGTGAATATATACAGCACCGAAGTTTTATACTCATTTTGGATATAAACGATCACAACAGTACTACAGTCCATCTTTTCATTACAAAACTTATTGAATTCATCAGAACGCATATAAATTCTAATACTAGGAATAGTAGATTCTTGTATGAGCTTAGAATGAAGGTAATTCTTCATGAGGATGAAGTTTCCCGAAACGAGCGTAGCGAGTGTAGGTAATCATCCGAGTGAAAAATTGCACAAGTTTGTTGTTTAATTTGTTAGGGGAATATTTAATAAACTATACAGCTGTTAAAGAATTTTAATCAAATTCACTAGTTGTGGAATGAATACAATTACAATGGAAGACATACGCATAGAATTTATAACACCGACGGGGCACCTTCTCAATACAAAAATAAACATAACCAAATTAACTTATGCCACCATAAAAAAGACTTTAAGGTTGATGCAGAATGGCATTTTCATGCTACCAGCCATAGCAAGGAACCTTGCGATGGGATTGTTGGTACACTGAAGCGTGCTGCACACCGTTACAGTATGGGGAGCAGAGATATTATTGATACACCAAAAAAACTTTTCGAATGGGCTTTAAAATGGAAATCTACCATGAACTTTGGATACGCCGATAAAAATGAATATCAATTAACAAAAGAAAAATTACAAAATCGATATAAAAATGCGATTACTATAAGTGGAACTCAAAAATTTCATTCTTTTGTACCATTAGATACTAAGCTAAGACAATAATTGCAAAAATGTTTTCCAACTCAAAAGAAACTTTTGAATGTAAAATAAGTTAATAATTTTTAATAACTATATTTATTTTCTTTAACCTACATATATAATTTTATGGTATTTTAAAAAGTTTATTCAATAATAAAATATTTGTAATTTAATGTTAAAATACAATCTTTTACTTTATGATTCCATAATAACCTAATACGAACATAATGCTTCTCCAGTCAAAAGTTCCTAAATAGATTTAGTTATTTATACGGCTTTTTTGTTTGCAGTCGAGAGTCGAGACTGTCAAATTGTTTTTATAAGAGTGACAAGTGATTACTAAAAGTGATAAATAAATATTACATTTTTTATGCCATCTAATACAAAGAAAATAATTGCAGAAGTGTTTTCCTATTCAAAAGTGTTGAAAATAGAATGTTCACCCTATTGACTTACAATTACTTAATGTATTGAATTATATAGTGTATTGTTTTATATTATATAAGTAATATTCTTCATATGATTTAGTCAGTCTTAAATATATATATTCAACCGAACTACTTGTGTTTTAATCCACTGTGAATATTAAACTCTATATAATAGGTTATGGGCCCAGGTTATTTTTCTGTGCCGAGTTAAAATTAAAAATTTTTAAATTAAAATTGATATTTCTTGTCAACATTTTTTAATAGTTACAAATTTCTTATTTAAAAATAAGATTTTTCTTTCATATCAATAAAAATGTCCGCAGACACAGTGCGTATTGAAAAGTTACGTGGTCGCGAAAATTATGATACATGGAAGATATCAGCTAAATCATTTCTTGTTATACGTGGATTATGGAAACATATTCTAGCAGCACCAAGTGCTAGTGCCTCTGAAAAGGAAAAAGAAAACGATTTAAAAGCTCGATGCGAAATAAATTTACTCATTGAAAGTTGTAACTACTCGTATATAGCCCAATGTAAAAATGCAAAAGAAGCTTGGATAAGTTTACAAACAGCATTTGAAGATAGCGGTTTGTGTCGAAAAGTAGACTTGTTAAAGCAATTAGTTCAACTACAATTAAAAGTCTTTGAATCGATAGAATCCTATGTTGATACCATGTTAATGACTTCTATAAAAGTTAAAAATGTTGGTTTAAACTTAGATGATGAAATTGTAGCTTCGTTATTATTGGCAGGTTTACCTAATGAATATCGACCACTTGTAATGGCTGTAGAAAACAGTAATAAAACACTAACAGTTGATAAAGTGAAAAATTTATTATTGCAAGAAGTGAAATATACTAATCATACTAATAATGAAAGTGCCTTGTTTAAAAAAAATCGTATGACTCAACCTAAAAATTTTAATAATCATATATAATATCACGAGTCGTCAAATAATAGTCGATTATTTTTCATAATCATTATTACGAAAGTCATTTGAGGTCCCGAGTGCGCCTAGCGCACGAGGGAAATTTTTAACCTCAAATGGCATGAGTGGTAATGTTGAAAAATAATCGACTAATAATTTGGTGACGAGTTGTATTTAGCAGACAATTTAACGAACAGAAATAGTAACATTATTTCATACAACATAATCATATATAATAAAATATTATTTCATCTTAGTAGGCGCATAAAAGTTATAAATTTGTAATTTATTTTTGACAAATAAACATAAACATGCAATCATTTATGAATGAAAACGGAAATTTTTACTATTTGCAAATTGCATTTTCACATAATTTTGTATGTGAATTTTTGTTTTAAGTTTATATATTAAGTAGGCGGAAAATATTCGAAAATATTCGCTGTTCCTTCCTACCAGAAAAAAATAATCCAAACAAATCGTTTTGATTTGCTAAAAAATAGTAAATGAAGCGTTTTTATTGGACCTTATTGAAACTTTATTTAGTGAGTTGAATTGTCATCATAATTATAATCCAAAAAAACCACATTGCAGTTTTTGTAACAAATTTGGTCTATACAAATCAATGCAGAAAAAAACGCAACAAAAGTAATAATGATACAGTACTAATAACTGCAAATACTTTAAATAGTACTAGTGATTTTTATGTTGATTTAGGATGTAGTACACACATGACAATTAATAAAAATTTTTTAAATAATGCTTCACTGGTTCAAAATAAACGTGTAGTAGTAGCAAATAATGAAAAATTGTGTGTTGACAGTGTTGGTGATATTAAAATTAAATTAACTAATAGCAAATGTGACAACACAGCAATTATAAAAGATGTACAATACGTACCAAATTTGTGTGCTAATTTAATATCAGTAAGCCAACTAACAAGTAACGGCAATCGTGTAATTTTTAATATAGATATCTGTGAAATTTTTGATAATAAAAACAAATTAGTAGCAACTGCATCGCATGAAAATAATATGTATAAATTAAACTGTTCCGTAATAACTCCACATCAAGATGATACAGTATTTTCTGCACAAACAACGGCAGATATTTGGCATCGTCGTTTAGGTCATATTTGTGACAAGAATTTAAATAAATTAAAATCATTTGTGAATGGTGTGAGTTTTGATAACAGTTTTGCTAAACAGTGTATTGTGTGTCTAAAAGGTAAACAAACTCGTCTACCGTTTACAAATATTGGTACACGAGCGGAAAATTTATTGGACCTCATTCATAGTGATGTGTGTGGTCCAATTTCACAATCATCTTTTTCTGGTGCAAAATACTTTGTAACATTCATTGATGATTACAGCCGCAAAATATTTTTACACAATTAAACAAAAATCTGAAGTTTATGACAAATTTCTACAGTTCAGGTCAATGGTCGAAAATCAATGTTCACGTAAAATAAAAATTTTACGTACTGACAACGGAACTGAGATTTGTAATCAAAAATTTGACAAATTGTGTAATAATTTTATTCTACATCAAAAAAGTGCACCTTATACACCACAACAAAATGGTCTAGCTGAAAGACAAAATAGAACAATAGTTGAACGTGTACGGTGTATGTAAATTGACGCCAATTTAAGTAAACAATTTTGGGCTGAAGCAACTACAACTGCTGTTTATTTATTAAATCGTATACCCTGTGTGAAAAACAATCTGTCACCAGAAAAACTTTGGACTAATAAAAAACCAAATTTGTCCCACTTGCGTATCTTTGGTTGTGTTGCAATGGTACACATACCAAAAGAAAATAGAAGAAAATTGGACAACAAATCATTTGAGTGTATTTTGGTTGGGTACAGCAGTGAAGCAAAAGCGTATCGTTTATTTCATAAGGAGACAAATAAAATAATAATTAGCAGAGATGTTGTTTTTCTAGAAAACACTAATCAGGTAATTAATGATAACAAGAATATTTCTAAAAACTCTTCTTTACTTCCTACAGTGTTTGACAATAACAATTCAGATGGCGACAACTATGTTGAATTATTTATTCCCAATGAAGAACAAACCAAGAACACCACAACAAACAAAAAGTCGAATAATCTGGGGCGCTTTAACTTCCGTTTGAATCATAATATTTTAATAAAATTTAACAATATTGAATATTTGAACCTTTTTTTATCATTTTTATCCAGATAAGTACGTTATGGATGAACAAACTTCCGAAGAGATCAAATCTATTTTACCTAAACTAGCAAACCTATCACGTAACACCAGAGCAAATGTTGTGTCCCATCCTTTTTCAGTTCATATAAAAAAGTGCAGAATTGTTGCCTTTCAACATGATTTTTTCAACAGAGTCTCTCATTTATGGAATGTCTTACCCTCATGGGTTTTCCCTGATAGCTTTAATACTTAAAATTTCAAAGTTGGCGTCCATAAGTTTCTTAAAGAAACTGAATAAATATTCAAACTTAATCCCAATCCCTAGTTGGGCATTGTATCTTCGGATATTCAGAGACGTTAATTTATAATTTATTATAATTAACACTAAAAATGCCTAATTTTGAATAAAAAAAAAGATGACAACCTTGGCGTTTCAGGTTCCTCAAAAATCAGCTGTTTTAAAAATTTACTAAACTTTGCTGTCCTTGATCTAGCTGTAAATGGCCAAGCTCATATTTGAAAACTTTTTTTCACGTATATAAAATATAAATTTTACCAAAAAAAATAGTTCAAGTCTAAAGATTGAGTCCCTAGGGCTGTTGAAATGAAAACAAACGCAAAAGGCAATGCTTTCATCATGTTTCAGTTTATGTTATTTAAATTCATCTTAACTTTTAAGCATACTTTTAAACTATAGCCTCAAAAAATTTCAGCTTTCTAACCCAAAAGGTTCCATTTTTATAAGCATTATAATGCACCTCTTGCAAGAAAAATATCAAGCCATTTAATACCATAGAAAAATTATCATAATCTCTTTTGTTTTTATTTTTTTTACTAAGTAACCGTTTGAAAAAAAATTAAATAAGAACAAAAAAACACAACAACAAAAGATGAATTTGAAATAAAATTGTTTGATAATGTTTGATTATAAATTATGTGTGATGGTATAATTGTAGTTGTGACGTAGTTCATTTGATCTTTGGTAGACGTTTATTTGATCTTTGGTGGATTTATTAAAAGTAGTTTAAACCAACTTAAATAAAACTGTTTCGAAATTGTATTGATGGAGTTAGTTCGGATAATGTATTTAATTTGGTTCGATAATTTTTTTGAATTATTCTGTTTCAACTTAAATTTTTTATTTAAACTAATCTGACTTATCTAATTTTATTTGGACACAAAATCGTCTGACCCCGAAATCTACCTATTTCAAGGATATACCTGCCGCTGGGATTTTTTTAAACCTACAATAGATACTTTCTCGAAATAATGGGGCAAGCAATCTCTTGAATAAGTTAGACAACCAGCCTTATTTGGGTACCAGTTAAGAGGCTATAGCCCTGAAACTATAGTAATCAAAGCGTTATAACAGTCGTTTAAGTCAAAATATTTGAACAAAATTTATAAATCTTAAATATTTCTATCATTTTTTTTGAGTAGCGAAATCCGAAATTCGACGTCCACGCCGTGCTGCCTGGGTAATGCTGACAGAATTAGGTTGGTGTATTGGAGACAAGCAGAGTAAAAACTGCTTAGTCAATTACGCTACATCACGGCGAATTGGCGCTCTACAACCAATGCGACTCAAGCGTCTGTTCTCCATATCAGGGGCGGCTTGGAGCGGGCGTCTGTCTTGAATCAAGCGGCTCGCTATATAAACGTGTAAAAAGGTTGTTTCTGGTGACCTTAATATGCAGAACGGACCCATTCACGACAATTTGGGTTGGGCCTAAGGTTAACACCCTAACCCCGGAAAAAAACTAATATGTTAAATTTGGTTATCAGAAAGAGAAAAACAGACCCGGAAAAAACAACAGAATTTTACCTGGACGTGAAAAAGGACCAAACTACCGAATCGGAACGTGGAACGTGCGCAGCCTGAGCGCTCCTGATGCTCTTATAAGTCTAGAAACAGAGGCTGAGAGGTATAGGATGGATATTATTGCTCTACAAGAAATTCGACAGCCGATAATCGGAAAACAAGATTTGGATAGTCACTCTCTATACAGTAGTGGTCATCCTTCTCGAAGAGAATTTGGAACTGGCTTTCTTGTTGGTGCACGCATACAAGAAGCCGTGGTGAAATTCATCCCGGTCAGTGAGAGGATCTGCTACCTACGTGTATGCGGTAATATAACAATATTTCTCTTATTGCCGTGCATGCACCAACTGAAGCTAAGACCGTCGACGAGAAGGATAATTTCTACATAGCACTGGAAGAGGTTATGAAACAAACACCAACACGCGACTTCATTATGGTTCTTGGTGACTTTAATGGTTGGAAGAGATATCTCTTATGGAAATGTGGTGGGTCCCAACAGTCTGCATTTGAATTAGAATGATAATGGTGAGAGAATGACTGAGTTTGCATTATCAAATAATTTGAGAATTGCCAGTACGTTTTTTCCGCATCGATCGATTCATAAGCAGACTTGGGTCTCACCGAATGGAAATACTCGAAATCAAATTGATCACGTTCTAGTAACAACACGTTTCTTTTCGAGCGTTCTGGATGTGCGATCCTTTAGAGGTGCATACATTGGAAGTGACCACTTCCTTGTATGTGCAACGATAAGGTTCCACTTCCCAAATCCAGGCATTCCAAAATTCAATCAACGGAAGCGTTTTAACATCTCAACATTAAAGAATGCTGAAACAGAAGAGAGATATCAAATCCATATTGCCGAAACATTGGAGAAATCAGAAACCATTAATGGAGACGTCGATAAGTCATGGTATTTGCTCAAAGATGCTGTTTTAAGCGCTGCTGAGGGAATACTTGGACGACCAGAGAACCACTCCCAGAAGCCATGGATGGATCAAGCATGCCTTGATGCTATTCAATACAAAAGAGATTGCTATCTGAAGTGTCTACAAGGACGCAACACCAGGTCCACGAAGGAGAATTATAAACTGGCAAGACAAGCCGTTACAAAGCTATGTAGACGAACGAAGAGAGAATGGTGGAAGAGACAGTGTGAGGAGATTGAAAGCTTCAATAAGGAACATCAATCGCGTAACTTCTTTCAACAGGTTAAAACCTTAAAGAAGGGCCCTCAAACTAGATCGACTGCTATTCAAAACGAAAATGGGGAGCTACAAGTAGACCTTAAAAATATTTTAGATACTTGGGCCGCTTATTTTGAGAATCTTCTCAACTTAAGTGACCAGCAACAAGTCGGGTGACGAGCAAAGCTTATTCGTGCGTCAAAGGTTCATGTAGAAGAACCCACCAGAGAGGAATTCGATGCGGCGCTGTCAAAATTAAAATGCAATAAAGCACCTGGTATCGACGATATAACATCCGAAATGATTGTACATGGTGGCGAAACTCTATCCTTAAGATTGTTTGAACTTGTTCAAATGATCTGGAGGACTGAAACCATGCCACAAGACTGGAACACAGCTATGCTGATACCAATCCATAAAAAAGGTAATCGCCTACAATGTGCAAACTACAGAGGAATCGCCCTCCTCTGCACAGCATATAAGATCTTTTCCTACATTTTGCTATCCAAAATCAATCCTTTTGCTGAACAACTGTTTGGAGAATATCAGTGTGGTTTCCGGCGGGGCCGAGGTACCACCGTTGCACTTTTTTCGATAAGGATGATTTTGGAAAAGTGTCGAGAGTTCATCATACCTGTGCACTAACTTTTCATTGATTTCAGGCAGGCCTACGACTCTCTCGAACGAGAGACCCTATGGTCTGCTCTAGTGTCAATGGGAATTCCTGGTAAACTGGTATCACTATGCAAAATGACAGTACAGAACTCTCAATGCTGTGTACGAGTAGAGAACGAAATATCAAAGTTTTTTAAAGTCGACTCCGGTTTAAGACAAGGTGATGCTATCTCTCCTATACTTTTTAATCTAGCCTTGAAATATGTGTGCCGTCAAAAGAAACTACCGACTAATAACAATATCTTGTCAATAAACTCAGTACAGATGATTGCCTACGCTGATGATGTTGTCATCCTCGGCCGAAGTGAAGCTGTTATGAGTGAGACTTTCAAGTCGCTTGAGAGTGGTGCTAGGAAAATTGGTCTGCAAATTAACTACAATAAAACCAAACATATGAATGTTTCAAGAGAGACTGAGAAGAAAGATTTGATGTGCGGCGATGAACGAATTGAGGGAGTTGAATCTTTTAAATATTTGGGATCAATGCTTGACTCAAACAACAGCATACTTACAGATATTAAAGCTCGAATCGCTGCAGGTAATCGAACTAACTACTCAATTAAACCTCTCCTTGGATCACCGTATGTATCAACTAACACCAAGCTCAAGTTATACAAGACATTGATTAGACCGGTTGTGATGTATGGGTCACAAACGTGGACCCTTACACAAAATGACGAATCGCATTTATCTGTATTTGAGCGTAAGATCCTACGCTACATTTTTGGTCCACTTAAGACAGACGATGGAGAGTATAGAACCCGGTATAACTTTGAGATCAGAGACCTTCTTGAGGGTCCTGATATAATAGGTTGTAACTGTTCTAATAGGATTGCTTGGTTTGGGCATGTTCTACGAGCCGATTCACAGTCTGGAATGATTAGAAAAATGTTAGTTAGAGAAAAAAGTTAAAACCCCAGGGAGTGGTAGACCGCGAGGTAGACCACGACTACAATGGGAGACTGACGTAATAAACGACCGTGGTGAATATTCAAAGCTGATTAACCTGGCAACGCTCCTACATGGAGCATGAACGCCTTAAAAAAAAAAAAAAAAAAAAAAAAAAAAAAAAAATGAATGAACACAAAAATTTATTTTTTTCCTAAATCATAATGAATTGACACTTAGTTAGTTTAAGATACTCAAAAAACGTTCCAAAATTGCTTAGTTGTAGGTGTGTTCGTAATTAATTTTACTTTTAAGGCTTGTTTGATAATTTTGTTTGTAATGTTTGATAATTTTGTTTGTTTAAACTAATCTGATAAATCCAATTCTACTTATAAAAAAATCTGTCTGGCAATGAAATCTAGCGGATATTCTGCCGCTTGCACTTTTATTTTATTTAATCGGCGTCTTGATTTGATTTTCTATCTATGTATATTGGATGTAACACTTTTTGGAGCGATTTCAACACTGGAGCGATTTCAACAATTTTTGTTTCTAATAATAGGTATACTGAATGGCAAGCCGAAAGGACGATGTGCTCGATAGCTGTCAAATTAATTATTTATTTGACATGAAATTTAATCGAACATAGATTTTTTGAAATTGTTATAATTTTTGGAATATTTTTGAAATTTTGAAAAAAGTTTGTATTTTTGATTTTGTAAGAATTTTCGGAATAATTTTACAGTTTTGAAAGTGTTTAAATTTTTGATTTTATTATAATTTTTGGAATAATTTTGAAAAAAGTTGTGTTTTTGATTTTGTTATAATTTTTGCGATATTTTTAGAATTTTGGAAAAAGCTTTTTGAATTTCGAATTTTTGATTTGGAAAAGTTTCAATTTTTGATTTTGTAATAGTTTTTGGAATATTTTTAGAATTTTGAAAAAAGTTGGTATTTTTGATTTTTTTATAATTTTTGCAATATTTTTAGAATTTTGGAAAAAGTTTTAATTTTTGTTTTTGTTATAATTTTTACAATATTTTTAGAATTTTGGAAAATGTCTACATTTTTGAATTTTTAAGAATTTTTGGAATATTATTTAAATTTAGAAAAAGTTTAAATTTTTGATTGTATTCTAATTTTTGGAATATTTTTAGAATTTTGAAAAAAAAATTGAATTTTTGAATTTTATATATGTTTTTAGAATTTTGAAAAAAGTTTCAATTTTTGAGTTTGTAAGAATTTTTGGAATATTTTTAGAATTTTGAAAAAAATTTTAATTTTCGATTATGTGTATCTATTATAATGTTTATAACTTTGGAAAAAATTTCAATTTTTGATTTTGTTAAAATTTATGCAATATTTTTAGAGTTTTTGAAAAAGTTTTAATCTTTGATTTTGTAATAATTTTTAAATATTTATAGAATTTTGTTTGAATTTTTGATTTTATTTAATTTTTACGATTTTTTTGGAATTTTGAAAGAAATATGAATTTGTGATTTTGAAATATTTTCTCGAAACGCTAAATGGAGAGGTTTTGAGTGGTTTGCTGATTGTATAATCTTTTCACTAAATTATGTTGATTACTGATCTGTTATAATTTTCCAACAACGTATTGATGTTTCGTGTTGTTTTTGTAAAATCAAAGATTAAAGATTTTGTAATCATTTCTAGAAAATTTTTTTTGAAAACTAGTTTGATTTTTTTTTTGTATAATATTTAGAATATTTTTGGAATTTTGAAAGAAATATGAATTTTTGTTTTGTAATATTTTCTCGAAAATCTTAATTGAGGGGTTTGAGCAGTGTTGTGCAAATTCTTTACAAAAAGTAAATTATGTAATTCTTTACATGTAAATAATTCTTTCTTTACATGTCCAAAAATCATTGTAAAGATGTAAAGAATGAAAAGAATGTAAATAATGCAAAAAAAACTAAAAAGAAGTACTAATTTTCTCATTAGATTAATAAATAATTTAAAATGATTCTCAAACTCCTAAATAATCATAGTTTTTAAGTCAGATTTTAGTTATATTTATCATTTGAATACTGATTTTTTTAGTTTTTTTAAGACAAAACTTGTGCCCAATTCAAACAATGGTAATACAAATTTTGAGTTGAAAAGAATTACGAATTTCGGTCTCTATAAAATATTTTTCCGCTTTAATCATAGAAAAAGCAAGGATTGGAAATCATGAATTATGTATTAAAATTTAAAACTTATTACAATAAAATTAACAATTTAACTACAATAACATCAATTTGTTGAATACGACACATAACAAGCTTGATTTACAATAGCAATTATTTTCAGTATGCAAACTACCCAAAGACAGGCTTTACTGTCAATTGATAAAATGAGAATGTCCGAACCCATCTTTTCAACCGTTTAACTTTAGAATTTAGATTAAAGAAAATATTTGTTGAGATGTCACATATATTATATAAGCTATCTTTGTATTCAAAAACAAATGTTTTTTTTTAAATTTTAGTTGTGCAAACAAATGATTGATTTCACAAATTCGATATTTCTGGTATCGTGAAATAAGAAATTGTTTATTTATATTTTAACAAGTTTGAGATTAAATTTTAAATTTATTTTTAGTATCGACTCTAAGCTAAGTTTTAGTTTGAGTCTATATTGAAAATAAATTTTAAATTTAATCTCAAACTTGTTAAAATTAAAATAAACAATTTCACGATACCAGAAATATCGAATTTGTGAAATCAATCATTTGTTTGTAAATTCTAAAAATAACATTTGTCTTTTAATACAAAGATAGCTTATATATGTGACATCTCAACAAATATTTTCTTTAATCTAAATTCTAAAGTTGAATAGTTGAAAACTTGGGTTCGGACATTCTTCATTTTATCAATTGACAGTTAAAGCCTGTCTTTGATAATTTGTATACTGAAAATAATTGCTTTTGTAAATCAAGCTTGTTATATGTGTCGTATTCAACAAATTGATATTATTGTAGTTAAATTGTTAATTTTATTGTAATAAGTTTTAAAGTTTAATACATAATTTATGATTTCCAATCCTTGCTTTTTCTATGATTAAAGCGGGAAAATATTTTATACAGACCGAAATTCGTAATTTTTTTCAATTCAAAATTTGTATTACCGTTGTTGAAATTGGGCACAAGTTTTGTCTTCTTAAAGGAGCTGTAAAATTCACTTGAAAGTAAAATTCTTTACATTTATTAACCATTATTAACATTCATTACGTAAAAAACTATTCTTTACCAATTCTTTACATAAAAATGTAAAGAATTATTCTTTACATGAAAATGCACAACTCTGGGTTTGAGTAGTTTGCTGGTTGTGTCATCTTTTCACTAAATTATGTTGATTTATGATTTGTTATAATTTTCCGGCAACGTATTAATTGATGTTTCGTGGTAGTTTTGTAATAAATTTCTAAACAGAGTTAAAAAAAAAATAAATAAAAATAATTTAAAAAACACACTTTTTGAAAAACGAACTAAAAAGCAGAAAATAAATTTTGCATTAACACCAGCGTTATGTCTTTTATAATTATATTTCCTTTGAAATTGTTAGAAGAAAAAATATTTAAATGGTATTTAACACATCTTAGCATAGATGCAAATATTAAATTTTTGACTAATTTAAAATGCTATAATTTCGATTGACAAATAGTCTTCCGTTCCCATTTGTTACATAAAATAAAAGTGGGTGACGCATGTATTCTATGTTAATCTCTAACAAGAGAGACTACCAACGTTTATTCCCTTTCGTTTCTGAATGCGCCACCCACTTTTATTTTATGTAACAAATGGGAACGGAAGACTGTTTGCCAATCGAAATTATAGCATTTTAAATTAGTCAAAAATTTAATATTTGCATCTATGCTAAGATGTGTTAAATACCATTTAAATATTTTTTCTTCTAACAATTTCAAAGGAAATATAATTATAAAAGACATAACGCTGGTGTTAATGCAAAATTTATTTTCTGCTTTTTAGTTCGTTTTTCAAAAAGTGTGTTTTTTAAATTATTTTTATTTATTTTTTTATTTTAGAGTTTTTAGTTATATAATTTTACCTACAAATAAGTTAACCACATTATTTCACAGAAAATACACCATAAGTAAAACTAGCAATTAAATCATTTACCGAAAATTTAATATTCTTTGAAATTTAAAGTAATTAACCTTATTAAGTTAATTGCACTATAACAATTGTAAATATGTTATTTAAAAATGCAGTGTAAAATTTTAGTGCGTTTCTTTGCTCGTTGTATTAATTTTAAGTTGTACATAAATTATTAAATATATATGTTCGCCCAAATGTCAAGTTTTTTTCGTAAAAAAGGTCTAAATTATAGAGCTTTTCCTTAAAATTCGAATCGTTATATTACTGTATGTAATTGACAGATTACATACAGCAATGATAATTAGAAATCATTAATTATGTATTAAAATGTATTGAAAAAATAATAATTATGCAACTATAGTAAAAAAAACTTAACGAGAACACAAAACAATCTGGATTTAGAAGAAATAACAATTATTTAAAATTTTCGAAATACAAATCACTCATTATTTACAATTTAAGGCCATTTTTTCATATAAAAATGACAAAAATGTGTAATATGTCCTTTATTATAATGAGATACTCAGTATGAGCAAAATTTCAGCGCGGTAAATGGGCATTCAGATCTTATGGATTTTCATATTTTCATACATAATAACTGATTTTTAAATATCATTGCTGTATGTAATCTGTCAAATACAAGAAAATAACGATTTGAACTTTAAGAAAAAAGGTCTATAAGCTTATAGCGAAATGTCATACTTTTATTTTTTTTTGTGTTCATTATTTATAATGTAAGGCTCTTTATTAAGATGAAATGACACAAACATGTATGATGTCTATTATTATAATGATATACACAGTATTACCAAAATTCCTTCGCTCAAAATGAGTCAACCAGAGGATGAGGATTTCAGTGCAATTCTTTAAGGTCTTTCAGAATAAAAAAAAATTTGAATTTTTTTTCTTCAGATTTATAAAGTTTTTTGCTTTAAAAGTTTTAGAAATACGTACTGACTGCTTCAACAAACTTGTCTTTTCAATTTGGGATTAATAACATAATGGGAAGTTACTGAAAAATGAATCACAAAATTCCACCCATCAAAGCTCTCAAGAGTCAAGTTAAATAAAAGTGTGTAAAAACATGCACTTTAACAAAGAGTTTTATAAACACCGCTGCCCAAAACTAAAAACAATGTCCTCATAAAAGTTTTTTGCCGAAAACTATATCAAAATTCTTAATCCAGACCAAAGTATTGATATCTCAGAGCTGTGAGATTTCAGCCCCTCCATATTTTACTTTACAAATAACTTTTAAAGAGTAACCTCATAGATATTGGGTCAAAAATTAACTAAAATTTAAACCAAAAAAACAAATTGAAAATATTTGTTTTTATTTAAATAATAAATTAAATTAAATTCTGTAAATTCACAGAAAAACACTGTTTTTGTTAAATGCACATAGGGCTCGTATACTCGGGTATTGGATAACCGGGTACCCGGGTATTTGACCAAAAATTATACTACTCGAATATCCGGGTAATAGCTTCGAGTACCCGGGTAATAAAAAAACAAAATTCTCATGACACTCACTGTCGCTTTTGCTGATTTGTCCAAAAATAATTTCAGAAAATATATGTTGTATTGTAATATTTTAGATATAAGTTCGTAAATCAGCTAAGGCAGTCAAATAGTTACGAAGCTTGTAAGTAAAAGGAGCGTTTGAGCGACCAATTGAACCAAAAAAGATTTATAAAATGAATGAATCTAGATTTTTTAGAAATACTTCTATCGCCTTAAAATGTAGATCCTTTAGAGATTCATGAGTAACATAAACTCCCACACAAACGACTACAGTTATTTTCCGATTGTTTAATTTATTTTATTTTTATAATTAAAATGTTTAAAAACAGTAAAAAAAATTATTTTAATGTATTGCAAATAAATGGCAGTAAGAACTAACATTTTATCAAAGCGGGTAGAAGTTCAGGATGGCAAAAAGTTAAAACTAATTTTAGATTGTAAAACACGGTGGAATACGCTCATTGCAGCAATAAATCAATTTTTTAAATAAAAAAATGCATTAATACTGCACTCAATGAGCTAGGCGCTGACAAAATGAACGAATGCGATTTAGAAATATTATAAGAAATCTCATTTATTCTCGAACCGCTTATGCTAGCAGCACAAGAACTGAGTAAAGAAAACGCCACCCTTATAACAGCTGAAGGTAAATTTTTACTCGTACTAAAAAAATAAACGAGATTAGTACACCTCTTTCTCGTGAACTATTTAAAAATTTGAAAAACGAAGTTGATGGACGTGGACAAAAGAATATAATAACATTATCATTGGAAACAATCAATAATGACTATAGAATCGTGACTTAGGATTTTAATTAGAATAGAAATGTCCGCCATTCTATGAATTCACACAAAGCATTGTCTAGAAATTTAATGCAACAAATTCCATATAATGTAAAAACATTTCCATAATATGAAGTCTAATGACAGTGGAAAAATTCAACTTAAGTAAAAATAAATAAGTTATGAAGAAGTTTCAACTTTGAGATTGTCATCGCCTCAACGGCGCAATCGAATCCTTGGGCGTGTCTGCCCAAGGATTCGAGCCGGGCACTGACGAGGTAGGTTCGAATCCCAACCGAAACACGAAAAATGTGAGGTGGAGCTTTTTTCTGAGAAACTTCAAACCATACCTTTGAATTGAAAATATTCCAATTACTTCTTTACTTACTTGAGTTTAATTGATCTCAAAAATTCAAAATTAATTTAAATTCCCTTAATGTAGTCTAATGTTAATACATATAGGACTACAAATTGACCAAGTGTCAGCTATTGATTTCACATTAATTGGAAACAATCAATAATGACTACACAATCGTGACTTAGGATGTTAATTAGAATAGAAATGGTCGCCATTCTATGAATTCACACAAAGTAGTGTCTAGAAATTTTATGCAACAAATTCTATATAATGTAAAAACATTTCCATAATAGAGGAGTCTAATGACAGTGGAAAAAATTCAGCTTAAGTAAAAATAATTAAGTGATGAAGAAGTTTCAACTTTGAAATTGTCATCGCCTCAACGGCGTAATCGATAGCGTGTCTGCCCAAGGATTAGAGCCGGGCACTGACGAGGTAGGTTCGAATCCCAGCCGAAACACGAAAAATGTGAAGTGGAGCTTTTTTCTGAGAAACTTCAAACCATACCTTTGAATTGAAAAAATTCCAATTACTTCTTTACTTACTTGAGTTTAATTGATCAAAAATGGATGAAAAATGGATTTTTGAATCAAAAATTAATTATCGTTATATTTGCATCATGGTATTTTTCTAAAAGGCAATGAGTTGTTAAGCTACGCAACAAAAATTTCTACAAAGTAGCTTGCTCATCAATTATTAGTACGTCTATACTCGAATGAAAACCACATCAGAGTTGCAGATCACAGCTCAAGCTCTTCTGATGGAGAGCGGGAACAAACATCATTATATAATGAGCTACAGCATTGTCTTGCATCATATATAACTAAAACCAAAGACAAAAGCGAAAATTTAAATGTTGAGCAATCCCTTCGATTTATGGAGACAAATGGGGGGTAAGCGAAACCAAATGCAAGATAATCTGTACGCTTCACTGCTTACTATAAATTCTACACATTAAGGGCGTGCGAACGTGTGTTTTCAGTAGCCGGTAATATAATAACCAAAATTCGCAGTTCGTTAGCTCCTTCCACCCTAAACGGCTTAATATTTTTAAAATACTATTTTATAAACAAAAAGTTATAGTAAATGTTATATTATTATAAAATTTGATTTCATTTAACGTTTAACATATTTTTAAGAATTAAATTAATTGAATTAAATACATAAATATAAATAGTAATTGAATTAAATATGTGCCAATGAACTATTAAAAATTTGTTTTGTTTTAATTATCCAAATACCCGGGTTACCCGGGTACCCGGGTATTTGAGTAAAATAACTACTCGATATCCGGGTACTTAATGTTCGAGTATTTTACGAGCCCTAAATGCACACCAGCTGCTAAAATATGTCTTTGTTGTCAGGAAGACGATTAGCATTATTTCCTTAAACACAAATTCGTTACTAATTCATTACATTGCTGCTACCATAGTGACTAGATTGCTAAACTAAAATGTATCATACATAACTGACAATATTGAGTTTGGTCATAGAAAAGAATTACTGTCCACAGCAACCTTCCGCATTTCTTTCCGCAGCACCTGATTTAAACCACAAAAACTATTGATTAAGCATGACCAATGCACATTAAAAAATTGTAAAATTTACACCATATGAAAGGATAATGAAGGTCGTTGTTCAACAATAAATCTTAGTTTTTTCACATAACAGTCACACATCACGTCAATCTAATTCTACTATCTAGGTAAGCGATTTTATAAGGAAGTCCCAAAGTAATCATATTAATTAAAGGGCAAACTTTCTAGCAAAATTTAGCTACATGTTTTAAATTATTGCTCATATAAACTTACGAACAACCCAGTGAGTTCAATGTTTTGATTCAATGTTACATATTCTGTTACAAAAAAAACTGTATTTACTATCTGATATCTTATTTTTTTCTATTCAATGTCAAAACATATATTCATTACTTTTTGACCAAAAATAAACTATGTTATTGCTTTTTAACAATTTATACATTAAGTAGTATTTTTGTATTTCGTAATTTGTCTTATAAAGCTATTTACATGTTGCATACGAGTGCAATTAAAATTTGTTTTAACAAACGTATGTTCAACATAATATGTATATGGCAAACTGAAATAATTAATGAAAGTATGTTCTATGTGGTATAGTTTCTTTACAAGTTTGGTTACAGTTCCACAACTTTGCTTTGAATCAGCTATTAAGTTTGGTCATGTTATTATACACTGAAAAATTTAATAGAGCGTATAAATAGTATAGTACAGGGGTGCCCAGAAATCATGGAAGAGATGGCCAAAAATTTACAAGAACAAAAATGACTGGCCGCACAGAAAAAAAAATAAATAAACAGTATAAATTATGTTAAGTTGATTTTTATTCATGTTATGATTTTTTATTCAAGTTAAGTCGCGAACATTAAATTCTTGTGTAGTATTACTAATTCTTAGTTCGTTTTTCAAATTAATGTCAGTTAGTCTATTTCTATAGGAACTTGTTAGGAATATTTAAGTTTGAATTTAGTACGTACCAAAATATTGTACTTTTTTAAACGGAACTTATTATTATTGTGGTATTTGCTATTTTTATAATATTTTTACTGGCCGCACCAAATCATAAAACTGGCCGCATGCGGCCAGATGGCCGCTGTTTGGGCACCGCTGGTATAGTATGTATATTGTTTTATTTAATGAAATATATAATAGTACATTTTGTTATAATTTTTTATGTTAAACGTTAAAGCATTTGGAGGAGTTGAGTCTGCAGTTTGATGTTGAGCAAAAAGAATACCGTAAGAATAAATAAAACACAAAAGTTCACTTTCACTCCAAATAAAACATACCTGTATAGCCAATACTTTTATGTTTATATAAGAAAAACAAGGAAATATTAAAAGCCCAAGCTAAGTTATTTTTATTTTAATAAAGAGCACGACAAAATGTTATACCACATTATATAAAACTAAACAACAATAAAATGATAGAAATCACTCAAATACATAAAGATGACAAGTTTAATAGACACGTTAAATTAAAAGCATAAAAACAAATAATGTTCAAAACTACTCGAAAAAGCGAACAAAAATATAGGACGAAAAATATAGCAGCATTAACTACTCAATAAAACAACAAACAGAATCATACAAAAAGTCTTCAAACAATTCGGATAGGTATCAGCAATTCAAAATCCAGCAGAAAAACCTAAAATAGTGAAACAGGCGTCTATAAATTAACATGTAACGATTACCACAAGCTTTATATAGGTCAAACAGGGCGGTGCTAACAAATAAGATGTGCCGAACACATAAGTGATGTAAATAAGGAAAATCCCAAATCTCTTTACGCTCAACCCCTCAAAAACGAAAATCATAACTATACCGCGTACTCCAGTCCCTGCTGGAGTTAACGTGAGATATCACATACGAGTTAACGTGAGATATCACATACCACTGGCAATAGCATAGAGATATCACTAGCCAAGGTGACATCTTAGGGATGGTGGCGGATGAACTGTATTCAGCCCACAGTAGCACCCTCAATCTTAGCTGTGAAATAATCCTTGACGATGGGACGCTATTGCTTCCTTGAGGAAATGAGTCTTCATATAACTATGTGTGGGTTTTAAGCTTCAAGAAAGACAGTGCGTCACAGGATCAAGGAATATGCAACTGGTTGGATTATTTGCAACTACATTTTTGTTTTGTTTCAGCAAATTTTTGCAAAAATGTGCTATTTACTTTTTAATTACTTCGGTCTGAAAGACCTAAGTATTACATTCATGAGCTAAAAGTGAAATTCTTGCCTCCACTTGTTTGGCATTTCCCGACGTTTTAGGACCTACTGATTCTAAATAAGCAAAAAAAAATGTATGTCTGTCTGTTGGCCGTCCGTCCGGCCGTCACAATCTACGAAATCTAGAACACCGCTGAACGGATTTGAAAATTTTTGTTTTCTAAAAATAGGTTTACTTAATGAAAAGAGCCGAAAGTTCAATAACTGTACCGGAAGTGTGTCAAAACAAGAAAATTTGCATATTTTTGGCTTAAAGTGATTACGAGTAGGAAAATTGAATTTGGAGAAATCTTGATGTCTGGGATTGGTATGCGAAACCAAAATCTAGATTATTGCATTATAAATTTGTCAAAAAAATGTTGTCAAGTATGTAAAATGTTGTCAAGTGTGTCAAAAGAAAGATTTTTATTTATTTTTTTACACAATTTTTTAGAAAAAACAAATATAATTATTTGTTTGAAATGAAATTTTATTATTACTATTGAGAATTATGGCATTATAAGTTTGTCAAAAAAATGTTGTCAAGGGTGTCAAAAGAAAGATTTTTATTTATTTTTTTGCTCAATTTTTTGGAAAAAAATAAAATTAATTATTTGTTTGAAATAAAATTTTATTATTATTATTGAGAATTATGGCACTATAAGTTTGTCAAAAAAATGTCAAGTGTGACAAAAAATGATTTCATTTATTTTTTTAGCCAATTTTTTGGAAAAACAATGTAGCTATTTTTATGTCGTAAATGTAATTGAAAATGAAATTGGACATGGAAATTTTTGAATTTGTTATAGTTTTTGAAATATTTTTGGAATTTTGAAAAAAGTTTGTATTTTTGATTTTCTAATAATTTTTGCAATATTTTTAGAATTTTAGAAAAGGTTTGAATTTTTAAGCATTTTTGGAATATTATCGGAATTTAGGAAATGTTTAAATATTTGATTTTATTCTTATTTTTGGAATATTTTTGGAATTTTGAAAACAGTTTCAATTATTGATTTTGTTATAACTTTTGCAATATTTTTGGAATTTTGAAAAAAATTTGAATTTTATTTAATTTTTACAATATTTTTGGAATTTTGGAAGAAATGTGAACTTGTAATTTTGTAATATTTTCTCGAAACGCTAAATGAAGTGGTTTTTGATTAGTTTGCTGAGTGTATCACCTTTTCACTAAATTATGTTAATTTATGATCTATTATAATTATAAAGAGTTATGTTTGATATACACCGCTGCCCACAACTAAAATCCATGTCCTCATAAAAGTTTTTTGCCGAAAACTATATCAAAATCCTTAACCCAGACCGAGGTCTTGATATCTCAGAGCTTGAGATTTCAGCCCCTCCATATTTTACTTTTATTTTCCCTATTCTATCATAAAATATCGGCCTATGGCATATTATGTCAGTGATAGGATTTTTTGTTCAGTTATCCATTCTTTAACAAAAAATATAAAAAAAAACAAAAAAAGAAGATTTACGTCCATCCATCAACACATATGTTGTTGTGGGACCTTGGTCTTAAATGTTTTTATGTGTTATTGTGACACATATTGTAATTCCTACTACACAAACCATTTTATTAAAAAAAAAAAATACTGACATCAACCACAATCCAAAAATCATTCATAACATTCAATAGGGGAGTGACATGGACAGTATTGAAGAATTACACAAAAAGAAAAATTAAAATGATGATAATTACTTGAATGAGAAAATAAACACAAAAACAAATAAATTATGCGACCACATAAAAAATAATAAAGTAAAATTAATTATCCTATTGCGTTATGAAAAGTTTTCTGTAAAAATGCTCATTATTCGATACCTTATGATTGTATTAATCAAATTGTTTTGATTGTATTAAATATTGTTTTTCAAATTTCAATCACAATTGCTTATGCATTTTTCTCAAAAATCGTTTTTTGCAAAAATTTATTAAGGATTTTCCAGAATCCTCGAAAATCCTTTCGTTATACTCGAAAAAAGTTAAAAAAAATCAAAAGTTTATGTTTTTTTTTTAAATTCTTCTATATTCAACGTCATAAATTTTGAACAAACAATGAATGTAAATTTTTTTAATTTCTTAGAGCCTTAAAGTTAATTCAATATCCTTTCTTTTAAAATAAAAATTACAAATTTCGGTGCTAGTTGCACCAAGTTATTCAGGTTTTCCCAAAAAAGTCAAAACTAAAAATTTGGAAAAAAAATTTTTAGTAAGAATAATTTAAATTCTGCTACATAATTGATTTATATATGAGTATTGATTACTAATTGTAATCTGTTATACAGATTTTCGAGTTAAAATTCCAAGTTATGGTCAAAACCTGGTCGTAACACAACGTAAAAACGTTAAATGAACATTTTCTCTACAGTACCATCTTGAATGTGTTAAGTTGCAGTTGACATAACTATTTTTCGGCATCCACGGTTTATCTTCATTCAGTTTTATGCCAAAGTAATAAAGGTATGATAAATCTTATATGGAGTAATTTTTTTAGCATGTTGTATTATGCAAATTCCACAAATAAAACAAAATGAATTTGGACTATTTTTACACTTGAAACTTCTTGAGCAGCCATTTAAATAAATTTACCTTTACACTTTAATATTTTAAAAGAATTCTTAACTGATGTTTGAGAACGACTGAACTTGTAAAATATTATTTACATAACTTAAATTATTCTTAGTAAAAAAATGTTTTTCCAAATTTTTAGTTTTGGCTTTTTTAGAAAAACCTGAATAACTTGGTGCAACCTGCACCAAAATTCGTATTTTTCAACTTAGTAGAAAGGGAATTAAGTTTACCACGGGCTCCAAGAAATTAAAAAAATATACATTCATTGTTTGTTCAAAATTTATGGCGTTGAGTATGGAATTTTTTTTTAAAAAACGTAAATTATTGATTTTTTCCAATTTTTTTCGAGTATAACCTCCAGAATCCTTGATGAATTTTTTCAAAAAAATAGCTCAAAATATTTATTGGTCAGTATCTTTAATTAATATTAAATTAAATTAATTAATACATTGAGTTTGTTTGTTTTGTAAAATATGCAATCCAAAAACCGGAATAACATTTTTTTCACAGAAAAAATTGGTTTATCGCGAATATCTCAAAAACAAGAGCTAACCTAAAAAATTGAATATGATATTTGTGTTCAGCAGGTCAAAATCCACAAGAAAAGTTGGGTTTTAGTCAGGGACACAAAAAAAGATCAAAATTTGTAAACTAGTGTTTATTATCTTGATTGAGAAGAAAAAATTTCTATTTTATAAAATACATCCTCCTCTGTCTAGTATTGTAATCGCTTTTTGTTTAATGAATATGTCAATAATTGATTAGACTAATTGATTAAACTACTAATACACATTTTTAACAGTGTGCAATAACTTTTATATTATTATTATTGCATATTTATAGCCAGTGTTCCAGTGTTCCAGTTCCATGAAAAAATATTGCGACGCTGATGCATAGGCTGACTTCACCACAGCTCTGGAAACATAGTGTTCTGGATATATAATGAGCTAATATCCATAAAATACTTTAATTAAAAGCTAACAAATATTATGCACTTCGTAGTTCTAATAATAAAAATATTAAAACAGACAGTAGTATAGCAACAAACATAAATTATGTTGTACGAGAAAAAGTAAAAAATCATTTTATCGGAAGTGACAAACCGGAAGTTAGGATGCAGAACTGTTGTAAACCGTACTAAATGTGTATGTACCAAGTTTCATCCAATTCGATTATCAGGTACAGAAGTTATTGAGCTTCCAAAATAACAGGTGCTTGGAGGACCCTCTACCACTTTGTTCACTATCGCTAAAAAAAACTAATCAGTTCCTTGCCATACATATTTGCATCTTTTCGCAAAGTGTAATGAAAATTACTTAACGAACGAATGTTGTATGCGTCCAACAAACATTGAAACAATAAACAGATGTTCGGGAGGACCCCATCCCTTATCCCAATATTGTCCAAAAACTAGTCAATTCTTTGTCATTAAAGTCTTCATCTTTTTTCAAAGTGCCATTAAAATTGATTAATGAATGAAATCTGTATGCTCCCAACAAACTTTAAAAACAAAGTGTGAAAAGTCAGCAGTTGTATGGTAGACCCCCCGCCACTTTGATCAATGTGTCCCAAAACATGATAATTATCTTCTTACACTAATTGAAACCTTTCCATAAGTTTTATCATAATCACTTCATTATTGTAGGCTGTAGTGTGCATAAAGATACTGAAAAAACTGCCAACAATTAAAAAAAAATTTTTTACCGGAAGTAAAAAACCGGAAGATGGGATGCAGAATTTTTGTAAATTATACTAAATGCTTATGTACCAAGTTTCATCCAATTTGATTATCAGGTACAGATGTTAAAGAGCTTTAAAAAAAACAGGTGTATGGGACACCCCCCACCACTTTGTTCACTATCGCTCAAAAACTAATCAGTTCTTTGCCATTCATGTTTGCATTTTGTTCCAAAGTGTCATCAAAATTGGTTCACGAACGAATGCTGTGTGCTCCCAACAAACATTGAAAAAATGATGACACAGTAAACAGGTGTTCGGGAGACCCCGTACCACTTATCCCAATATTGTCCAAAAACTAATCAGTTCCTTGTCATTTAAGTCTCCATCTTTTTCCAAAGTGTCACTGTAGTGTGTACACAGAAAAACTTCAAAAATTTACAAAAAAAAAAAATTTACCGGAAGTGAAAACCCGGAAGTTGGGATGTAGAACTGTTGTGAACTGTACTATATGCTCATGTACCAAGTTTCATCCAATTCGCTTATCAGGTACAGATGTGATTGAGCTTTAAAAAAAACAGGTGTATGGGACAACCCCTACCACTTTGTTCACTATCGCTCAAAAACTAATCAGTTTCTTAATCAGTTTCTTTCAATCATCAGTAGGCCAGCTGTCAGACTGAACGGCTGTGTTTTATTTTTGTCAAGAAAAATTTAAATTTAAAATAAAATAATTAATTTTCTTTTCTATTTTTTTAGCATTTTTAATTTAGGGAAAAACAATTAATAATTAATAATTTTTGTCTTTATTTTCAGGTAATATTAAAAGAATTTTACATTATAAGAAAATTATTTTATCGCCGTTTCCAAATTCGAAGAACAATAATAATAAACACAGGTTGAAATAACGCTACATAAACTAAACAGTTTCAGTTTCTGTTTTTGGATAAAGGATTTAAAGGAAAATAAAGAAGTTCCAAGATAAGTTTTTAAGTTTTATTATATTTTTCCTTAATAAGATTTTGGTTTTATTTTGGTTAATTTAGTTTGTTGGCATTATTCTAATTGTGATAAAAGTATTAATGTTATAATATTTTAGTGTTGTTATTGTTTCCTTTAACGTGTTGTTATTGTTTCCATTAACTAAAGTTTTTATTATTTGCGGTACATCACATTTTGATGTACTTCTCTTAAAAATTCAATTGCAATTTCACAGTTATACTTACTGTACTACTTTTAAGAGATAAGAACTTTCACGGTCTCCTTTTAATCCTTTTTCGTTGTTTTTGGTTTGGTTTAATCTGTTTGCTTCAATCTCTTATGTCGAATCATTAATTAATTATCCATTGTTTGAATTGGCAATTTCGACAGTCAAACTTAGACATAGTTTCAAGTTATCCAGCTGGTAGAATTGTCAATTTAGATATCATTTTTGATCTTTTGTTTGGTTTTTGTTGGAATTTTTTTTGAGGATTGTTTTCAGATTTATTTTTAAATTTAACTATAATTTAAAATGTCGAAATTGTCTATCAATTTTGCTAATATAAGAGGGTTGAACGTCAATCTTAATGCAGTTCACCTTTATCTTGAGAATCTTAAGCCTGATATTCTTTTTTTAACGGAAACGATTATTAGCGTGAGAGCTGTATCGTTGGACAAAACTAAATATGTTTGTCCTAACTATGAGCTTGAATCTTCTTTCTACTTTAAGCATGGTGTTTGTGCGTTTATTAGAAATTCTGTACCATATGTGAGAATAAATAATTTTGAATTAAATTCAAAATTTCACAATATGGTTTCCCTTAAGATTACCTGCTCTAATCAAACTCTTTTTGTCTTTGGATTGTATCGCTCGCCCAACTCACCAGAGAACAAAAATTTATTTCATGACCTATCTGAAAAGATAGATAGGTTGACTGTATATCCTAACGCTAAAATTATAGTTCTTGGTGATTTCAATGTTCATAATAAAGAATGGCTTACACACAGCTCTAAAACTGATGAATTAGGTAAAGAAGCTGAACTTTTTGCTCTTTATCATAATTTCACTCAGATAATAGATCAGCCTACCAGAGTTCCTGACATTCTTGGCCAAAAAAGTAACTTGCTCGATTTGTTTTTGATAAATGACCCTACGTTGGTTCAATTTAAAGTATCAGAGCCTTTGGGTGGATCAGATCATAATTTGATCTCCACACATTTAAATATACAAGTACCTAAACAGTTTAAAGCTAATCCTCGTCTTGTTTGGGATTATAAAGCTGCAAATTGGCAGGGACTTAGAGATTTCTTTAAATGGTTTCCCTGGAAATGCAATTGTCTTTCCAGCCAAGATCCAAACATTGTTGCTTCTAATTTTTCAAAAATAATACTAATGGGTATGAGTAGGTTTGTTCCAAATAGTTTGATTGTTCCGAAGATCGATGGTTTTCAAGTAAATGCAAAAAAGCAATAAAAATTAAAAAAAAGGCTTTTCAAAAGTTTATTCAAAACAAGTCTGATGAAAACCTTAGATTATACCGAATAGAAAGAAATTTATGTAGAAAATTAATAGATGCAGAGAAACATCTATTTATTAGGAAAAAAGCTAATAAATTTGCTGAGCACCCTACTGGTTCACGAAATTTTTATAAAACCGCCAAGGCTGTTCAAGGAAATTCTTGTAAGTCTTCTATACCTCCTCTTATTGATAGAGATATACCTATTATTGACCCCAAAGAAAAGTCTAATTTATTAGGTAACTGTTTTTCGTTAAATTCTACATTAGTAGAACCCAATTTTCTACCTATACCAATTCCTAGAGTTTCTAACAAAATGGGGCGGATTATTTTTCGTAAAAATGTCATTCGGAAAATGCTCTTACAAATCAATACTAATAAGGCATCTGGACCTGATAGCATTCCTCCAATTATCCTTAAAACTTTTGCTAAAGAGTTAGCACCAATCCTAACTAAAATTTTCTATTTGTCATATAAGAAAGGGATTTTTCCTGATATATGGAAAATGGCTAGTGTACAACCAGTTCCAAAGAAGGGCGCTAAAACGGATCCAAGAAACTACAGACCTATATCAATTTTGTCGGTTGTTTCTAAAGTATTTGAGAAATATGTTAATTTTAATATTATGAGCTTCTTAGAGTCGTCAAAATTACTTAATGAAAGACAATACGGATTCCGTAAAGGAAGAGCGACGGGAGATTTACTCTCTTTTGTCACGCATATCTGGAACAAGTCGTTTGAAAACCATGGTGAGACCTTTGGCGTCGCACTTGATATTGCCAAAGCGTTTGACAAAGTATGGCACAACAATCTTATTTGCAAATTGAGATGCTACGGCTTAGATGAGCAACTTATTTCTTGGTTACAAAGCTTTATTTCCGAGCGCAAATTTCAGGTCAATGTTGATGGTGTTTCATCGAATATCTTTTCAACTAACGCTGGTGTTCCTCAAGGTTCCGCTTTATCACCTACTCTTTTTCTTCTCTATATTAATGACTTGCTAGGTTCAACAGTTAATCCCATCCATAGTTTTGCTGATGATAGCACACTTCATGCGTCACATGAAATGCCAAATTTGTATGCACCATCAAATCTTAATATCGCTAGATCAAACTTGATAGACTCATTAAATATTGATTTAAAAACCATCTTAGATTGGGGAGTTGCTAACAGTGTTGAATTCAACACAAGTAAAACTCAAGTTTGCCATTTTTCTAGGTTATCAACACCTAATTCATTTTTATTAAAGTTTGATTCAAATAATCTTGAAGAGAAAGAATCTATTAAACTTCTAGGAGTTGAGATTAAAAATAGTATGAAATGGAATTCTCATATTTTTAGCCTAGCAAAGAACGCTGTTCAAAAATTAGGATTTTTGGGTCGTTGTCGTAAGGTTTTTAATAGCGAGCAGCTTCTTTTAATATATAAATCATTTATTCGTCCCTGCATGGAGTATTGTTCTCACATATGGGGAGGAGCTTACATAAGTAGTTTGAAATGTCTTGATTCTGTACAGCGGAGAGCTGTTAAATTGATCGGCAACTCGACTCTTACTAACGAGCTTGATTCCTTGCAACATAGAAGAGACGTCGCTGATTTGACGGTATTTTACAAGTATATTATGGACGAACGGACGTCTGCGGAGATCAAATCGATTTTGCCTGAACCAGCAAACTTCGCGCGTTTCACTAGAGCATCAACATCAGCCCATGCTTTTACGGTTCGAGTGACTAGGTGTAGAACTGTCGCTTTTCAACGCGATTTTTTTAACAGAGTTTCTCATCTCTGGAATGCCTTACCGGCGTGGGTCTTTCCTGATAATTTTAATCCTCAAAACTTTAAGATCAACATTAATAAATTCCTCAAAGAAAATTGAATAATACTTTCAAGCCCTAGTTCCTTAGTTAGCATGGTATCTTCGGATATTCAGAGACGTTGATCTATATTGGTTAACACTAAACATGCCTAACATAGAATAAAAAAAAAAAAAAAAAAAAGTTTCTTGCCATACATGTTTGCATCTTTTTTCAAAGTGTCATCAAAATGCCAAACGAATGCTGTGTGCTCCCAACAAACATTGAACAAAGTGTGACACATTAAACAGGTGTTTGGGAGGACCCCCACCACTTATTCCAATATTATCCTAAAACTAATCAGTTCTTTGTTACTCTCCTTTGTAAGTCTCCATCTTTTTTCAAAGTGTCATTAAAATAAAACAATGAATGAAGTCTGTATGCTCCCAACAAACTTTAAAAACAAAGTGTGAAAAGTCAGCATTTGTACGGTAGACCCCCCACCACTTTGATCAATGTGTCTCAAAACATGATAATTATCTTTTCACACTAATTGGAACCCTATTCCATAAGTTTCATCATAATCACTTCATTATTGTAGACTGCAGTGTGCATAAAGACACTGAAAAAACTTCAAAAAGTACAAAAAAAATTTTTTACCGGAAGTGAAAAACCGGAAGTTTGGATGCAGAACTATTGTGAACTGTACTACATACTCATGTACCAAGTTTCATCCAATTCGCTTATCAGGTACAGATGTTATAGAGCTTTCAAAAAAACAGGTGCTCCAGGGACCCCCCACCACTTTGTTCACTATCGCTCAAAAACCAACCAGTTCCTTGTTATACATGTTTGCATCTTTTTCCAAAGTGTCATCAAAATTTATTCACGAATGAATATTTTATGCTCCCAATAAACATAAAAATTTGTGGAAAAAACCACCTGTTGTATGGTGGATCCCCCAACCCTTTATCCAATGTGCTCCAAAAGCTGATAAAATCTTTCTCATGTTATTTAAAAGTTTTTACGTTATGAAAATCGAACTGCAATTGTAGGCTACAGTAGGATAAACACTTGAAAAAAACTTTTTAGCCGGAAGTGACAAACCGGAAGTTGGTATGCAGAAATATTTGAAACAGTACTAAAACCTTATATACTAAGTTTCAATAAGATCATAGCCCGCGATCAGAAGTTATTCAAGATTTAAGCTTAGAGGTGTTCGGGAGACCCCCGCCATTTTGTCCAGATTTGAAATGAATCCAGATCTTTCATTTTCAAGTAAACCTGTATCATTTGCCAAAGTTTCATCAAGATCCTATGCAGAAAACTCACCCACCCAGCCCCTTTTCTAGAAGAAGAGCAGCTCTCTGTTTTTCATCCTCCGTATGTGTTCCATCCAGCCTTTTCAACGAAGTTTTAATCCCGACACCGTCCTTGGCACAAGCTTTATGCAGCCAAGCCACTACAGGCGTTGCAGAGATATTTTCACAGAAGGTTCTGAAGCTGCCCCTTTTTGCCTTCTTGATTTCCTTATTGTAAGTGGTAAGTACCCTAGTATACTCTTCCCAGTTTTCGGACTGTTTCGCTCTATTAAAGAGCCTCCGTACTTCTGTTCTTAATTTTGATAACTTCTTGCTCCACCAAAACGCGCCCCTCTGCTCTTTTACCTTAGTAATTAGTAATTAGTTTACCTTAGTAACCTTCGAACTCCTTGGTGATTGCTAGGTTTACCTCCGCTACAGCTTGTTCCAGCGCGGCATGGTGTTTTACTGTCCCTCTAACCGTTACTAGCTGTAGCCTTCTTTAAGATTCTCCTCAAATTGATCCCACCTTGTGTTCCTAGTGTTCCGAACCGGGGGTGATTCCTCTTTCGTACTATCCAATTCAAACAGAATCATTCTATGATCCGACAAGGGGGGTTCATTTGAGACTCTCCAGTTCTTTATGAACTGTCCAACATTAGCACTTCCTACCGTTAAGTCTAACACTTCCTGTTTTACCCTTGTGACAAAAGTGGATGTGTTTCAGATGTTAAACACGCTTAGGTTTTCTTTAATTAAAATTCTAACAGGGACTCACCTCTTTGGTTTGTATCCGTACTTCCCTATGTTTCGCTGTGAGCATTTGCATCACACCCGATTATGAGAGACCACTTTTTATTATTGCACCATTCCACCAGCCCCTGTACCTCTGTATGCGGTATCTGTGTCCCATCCCCTGCAAAGTATGCCGATGCTACCACTACCTGGCAGCGAATGCTTCCGAGTGTGATGGTAGTTGATATGGCCACCAAGTCCCTGGTAAGAAAATCTGAAAGTCAAATATAACTAATGTTTTTCCTAATCATAATGCACGCTCTAGGTGAGTTTGCATTTGTATCCTATACTACCTTTGCCTCGCTGTTTGCAAGGCCCCTCACCCTGATTTTGTGGATCCAAGGTTCTAGTATCAGCGTGAGCCCTAGCTGTTTCTTAGTGAATTTTCTGACCACAACAGCTGACGCTGCTATGGCGTGGTGAACATTCACTTGGGCCACGCGCAATCTTCCTGCCACCTCCATTAGATGTTGTGTGAGAGGGGCGTACCTGCACCTTCATCCATCAACAACCTCTCATCCTCCTCAGTCCCTACGTCTTCGAGACTACTGCAATCCTCTGCAGCAGCATCCTTCTCCTCTACCACAACCATATTTGCCACCTTACTGGATGTCATTAAAATTGCGGCTGCCTCCTTAGGCTGTGGTGATAACTGAGGTACTTCCCCCGAGATGCCACCGGCCCTCTTTTCCCCCGTACCTTCTGCTGTTGCCCTTTTAGGTCCATGGACAATGACTTTGCCAAACCTGTAGTTGAGAGTATTCCTTGCCCCCGATAAGGCTGTCTTTGCCCTGTCGTCAATTAGGGCCGTTAGGAGTTGGCCTGTGCCGTCATCCCGACTTCCTGACAGCTTCCACTCCCTAACAAATAAGCCGGCGTTTTGCCCCTCTAGCAAAGCGAGAGATTTCTCCCTGGTCTGCCCAGCACTCCTTGGTGACGGCAATCTTGTGAGGAATCGGAATTTCATCCCCCATTTTCGTCACAATTGTATATGTGTACCGACGTCCACTTTAGGTAACACAGACACAAGCCATTTTACCGTCTGCTCGTCGTCGCATTCTACCACCACATAACCAGGTTTGAAGTGAATACCCCAAACCCATTACTGTGATCAGCACATCCTATCGCTAGTTGGTTCACTAGCCCTACTTCGATTAACCCCAGCTCCTCCGCACTAAGCATTGTCTGGGGATAATTCACATCCATAATAGCCACCTTACTTGCCTTAATAACTACAGCAAAACTGGTGCTTGGGTTGAGATGGTGTTGTTATCTGTCCTGAGGTGACTATCCTGGGTTTCTCCGGTGCATTGTCCTGGGGCGTCGTGGACTTTCTGGCCCGCTGCACGTTTTCTGATCCGAGGGTTGAGGCCTTCCCTTTCCGTTCCTTAGGTACCACCTGGTACCAGCTCCATTGAGCCCCCGCCTCAGTGGGTCGTCCAGCCCTCCAGACTGACCTAAAGGTGGTAGAGGTGACCTTTATGTCGTCCACCCTTACCAATTCTAATCGGCACAGTGCCACTTTCTGCTGGCATGGGAGCTATACTGCTCCCGGCCACAGCAGTACCACTTGCCGCCGGTACACTCCCATCGTCGGCACGACAAAGAGACTCGCTCCTGACACTTGTACCCGCTCATCTCATCAGTGCGATGACATCCTGCCTTTTGTGTTTGTTTGTGTTTTTTTGTAATTATTTGTTTTCTTTTTGTTCCCACGAGAAAGTAGGTCGACCAAGTCAGAGCTCTGTTAACTTGGCAAGGCAAAATACACCTGGAGGTTGCCCGGTATCCAGGCGGCTCCGTTCGTGACTGGACTATTTGAATGGGCCCCCAGCCTAGGCGATCATCGGCACGGCACGAATCGCATTACGCCTTGATCCAGCCCATTTGCTAATCATTTAGCATGATCCGCTCCACACATGGATCATTAACACACGTGCAAGGAAAGAGCACGTAGACCCGGAGGCGATAGCATTATGAAGCATATGTTACCCTTGCATGCGGAACTAACTTTTTATGAAAATAAAGTTATCATATCATACAGGAAAAACATTATATTATATGGGAAACTGAAATTCTCCTAATTCTTTGTTTTTAATGCTAATTAATGTAAGTAGTACATAGTTGAGTCATTTTTATTTTTACAATTTAATTATATAAATCATTTATATTAAAAATAAAACTTATTATATGTTGAATTGATAACAATACATATTAAACCAACAACCAGTCTCTGTTATGACGGAAATTTTCAATACATAAATATACTGCAATTATTAAAAGTTAGGATGAAAGAAAACGTAATATTTGTGATTTAATAAAAATTAAGTTTTATCGTTTTAAATACGGTATGAAGGTTTTCTTATGCATTATTTCAATAATACTATTTAACATTTGATAAAACATTTACTTTGAATATTGGTAATGCTGAAATAAACAATATTTTGTATGACTTAATAGTTAATAGTATAGTTCAAATTCACAACTACATATGAGACATCAGGGTTGCGTTTCGAAATTAACCACGGTTAACCATGGTAATAATGTCATAGTTAAAATAGTGACGTCAAATATTGAATGAAAATTACCATAGTAAAGCTGTAAAAGTTAAATTGTCAATGAAAAAGACCGCTAAAAATTCAAAATGAATAAAAACTAAGGCTAATTACGATAAATAAAACTCAAAATGTAGTGTATGTTTTATATTTCTATAATTAATTTTTTAGTCTTCAGAATCAAATAAAAATAACTAACACATTTCACTAAAAAAAAATTATTAAATACTTAGTTTATAATAATTAAATATACGATATATTCACAAAACAATATAATTTCTCACTTTTTTCCACAACAATTAAAACTTTATTTTATTATAAAAAATTATAATGTGTTTTAAAAATCGGTTGACATGTCATTTTGAATGTTTATACATTTTGACATTATAACCTTAACAAATTCTTCTATCTACTATAGTACAGTAAAACAAAGTTAAAATAGTCACGTGACACTTAACAGTTTACTATGACAGTTTAACTCTACAGTTTTGGAACGATGGTACATCTGTCATCCAGTTAAGTTTTTACTTTGTGGTTAATTTTAGAACGACAATTGGTAGAGTAAAGTTAACCACGGTTAACCATAGTTAATTTCGAAACGCACTCCAGTAGAGACATCAGTTTGTCATCAATACATTTTACTCTTTTAGTATTATATAAACTTGTAAAACTTTACCAATTATTTTATTTTTATTTGCTACATTTACATATTTTAAAAAAGGGACTTATGTTATATTTTATTATGCGATAGGATTTATTGTTTAGCTATGCATTCTAAAAAAACAAATTTTGCGTCCATAACCACATCCACCTCAAAACGCATGTTGTTGTGGGACCTTGTTCTTAAAAGGCATATATGTATTGTTGTGACACGTATTGTAATATTGTTATTTAATAAAAAAAAATATGAATTTATTAAAAAGTTTTTTGTAGACAGAATCACCTTAAGTTATTGGAAAAAATAAACAAAATCAGCCACCTTTAGAAATATTTTATAACTTATAATGAAAACTAATTGACACGCAATCTTGTTTTTGTACATTTAAACTGTATTTCGAACATAAAAACATTGTACATCATTTATTACATATGGAGATTTCATGATGTAATGGGACTATAACAATTTGTCAGATAAGAAAGGTCGAACATCATGAAATTTAGCGTCACTTAATAGATTCATACACACATGAAAACTAAAGTCACATTTTTTTCTAATTTAAATTACAATATGAGTTGAAAATGTATGATCCATATATAGTTTTTTAAAATTTTACTAAAATATTTCAAACATTTAGAAAAACTTATAATTTAAATTAAATGATATTTGATATATCATCTTATTTTGGCCAGTTCATTTAAAGAATTATCTATTTCACTATAGTATTTTAATCAATAATTGTTTAATGTTATTGTTTATTCTCAACCAAAAGTTTAAAACTGGAGCAAAGTACGAGCGAGAACTTTTAACTTGCGAGAGAATAAAATTCATTAAACACAAATCGATTACAATACTTTATTCTGTGACAGAGGTTGATTAAGTGACCTCCTTTTATTATAATCATTAATACAAAACAGAAAACAGAAACAAAAGAACCTTCTCAATAAAAACAATAAATGTTCTAATTAAACAAATTTTCACTATGAAAGAAAATGATTGAAACAAGTTTATTTTTTGTAACACATGCACAAAAAATATTCAATTTTGTACTAAAATAACATAAACGTAAAATCTGCTTTTCCGCACATATGACTAGAAAATATTTTCTTTACCTGGCGCGGACGCCACCTGAATGTGAGATTTGTAGTTAAATCTATGCTAAATAGATTATTCTTATAATACTAAAATATCAAAATAATAATTAAAATAACTTACCATATAGTAAAAACAACGTAAACACAACCCAAAATAGTTTAATTTGCAAGAAAAAACAAATATTTTTAGTTTTCAAAAAACCAGCTGTCAAAATATTTAAAAAACTGTACGTGGATTACTATGTTTTTTAAAATTTCGAAATTTTGTGTAGACGGATTGCTATGTTTATATTTTTAAAATTTATTTATAACATAATATAATTTATTTAAACTATTTGTTTGACTAAATAAAGATTTTGTGACACTTTACATGTTTCATCGATGAAACAAAATGAAACCAAAACTGGGAAATCGGTGGATTTTATGAAATCAAATTTAATGTTAACAGTTTAGTACAATTTCACACTGCGCTATGGACCGTAGAGTCTGCGTGCCAGGACAAGTTCTGCCTCGCCCAACCTGTCCAACCCTTTCTAATCTAATCTAAAATCTTAGTACGTAGTATATCGACCTATAATTTGAAAACAACTATTACAACGAATATCTTAAATTTGTTTATAACTTTGTTAAATAAATGATTAAATTAACAATTAAATAAATAATTATAAATTTTGTGCATTTGTTACAAAAACTAGTGTGTATTACTAGTGCAAAATGCGAATGCGTTTTCCAAACGCGAGTGATTGTTTCACTCTTGTTTGGAAAACGCATTCGCGTGATCAGTGATCGAACTCAGAAGGAGATTGGGAATAGTGTTTATTGAATTGCAAGTAAGGCCAATTCGAAGTAAGGTTAGGGAAACGTAACAATATATATATACTTAGTAATACGATAGATCAAACACAACTGAAAAATAAAATGTTTTAAATAAATTAATATAGAAATTTAAAAAAAGCTGGTTGCTATAGAAATTTAAGAAAATAAATATCAAATGAAAAACTACATATTATTACTTCGGTCTGAAAGACCTAAGTATTACATTCATGAGCCAAAAGTGAAATTCTAACTCCCACTTTTTTTGGCATTTCTCGACGTTTTAGGACCTACTGATTCTAAAAAAGCAAAAAAAATGTATGTCTGGCTGTCGGCCGTCCGGCCGCCTTCATTACCTACGCTGCAGGGAAAACCGCTGACGGGATTTCAAAAATTTTTTTTTCCAAAAATAGGTATACTTAAGGGACAGGTTCGAAAGGACGCTGTGTTCGATAACTGTACCGGAAGTGTGTCAAAAAAATCACTAGGTGTGTCAAATACAGCCAATTTTCATATTTTTGGCTTAAAAACGTTCATTTTAAGTGATTACGAGTAGGAACATTGAATTTGGAGAAATCTTGATGGTAGGGATTATTGGTATGTGAGATCAAAAACTAGATTATTGCATTATAAGTTTGTCAAAAAATGTAGTCAAGTTTGTCAAAAAAATGTTCAAAATAAAGTTTTTTTTACCCAATTTTTTGGAAAAAAAATAAAATTAATTATTTGTTTGAAATAAAATTTTGTTATTATTATTGAGAATTATGGCATTATAAGTTGTCAAAAAAATGTTGTCAAGTGTGTCAAAAGAAAGGTTTTTATTTATTTTTTTACCCAATTTCATGGAAAAAAATTAAATTAATAATTTGTATGACATGAAGTTTCATTATTATTATAGAGAATTATGGCATTATAAGTTTGTCAAAAAAATGTTGTCAAGTGTATCAAAAAATGATTTCATTTATTTTTGTAGCCAATTTTTTGGAAAAAAAATGTAGCTGTTTTTATGACGTAAATGTAATTGAACATGAAATTGGACATGGAAATTTTTGAATTTGTTATAGTTTTTGAAATATTTTTGGAATTTTGAAAAAAGTTTTTAGTTTTGATTGTGTAATAATTTTTGCAATATTTTTAGAATTTTGGAAAAAGATTTAATTTTTGTTTTTGTTATAGTTTTTGCAATATATTTAGAATTTTCGAAAATGTCTATATTTTTGAATTTTTAAGAATTTTTGGAATATTATTTAAATTTAGAAAAGGTTTAAATTTTTGATTGTATTCTAATTTTTGGAATATTTTTAGAATTTGGGAAAAAAAATTGAATTTTTGAATTTTATATATGTTTTTAGAATTTTAAAAAAAGTTTCAATTTTTGAGTTTATAAGAATTTTTGGAATATTTTTAGAATTTTGAAAAAATTTTTAATTTTCGATTATATGTATTATAATTTTTATAACTTTGGAAAAAATTTCAATTTTTGATTTTGTTATAATTTATGCAATATTTTTAGAGTTTTTGAAAAAGTTTTAATCTTTGATTTTGTAATAATTTTTAAATATTTTTAGAATTTTGTTTGAATTTTTGATTTTATTTAATTTTTACAATTTTTTTGGAATTTTGAAAGAAATATGAATTTGTAATTTTGAAAAATTTTCTCGAAACGCTAAATGGAGAGGTTTTGAGTAGTTTGCTGATTTCATAATCTTTTCACTAAATTATGTTGATTACTGATCTGTTATAATTTTCCAACAACGTATTGATGTTTCGTGTTAGTTTTATAATACATATCTAAATAGAGATAAAAAATACATGTACATTAATAAAAAGTTATGTTTGATATACATGGCTGCCCAAATCTAAAAACCATGTCCTCATAAAAGTTTTTTGCCGAAAACTATATAAAAATCCTTAACCCAGACCGAAGTCTTGATATCTCAGAGCTGTGAGATTTCAGCCCCTCCATATTTTTAGGTAGATTTCATATAAAAATCTACCTATTGCAATGGGCTTCATCTCGGAATTTCGGAAAAATTTTGGTGCCAAACGACTATGAATGATAAGCGGAAACGGAAAAACAAAAAAAAAAATTTTATATATATATATATGTATATATATATATATATATATATATATATATATATATATATATATATATATATATATATATATATATATATATATATATATATATATATATATATATATATATATATATATATATATATATATATATATATATATATATATATTTTTTTTTTCTTTTAATAAGAAGTGTTGTGTAGTAGGAATTACAAAATGTGTCACAACAGCACATAGATACCTTTTAAGACGTAGGTCCCACAACAACATGCGTCTTGAGGTATAGGTGGACGCTTTTTTTAAATCTTTGTGGCTTGAAAGCACTCGAGACTATTGATTCGGGCAAAGCATTCCATGTGTACGATGTACGCACAAAGAAATCTCTTTGCATTCTATTACTATGACAGTGAGTAATCTCGACAGTTCGACCGCCCGCACAAACCGATTGACGAGTAAAACGGGGAAAAACATATGTCTGAGGCATTATAGACCTGATTTCATCCGAGCACTACTGGTGACGATATTTATAAAAAACAACGAGATCAGCAACAGTGCGACGATGTTGCAGGGAATCAAGACCTAATGTTAAATCTCGATCACCAACAATTCGTATAGCACGCTTTTGAACAGAGTCCAAAAGAGCTAGGATAGTAACAGATGCAGCGCCCCAAACTTGACAACAATACTCCATGCAGGGACGAATATAGGACTTATAAATGTGGAGTAATTGATGCGAAGTAAAATATTTTTTACATCTATTGAGGAGGCCGAGTTTTCTTGACGCGCTCTTTGCCATGGCCATTATATGATCGTTCCAGAGTAAGTCATTGGATATTGTGACTCCCAATAAACGAATGCTTTCACATTCGTCTATTTGGTCGTCACACATATTAATTGAAATATCGTTGGGAAACTCGGTCTTTGATCTGGAAACAATCAATAGCTGTGTTTTGGTGGAATTAAAATTGACCAAATTTTTGTCACCCCAATCGGCGACTTTTTTTAGGTCCTCGTTTACATTTATAGCAGCGTCTCTCCGGACGGGATTTATTCGTTCATGCATTTTACCCTTTGAAAATAGGGGGACGAATGATTTGTGCAGTGTACTATCATCTGCAAAACTATTTATTGGGTTACTGGTGATTTGCAACAGTTCGTTGATATAAATTAAAAATAAAGTGGGAGATAAAACTGAGCCTTGGGGTTCACCAGCGTTAATTAATTTGGACTCAGAAGAAAAGCCATCTATAGATACCGAGATGTATCGGTTAGACAGAAAATTTTGAATCAACTTCACGACTGCGGGATGAAAACCGTACGCAACGAGCTTGTTGATCAAGTTGGCATGCCAAATTCGATCAAATGCTTTTGAGATGTCTAATGCGATCACGTACGTTTCACCACCTTTCTCAAGTATGCTATTCCAAATATGTGCCACATAGTTCAATAGATCGGTTGTTGATCTTTTGTTTCTAAAACCGTATTGGCTGTCAGATATCAAATGGTTGTCTTCCAAAAATTTGGATATGTGTGAATTAATATAGTGCTCGTATATTTTAGACATGACTGGGAGTAAGGCTATTGGTCTATAATTTGAAATATCACATTTCGTTCCTTTTTTTGGGACAGGCTGGACATTGGCCAACTTCCAGCAGGATGGATAAATACCAGATTTATAGGATTTATAAAATATTTTGGTGAGGGTTGGTGCAAGTTCTTTTGAAAATGTTTTTAGAATAATATATATATATATATATATATATATATATATATATATATATATATATATATATATATATATATATATATATATATATATATATATATATATATATATATATATATATATATATATATATATATTTATATATTTATATATATATATATATATATATATATATATATATATATATATATATATATATATATATATATATATATATATAACGATATGAGCTATACGGAATTTACCGGCACTCTCACGATCACATTTCTTGACCTACAACGAAAATTTTTTCTGTACACGTTGCGGCAAAAAATTTTTTGGACAAGTTCGCGAGCTGGCCATATCCGGGTACAGGTTAAGTGGCTAGAGCCAAAAAAATCGAAAAATCTAGGGCGTTATAACTTCGTTTGAATCATAATATTTTAATAAAATTTATCAATATAGAATATTTGAACATATTTCTATCATTTATTTCCAAATGACAACCTTAACGTTCCAGGTTCCTGAAAAATCAGCTGTTTTAAAAATTTAATAAACTTTGTTGTCCTTGATTTGGCTGAAAATGGCCAATCTCACTTTTGAATATGTGCGCAAACGTTAACTAGAACATAAATCTTTTCAAAATTTAAAAAAAAAAAAGTTCAAGTCTAGAGATTGAGACACCAGGGCTGTTAGAACGAAAACAAACGCAAACGGCCATGCCTTCCTCATTTTTGAGTTAATGTTATTTAAACTCATACTCACTTTTAGATAAACTTTTCAACTATAACCTCAGAGATTTTCAGCTTTCTAACCCAAGAGGTCTCAATGTAATTAGCATTAAACCTAATGCATGCCATTCAATTACAACAACAACTTCCATAAACATATAAAAATATCCCATAGAAAAAATATTAAAAACATTTCTTTTGTTTTTTTTTTCAGTTTTTAGTTTTTTTCGCAAAAATTTAAAAAAAAATTAAAACAAAGCTGAGTCATTATTGTTTTAAATTAAGGAATATTTTCTTATATGCATATTGATTACACATTTACAAAAGTCTTCCTAAATTGTAGATATTTGAATTATTTGAGGTGTAAAAGTTGTTTGACAATTTTAGATTATAAATTATGTGTGGTGGTGTTGTAGGTGTGACGTTGTGAGAACGTTTATTTGCTTTTTGGTGGATTTAATATGTTATTAAAAGTAGTTTTAACCAAATTAAATAAAACTGTTCCGAAATCGCATTGATAAAGTAGTTCCCGTTAATGTATTTAGTTTGGTTTGATAAATTTTTTGGATTATTCTGGACTTGGACTATTCTACTTAAATTTTTTATTTAAACTAATCTGACACATCCAATTCTATTTGTACACAAAGCTGTCTGGTCCCGAAATCTACCTATTTCTAGCAGATATACGTGACGCTTGGACATTTTTTAGATGTAAGCCTAAAATTTGAATTTTTTGATTTCTGATTTTGTTCATTTAAATTCTATCATTCAAAAAATGGACGCCACATATACAAATGCAATCATACACATACGTTTTCATTTTACAACTTCAAAATACGACCGCAATCTTCATTTGTCGCAATGACATTACCAAAATTATTGGTCTAGGAAAGAATCATATTGTATTTAAAGATCCTATGTAGTCAAAAAAGTCATACATTAAATGTTTTTGTATTTGTGCCTGAAAGTTCTATGAACATTTTTTATACATGTTTATATGATTTAAAAAAGGTTAAATTCAAACAAATAGGTATGACGTTAGCACTCAAATATTTTTAAACTTCAACTTAATCTAAAATATACACTAGAATATTTAAAAAAAGCATAAAAACTAGTAAGATTAAAAATTCAACGAAATGGGCATAGACTCGTGCACTATGCACAGCATGTTTATCGGGTAAACTACTTATATTCCAAGAGTGAAGTCCATTAAAAATAGTCCGGTTCAAAAATCGACTTTTTGGGTCGTCCAGAACACGGATTTCATATTTACTACACATAATAATATACTAAAGTTTTAGTCAAGACACCCCCATCTCCTCCTCTGGTCAATGGTGTCCCGCTTTGCCAATTCCAAAATCTGGTCACCTTAATATATGCTTAGTTTATTGTTGAAATATGTGAACATATTGTATCTTCGATTTTTTTTATCGTGACATTTGAAATTTATATGTTATACGCATTTATGTAAATTCATGTATGATCTTTTTTGCGGTCAACGGGAGTCTTTCGCGAACAAGTAGAATATTTTATACCACACAAATGCAAAAGTTAGTTGTCTTGCTCAAAATTCGATTTATTTTCCTTGAATAACTGAAAATGAAGACAAAATAACTTTTTTTCTAAAAATCTAAGATTTCTAAAATGCTAACGTGGCTTTATTAAATTAATAAACAAAGATTTAATGAGTTACAATAATATATTAAGTTTTCTCTCTTTCAGATCTCATTAATTTTACTAACGTTATATTCTGGGATATATTCTAATCCATTGCCTGGCCCTGCGCGTAACGGATTGTTGCGAACACCAAAAGTTTACAATGCTGTAATTACAACTGATGATAATTTACAACCAAGTAGAGCGTATCCATTAATTCAACCATACATTCATGAGCAACCAATTGCATTTTCATCGTTTAATGGTTTAACAAGCTTTGGACACGCATTAAATGGATTCTATGATTACTCAGGGTTTTCCGGTAATGGTTATGGTGGATTTAATGGATTTGAAAATAACCAACGATCGGTGCAAAGAGCCAACCAGCAGCATATACAGTCTAGAAATAAAGAGACTAACCAAAAGGAGGTAAATTTCAATATGTTTGTAAAAATTAAATAAATTTTCTATTAAAACAACAAAGCGGCAATTCCATATAGTTGGAAATAAAGGTATATTTTGATTTAGCTTTAACCAGTTTTGTGCAAATTGTTTGATAACATCACGACTAACATTTTCAAATAAACTTTTTAATTTTTCACTTAAAGACAATACCTAATTTCTTTGAAGATGATAGACTAATAACGAATCGCTCGATCAATTTATTACAAAACCATGTCCAAAAGCATACAATGGCATATTTTGTAAGCTAAGCGAATCGAGTCTTTATTAATGTAAAAACTTCTATAAGGTAGTTCTTCTATGAAATAAAACACATCGATGGACAATGTCATTAACCATTAGATAAAATGAAAACTTAATCAAATCATATGTTGACCACAATTAGACAATTCTTTCAAACTTACTCTTTCCAACTTACTACTACTTTGGCATACTATCAAAATTGTTTTGCATTATATATGCACCTACCCGAAACATTGTGCTAGCAAACCAAAAAGAAAACAACCATTAAGTATACCTCGATACCCATAATAAAGAACGTGGACGGAATCAAACTAGATTTTGACAGTAATAATTATAAAAAAAACCTTTATATCCGTTTCAATTCTTTTTTTTATTATTGTTTTAAATTTATATTATTTTTAATCACCATTCACCATTCATTTTACAAACATTTTAATAAACAGTAACAAAACCTTTTAGCAAGTACTTACAGTTTGATAAAGCTTGAATTAATATAAATTTTAATCAAATATAATTTATTTATTAAGAATTTTAATTAATTTTAATTAATTATTATAAATTCTTATATAAACAAACTATTCAAATCTCAGTAATATATCTAAAATTTGCAGCAATCCGAATCACCACATCTTGAACAAGAGTTAAAACATATTGGGAAGCAAGAGCCAGTTCAATCTGAACTTTATCAACAATCAGCACCACTACATATACCAACTTCAACATCAGAAGAACAACAACAAAAACAACCCACAACCGGAGAATTACCACAAAAAACTAAAGAATCATCACAAGAACCCAATCAACAACAAAAAGGAGAGCAATCACCAATTCCAGTAAATGAATACGGTTTTCCACCAAGTCTTATTCCACTAGCCCAGTACAACCCACAGTCTCATCATAATCATTTTAATAATCCATTTAATTTGCAACCATTTCCTTATACTTCATATCCTTTAATATATGACTCATTTGGTGGTTATCATTCAAACCCTCTCCTGCCACCATTTTCATTTTATCCTCCATCATCGTCTGAACAACATTCTTATCAACAAAAACCATTTCAAAATAATGTAGATCTAAGTTACAATGAAAACATAGACAAGTCACCATCACCGTCAGCGTCGACAGTCGAACCATTGCAACAGTTACTGGAACAGGATACAATCAAAACTAATAACAACAATGATAAACAAAACAATGTAGTAAAATCAAGAATACCAGACATTCCACTGCAACCACTATCAAATGGTGATGTTATGAATTATGCAAACAAAGATCGATCAATTCCAGACGTACCACCTCCTCCACTCCCTACTTCTAGAAAATCTTCAAATTAAATTAATTTTATTATAGTTTTTTTTCTGTGTTATAAATATCGTTTTCTCTTTTATTCTCTTCTTATATCTTAATTATTAAAATAACAATAGTTTTAACACGGTAACAATAATTATTTATAATATAAAATTAAATTAAAAAAAAACAAAGCATGGAGGAATTTTATATTATACTTTTATAGGTGTTTTAACTAAAGTTGATGTAGTTGAACTATTTATCGGTGCAGTCGTATTATCAGGACCACCAAAAACATAGGTTTTAAAATGAAATCCTTTTCCATATTGACCTTGCACATCAATTTTCACCCAATTGTAGCCAACTCCTCCTGAATTATAACTTGGTTTACCACCAGTTCCATCTTTTATTTGATCGTAAATATGAAAACATGTTATTTTAATAGGTTTTGCTGTGTCGATGTAAATCTAGATAAAAAAGTAACATTACTTTAGTAAAACTTGATATAAAAATGGTTTAAACATAAATGAAAAGCGTGAAAATTACTTAAAATGATATAAAAGCGGGCTGGATTCGCGAGCAAATCAAAATATTTGAGTTTGAGGTTATTATGATCCGCGTGTTTTCTATATTTCTTGAAATCTCACTTCATATTGCGAGAAGATTTTATAGAACACACAATGAATCTTAGCTATTCATGAAAGTTTTAATTTTTATACGAAAAACTTTAAATTACCCTAAAGTGACGTATGTTTCCTTTCTTTTAATAGCTGTTAATAGATGTTTAATAGCTGTTAACTAAAGAAAAATATTTAATCACAACAGCTTGTAAATGTTTAGATTGGACATATGTTATCAATTAAATATCGTCAATTTACATCATCAATTCAAATCTTCATCAGGTGCAACAATTTTATAATTCAATCATTTTCATGGTTGAGTTCTACTTTAAGACTTGATTCAATCGAATATTTTTGAAAATATGTGTTCAGCTCATAGAGGTTATTGTGTTCAAAGTTAATTTCTTTTTATTTTAATAAGTTTCCAGTATGAAATAAAATTTTGTATTTACCTCAAACGAAAAGTGTTTTTAAAGGTTAATTTCGCTCGTACTTTAAAGTTTCACTTTTCGTTCTAGATAAATAAATAACTATTAAATGAAATTTTAAGAAACTTTCTTTAAAACATTAAAACTTAAAACGAATTTTATTAATCAAATAATTTTAAATGAATTTTTATTAATCGTGCAAAAACTGTAATAAACATTTTGGGCATTAAGAGTATTAGGCCAATTCCACGAAACACATTGGCGGCTTACCATAGAGGCGGAAGAGGCGGCCGCCTCGGGCCCCACATGCACCTTGGGCCCTCTCACGACAAATAGTAATCATATTTTATAGGTATTCAAATATCAGATGACTGCGTTCATTCAACCAAAGTTTTTAAACCTAAAGATTTTTTTTATATTATCCCACATTTAAAAGTGTTAGGTTGTCAATTTGTAATACTTTTTTTCATGTATTTATTTTAATAATTCTGATTTGATAGTTTTATAATTTTTTAATGTATTCGTTTTCCAATTTGTATCCTTTTTTTTATTATAAGTTAGGCATGTTTAGTGTTAATTATAATAAATTATTAATTAACGTCTCTGAATGTCCGAAGATACCATGCCAACTAGGGATTGGGATTAAGTTTGAATAAATTAAGTTTCTCTAAGAAATTTATGAACGCTAACTTTAAAATTTTGAGGATTAAAGCTATGAGGAAAAACCCATGAAGGCAACGCATTCCAGATATGAGAGACTCTGTTGAAAAAATCACGCTGAAAGGCAACAGTTCTACACCTTTTTATATGAAAGGATGGGCTACAACATCAGCTCTGGTGTTACGCGATAGGTTTGCTAGTTCAGGTAAAATTGATTTAATCTCTATAGAAGTTTGTTCATCCATAATGTATTTGTAGGAAATTGTATAAGCAATATTTCGTCTGTGCTGTAAAGCCTTGGTTCTCAAACTTTTTGAAGTCGGGGAACACTAAACTCTGGTATATTGTTAGGCGGAACATCTACAATAATACAGCATAAACTTTAAAACAGGGGGCAACAACCCATGCTAACCTTTTTGAAACCAAAAGAGCAATAAATCTTGGTTAAACATTCCAATTGAAACCAATTGAAAAAAATGAATTGGATTAATCGGAATTCTGCATCGGGAATTTTCAATTAATTCCTAATCAAAAAATCTATTTGCAATACAATCCTATTCATTCCTATTAAATATCTCTATTTTATTTTTCAACCGGAATGGATAGGATTCTATAGGAAATGTATATATAATAGGAATTAATTGGAAATTTCCATTGCAGAATTCCGATTAATCCTATTCATTCCTATTAAATGTTTTTATTTATAGTTACAATAAAAATAAATTGCAGATTAATTCTATTATTATTTTTCGATTGGATTCATTTGCAATGTCACAATCGAACGGCGGAAATTAAATTAACCAACAATACAAAGTAATTTTATTTATTTATTTTTACGAACTATTACTAAAATCACTCGATAAACAAATATTCTCTTTATTGCTCTCTGCCTTGTTTTCTATACGTTCGCTTAACACCTCTTCATATTCTTCTCCATTGAGTTTCAGAAATTCCTATTTAAAGTCAATTGAAAATTTCCAAACAAATCCTGTTTAATGTTCATACAATTAACATATTTCTTCGAAGTTCCATTTTCCGAATAAAATCCCTGAATTCCTATTAAAACTCAATTGAAAATTTCCAATTAAATCCTGTTAAATTCATAAAATTGTTTAATTTTTTTCCAAGTTCTTTTTTCCTATCAAATCTCTTAATTAACTTCCCGATATGGGAAGTTATTGTTTTTGGGTCGATTTTCGAAATCGGAATTTTTTTGATTATTTTACGTTTCATGACCTCCTGAAGCTGTTTAGACTATTTTCAGCTGGCAGTCTGTATGTGTGTGTGTGTGTGTGTGTGTGTGTATGTGTATATCGCTGTGTGGAGAATTTTTGCCCAACGGTTTCTCAACAACGGATGGGTCGATTTTATCGAAAATGGTCGCAATCGATGTATCTTGTCGTAACTTAGAGCCCAGTCCTTTTCTAGTGAAATTATATCGTTTGTTTTTTAGTGGTTTCCAAAAAACTGAAAATCATCTCTTGCAGAGATCCGATTTCAACTTCAATGGTCACAATCGATATATCTTGGTGTAACCTACAGCCCAGTCTTTTTCTAATGAAATCAGTACATTTATTTTTTAGGGGTTTCCAAAAAACTGAATATCATCTCTTGCAAGTATTACTAGAATAAATAATGCTATCAAGATCATCTCCCATTTTGTTTTTCATCATGTCAGCCATTTATAATGACATTTGTATAAACAATTGCTATCTTACTTTTTGAGTTTTTTTAAGAAAATTTGAAAAATAGGTGTTATTTTCATTACTCAAACGCATGAAAACTTGATGAAACTTTTGAATTAAAGTGAGCCGCAAACGCATCCGGTTTTATTTGAATATGGAAAATGTGCTATTTTGAATCAGCTATTTTCGGGAAGGATGTCTGTGGTTCGTTAAACAACTGTTTTTTTAGACTTCTCAGTCTTGACATTTAATTTTGTTGAAACTTAGAGCAAAAGGTTTTTGTAATGTTTATAGTCGTTTTGCAACTTGTTCGAAATTTCTTCTCTCAACCCCCTCTAAGGAACATCTGAAATAATTAGCTAACCGCTTATAGTTGTCGTTCAATCTTTACAACATTGTCTATAACCGTGAATTTTTTCAATTTTTCGCTTCTGTAATGTTCGAAGATAAAGAGTGGGAGAGAAACAACTTTTCACATTTTTATAAATAAGTCAGAAACCGTGTTTTCGAAAAATACCAAAAAATTATTTTGAACCACAAAAAAATCACCTTCCATATGACACCCCACTTGTCCAAGTCAAAAATATTTTTTTTTCAAAATTTCTACTCGCAACCCCCTCCAAAGAACAATTGAAATTATAACGACCAAAAAAAATTTTTCATTTTTTTATTGCCAAGTTCCTACAACTGTGAATTTTTTAAAAAATTTTCTTTGTAATGTTCGAAGATAAGTGGGGGGGACAAAACTAAAATTTCACTTTTTCTAAAATAAGTCTATTACTGTGCTTTCGAAAATAAGAAAAAAAAAATGAAGTGCGTAATCTTTACACGCTGTTGAAGTAAAACTTCTTTGGCCACTGCAGCAGGTATTACTAAAAATATTAAATATAAAATAAAATAGATATATCACATATTGAAATTTAGAGTTTCTTTCTAATATTCTTGATAATATAATTTGCAACAATGTGTAATAAAAAGCCATATTTACATGTTTTTCAAAGTCTTACAACGTATTACAAATTAAATTTCACGATGAATGCATGTCCACTTAATTTAACAATTGATGAATAATTGATGCATTTTTCAAAAAATTTAGCAAATTTGTCATAAACCTCTAGTTTCATATTTCAATTATGTTAATAATTGAATTGACTTTGTAGCACATTATGTAAATATTACTTTTTATTACACATGCTGCAAATTATATTATCATGAAATGCAACTCTAAATTGCAATATGACATATTTATTTTATATTTCATCTTTTTATTAATACCTGCCACAGTAGCCAAAGAAATTTATTTCAACCGCGTGCAAAGATTACACCACTCATTTTTCTATTTAACAAAACAAATTTAATCAACACAAATATTTTTTCCCGCCCGGGATGCAAAATCTAAACACCATGACCACCATGACCACCGTGACACCACCACGACCATAATGACCACCATGAACACCATGACCACCATGACCACCGTGACCACCATTACCACCATGACCACCATGACCGCCATGAACAATATGACCATCATGACCACCGTGAACACCATGACCATCATGACCACCGTGAACACCATGACCACCATGACCGCCATAACCACCGTGAACACCGTGATCACCATTACCACTATGACCACCATGACCACAATTACCACCATGACTACCATGACCACCATGACTACTATAACCAGCCCTAAAGAAGTTTTACTTCAAAAAACTAAAACAATTCAAAATATAAATTTAAAAAATTACGAAACTCAATAAAATATTACGAATATTATATTATTAGATATTTAAATCTAATATCGACACGTCCAACTCATTCAACGTTTAATACGATACTGAATAAGCGTATACAAAATACAATACACATAATCGAATTGTCGCATACTTGCCGAACATAATATTCGTTTGCCTTTTTTACTTCTAGTTTCTTTTTTATTTTATTGTGTTTAAATTTCTACTTAAGTTTTTTTGGAATTGTGTGCATGTATATGTTTAAAATTCAAAATCAGACTGTAGTATGATAGAGATGAATATATATGGTTATATATCTGTTCAAATGACTACTTCCCACATTTATATGTCGACATTTATATGTGTGTCATAATTGAATTGTATGGTATATTTGCCGAATATTATATTCGTTTTTTAATCTTCCGTTGCAAAATTCTTCAAACGCGCCTAAAGAAGTTTTACTTCAAAAAACTGTTTTAGACTAGAAAAAAAATAACCTTTCATATGATACCCCCCACTTGACATGACCAAAAATATTTTGTTTTCGTAATTTTCACTCTCAACCCCCTCCAATGAACATTTGAAATTATAACAACCAAGGATTGGATTTTTGGATTTTTTTTGGATTGGATTTTTTTGATTTTTTTAAACCAAACTCGATTCCTTAAAACAAACTTTTGTTTTACTATCTCCTTATCAATGTCCATAAAATATTGATAAAAAATAATATTCAAAATTTTCTTGTTGTCAGTAGGCGTGGACAAATACATTGAATAACTGTAAAAAATTTCAAGTTGATAGCACTTATAGTTTTCGAGAAAATCGATTTTGTAGAAATTCGGACGGACACCGAAGTCTCACCAATAGGGTACCGTTTTTACTTTTTCAAAGTACGAAACCCTAAAAATGGTGTTATTGTATGATAAAAATCGAAAAAATTTTAGCAACGTTGACAAAGTAGACTTTAAGTAGACTCCACCGTTAGTTTTTTTTAAATATATGGTGCAATGAAAATCTTCTTTCCAGTGTAACCAAAAGATGAAAATATGACGATTAATTGCAAGTCTTAGAAAGAGAATTTCAATTTATTTAAGTTTTAAGAAAATATCTTTATGTTACCTATTTAACTTAACGGGAAGTTCTTGGCGTGGCCGCTATGGTCACACCCTACCCTACTAGTTTCCCATTGAAATTCAATTGAAAATTTCCAATAGAATCCTCTACAGATCCTCTTAGAAAGCCGCAATTAGACTATTGCAGAACTCTGCAATATTTCTGCAATAGTCGTGCAATGATAGTGTGTAAAATATTCATTGCAGAAAAATTTGGCAATGAACTCATTGCAAAACATTGCAATGACTCATTGCAATGAGTTCATTGCCAAACTTTTCTGCAGTCAATATTTTACACACTACCATTGCACGACTATTGCAGAAATATTTCAGAGTTCTGCAATAGTCTAATTGCGGCTTAAGTTTCATTTTCCTAATCAAATTCTTGAATTCCTATTGAAACTCAATTGCAAATTTCCAATCGAAACCTGTTAAATTCATAAAATTGTTTTATTTTTTTCCCCAAGCTCCTTTTTTCCTATCTGATCTTTTAATTTCCGATTGAAACACAATTGGAATCCTACATAACCTCTTTTCCTGTTGAATCCCATTCATTTCGATTGACTTTAATTGGTAGATTCGAAGTCTGATTTAATCCTATTGAAATTATATTGGATTTAATAGGATTCAAAAGGTTTGAATTTTAATGTTTAACCAGGGAAAAACATAATAATGTTCGCAAAAACACTCCATTATTATAGAGCAAAAAGGAAACGGAATCGTGTCGCAGCGTGTGATTGGCAGCCCTCTGCTTCCAAGTGCTACTTTTAGAAAATGATATGTATATAAATAAAATATGTACCGATATTGATTGATGCAAATACATTTATTGAAAGCATAATTAAAATTACAATACTTTTAAAACAATCTCAAACTTAATGCAATCCATGAGGTTGATGATCTTTGCAGATCTCAGCGATATTGGGACGAATAAATGATAACGCCACACGAATTTCTTCTAAATTTCCTAGTCACTCGCGTTTGTCTTTATACTGACCATATTTGAAAATCCTGCATCGCAAAGTTATGTCGGGGAAAATAACAATAATATGTTCAAGGATTTTTTGCTTATACTCGGGTATTCATTTTTAACCAAGATCCAAAAATTTTTAGGAGTGTTTTCATGGAACTGTAATTTTAATCCACAATCTGAAGAAAGCGACGTCAATTCTAATTCTCCATTTAAAGTAAGACTAGAAAATTCGGAAGAAATGAAGGGGTTTATTATCCAATCACATTGTTCATATTGTATGAAATAAAAACTTCATACACTTTTTATTTATTTACGTGTATTTTAAGTTTCCCAGAAGTAATTTCAACCCGAAAGATATTTTTATTCATACAAAGCCAAGCAACGTATAAATTTTACGTACATGTAAATTTTACATTGAATTGATTTCTATTTTCAAACAATTTTTAATTGAATTGATTGTACATTTGATTTTTTCGCGGAACACTTGATAGTGCATCGCGGAACACTAGTATTCCGCGGAACACGCTTTGAGAACCACGGCTGTAAAGAATCAAGCTCATTAGTAAGAGTTGAGCTGCCAATCAGTTTAACAGCTTTGCGCTGAACAGAATCAAGACACTTCATATTACTGTAATAAACTCCACCCCATATGTGAGAACAGTACTCCATACAGGGACGTACAAATGATTTGTAAATTAAAAGAAGCTGTTCGTTATTAAAAAACTTACGACATCGTCCCAAAAAGCCCAATTTTTGAACAGTGTTCTTAGCTAGGTTAAAAATATGAGAATTCCATTTCAGATTATTTTCAACTTCAACTCCTAGAAGTCTAACAGATTCATTCTCTACAAGATCTTATCTTTAGAGTCGAACTTTAATGGAAACGGCTAAGGTGTGGATAATAAAGAAAAATACAAGCCTGTGTTTTACTTGTATTGAATTCAACACTATTAGCGAACCCCCAATCCAAAATAGTTTAAAAGTCCTGGCTTAATGAATTTATCAAATTTGATCTACAGTTATTAAGCGCTAACGGTGAATATAATTTAGGGTTTTCATGAGACGCATGAAGCGTGCTATCATCAGCAAAACTATGGATAGGACTACTTGTTGAATCGAACAAATCGTTAATATGAATAAGAAAGAGAGTTGGTGACAAACAACCCTGCGAAACTCATGCATTAGTTGAAAAGACATCCGATGAAACACCATCAACATTGACTCGAAATTTCCGCTCGGAAATCCTCCTGTATCCAAGATATAAGTTGCTCATCCAAACCAATATCTCTTAATTTACAAATAAGATTATTGTGCCAAACTTTATCAAATGCTTTGGATATATCAACAGCAATACCGAAAGTCTCACCATGATTTTCAAGCGACTTATTCCATATACATGAGTGACAAATGAAAGCAAATCTCCCGTCGCTCTTCCTTTTCGAAACCCGTATTGTCTTTCATTAAGTAGTTTGGAAGACTCTCAGAAGCTCATAATATTAAAATTAAAATTAATGTATTTCTCAAAAATTTTAGAAACAACCGATAAAATTTTGGGAACTTGTTTTGGGAACTGGTTGAACCCCTTTTTGGGAACTGGTTGTACGCTTGCTGTTTTCCATATTTCGGTAAAAGACTCCTTTCTTATATGATAAATAAAAGATTTTAGTAAATAGTAAGGATTGGTGCTAACTCTTTAGCAAAGGATTTAAGAATAATTGGGGGAATACGATCAGGCAGAGATGCTTTGTTTGTATTAATTTGTAAAAGCATTTTTCGAATGATGCTTTTACGAAAAATTATGCGCATCATGTTGTGCGAAACTCTAGGAATTGGCTTAGGCAAGAAATCCGGTTCTTTAAGTGTAGAATTTTTAGAGAAATGAAAAGAAAAAACATTTTGTTTTGAAAAGTTCCACTGTTACGAATGAATATTAATACTAAAACTTTATTTGCAATGGGCTGTTATTATATTAATCGCAAAATTATTGATGAAAACATAAAATCCAGATAAGTATTTTGTGGGTATTTGAAGTTTATTTGAGTTTTAAGTTTTCATCAATGATTTTGGATTTCTTTCAAATTTAGAATTTTCTATCAAATTTTCTATATTTTTATTAAAAAATTTAAAGAATAAAAATGTTTTTTTTGTCAGAAATACATATAAAATTTTTGGTAAAATCTTAAATTTGGCCCCAAAATTTTGTTCCGCCTCAGGCCCCTTAAAGGTATAATCCGCCACTGACGAAACACAGGACACACAATCAAAAAAAAAATTCAAAAAAACAACTAAACTTTGATTTAGATGTATTGAAATATGTTTTATATGTTTTAATTTACAAAATAATTTACATAATTATAATTAATAATTATTACAATTATAATTTTAATATAATAATAATTATAATTAATAATAATTATAATTAATAATAATTATAATTAATAATAATAATATTATAATATTATAATAATTATAATTAATATTTAATAATTATAATTTACATTTCTGAATTAATAGAAGGAATGCAACAAATTTATTTTGATTTTAATACTGCCAAAATTATATTTACAGTAATTATTAAAATCAATGCATTGTTGCTACAGTGTTGCCAATATTTTTCCACACAAGGTTTCTCAGATGAATATAATTAATGTCAAATACCTTTTGAAGCATTAAAATTTATACAGATGATAAACTAAGCCATATACAATTTAGTAGATTTGCATTGTCGGTAAGAAGTAGGAAATGTAACGTGAGTCACAGAATATAGTACACGTTACTAATAGTCACACATATTTATTGGAATTAACCTAATAATTAATAACATGTAAAAATTGTAATTTAAGTGTTAAACAAGAGTTATGAATGTTCCAATCCTTTTGAAGTAAGTTTTTTTAAAATAACTATTCTGCAAGAGGAGAAAATTAACGTTTATGTAACCTTCAAAATATATGTGTTTTTGTTTGTAACGTGAGTCACGCTTATAAATAAGACCCTTCAACTATATATTTTTCTTTTAAAATAGTATATTTCTCTACTTTAGGAAGTCCTTTGATTCATATAAGCAGTGTTGTTTCAACAAAAAAGATCATAACTTCAAATAAATAGCAATTATAAAATCGAAAACTGTGTCATTTTGTAACATGAGTCGACTTCGTCTCGATCTCAAAACATATATCCTCATTCGGAAAACATTCTTACTGCCCTTAATACTTAAATAACTATATTTACCTTTTTTTAATTTCTAAAGATTGCGTTAGATTTAATTTTTTACTAATATATATTTGCTGCAACGTAGCAAAAATTTATCCCTTTCTAAAATTATTGTCCAGAAATTCAATTTTAATAATAAATCAAAAACGGTGTCTTCGATACTTTTTCACATTTTTGAAAATAAGACGAAAAGTGTGGTTCCGAGAAGTACAAAAAAAATTGTCTGAGACTAGAAAAAAAATTACTTTTCATATGACACACAAAATATCAAGGTTAAAAATAATTTTTTTTGAAGTTTTCTATTTTCAAACCCTTCCAAATGATAAGCCGAACGCTATAGTTTTCGTTCAATCTTTACAACATTTCCTACAACCAAAATTTTTTTCTTTTGTAACGTTCGAAGAAAAGAGGGAAAGAGACAAAACAAATGTTTCGCATTTTTGAAAATAAGTCAAAGCCTTTGCTTTCGAAAATTACAAAAAAAAATGTTTGAACTAGAAATAAAATCACCTTATATGACATCCCTCTTGTTCATTCGAATTGTAAAAACTAAGTTTGTATATATACAACTCACATTCCACAAAAAGTTCTAGTAAATTATAAAAAATGTTTTTTTTTGAATTAATTTTTAAATTATTTTTACTGTTGAAAAATTTTATGACTTCTAAATCTATTCCATGCACATTTTGAAATATACCAGCAATTTCACGAAGATTCAACAACGTTTTGACTTGACCTCTTTTAATTTTGATTATTTTTTGTTTATAGTTAGTCTTTCATAAATAAAAAATACAAATTCTCTTAGAATTTTTTTTTTTGACCAGGGGTCTTCACAGGGTGGCCCTCAATTTTTTGTTATTTTGTGATGTGAGTGCATTTTGACGAGCGATTGTAGAAAAACTGCTGAATCGATTTTCATAAATGATATGTCGTTGAATAGGTATTAAAACAAAGTTTTTAGAAATGTACACTGTTAATTTTTTCAAATAATTTTTACGGTGTAACATAAGAAAAAAGCTGTGTAATTGAAAAAAAGATGGCATAGCCTTTTTTTTTAAAACTAAATTGAAGCTTATTTTATATCTAACCACTTGTGAAAGTTTAGGACACGCGTTATTTTTTGTTTTAAAGATAAAATTCGTTGTGCATATGACTGTCGGGAATCAGTTTTTTTGTTCTGAAGGAAAATTATAAAAATGGCGTTATAAACTAAGAGATTTTTTTTAATGTTAAACATCAAATATTTAATTGTTAGATGAACCTTTTAAAATATTATAAAAATTATATATGTAGTACAATAAATAAAATAAATACAATTGTTAAAAATGATTTACTTATTTTACAAACAGAAGTTTCTTTTGAATAGGAAAACACTACTACAATTATTTTCTTTGCATTAGATGGCATAAAAAATGAAATGTTTATTTGTCACTTTTAGTAATCACTTGTCACTCTTATAAAAAATAATTTGACAGTCTCGACTGCAAACAAAAAAACCGTATAAATAACTAAATCTATTTAGGAACTTTTGACTGGAGAAGTATTATGTTTGTATTATGTTATTATGGTCATAAAGTAAAAGATTGTATTTCAACATTAAATTACAAATATTTTATTATTGAATACACATTTTAAAGTATCATACAAATTATATATGTAGGTTAAAGAAAAGAAATATAGTTATTAAAAATTATTTACTTATTTTACATTTAAAAGTTTCTTTTGAGTTGGAAAACATTTTTGCAATTATTGTCTTAGTATTTAATGGTACAAAAGAATGAAATTTTTGAGTTCCACTTATAGTCGCAGATGAATGCTGAAAATTATTTTCATGTAGAGTTTTACTTTTTTCAACCAAATGACGCATAGCATTACTTCCAAATATATCTTGAAACCCTGCATTGTCATTTCTTGCGGTAAAATTGACCACATTTTTTGTTTTTCAGCATAATCCCCATTGTTGAAATGTATCTTTAGGTTTCTAATAATTTCTTTATAACGTTGCCTTATTTTTGCATTTTCAGACAACTCTAATACTTCTCCAGTCAAACGTTCCTGAATAGACTTAGTTATTTGTACGACTTTTTGTTTCCTGTAGTCGAGACTACCACACAAATTTATTTTAAGAGGTGAAAGATAATCCGATATATGCGGCACAATATGTTCGTTTAAATTATTAATTAGCACATCACGCTCTAAGTTAATCAAGTTTGGTGTTTGAACATAATCTCGATTAAAGCTGGCACCAATCACTTGATCGGTTTGCATTTCATCTGATGTTTCATTTGAAGATGTTAGTGATGTTGATACTGTTAGTGATGTTGATAAATCTGTTAGTGTTAGTGATGTTGATAAATCTGAACCAGAAGGTAGTGTTGACTGTTTGACTAAACTAAAATAACAAGATGAACATATGCGCTTATTCTCCATTGCACTAATCCCAAGAACATCTAAATGTTGTCGAGCTTTCTCTGTGATTTTCCTTTTATTTGAAGAACACTTAGAATTTGAAAATGGTTTAACGCATTTATATTCACTCATTTTAGAAGAATTAAATTTTGAAAGTTTTTGTTAAAGTAATAGAAATTAACTAATAGTGACTAATTTAAAACTTCATTTATATAACAAAAATGGGATTAAAAATAGTAATGCAGGCATCAATAAAGATTATATACGCCTATTTTTTATGACCAAATATAATTACTCTACATTTACTACTCTACAGCATCTGTTCAACCTTTTGAAATCTTTGTCTTAATTACAGCCATATATAATTTAAAATCCTTATGATGGTTTTTATTTATTTTTAATCCATATTAGTTTACGCCTATATTCACTTAAAATTAAAAATAGGATTTTCAAATTTTTCAATCATGCATATCTAAAAATACAGCCTCCTTTTAATGGATTAACGGATTAACTTTCACAGGTAAATAAAAACAAGCTTCAATTTTATTTTTTAAAAAATAAAAAAGTGGGATTAGATGCTAACGTCATCTTTTAAACTTGTTTTCTTATGTAACACCGTTAAATAGGATTAAAAAACTAACAATGCACAATTTCAAAAATTTCTTTTTAACACCTATTCTACGACATATCATTTATATTGTTATTATAATTATATTATTATATTTAAAAATATAATAATTTATATTATTATATTTAAAAAAAATTCTACGAGAAGTCGTATTTTTCATTTATCAAAGGCTATCTATAAACTAAAAATAAACCAAATTAAAAAGGGTCGAGTCAAAATGTCGCAAAATTTTGCTGAACTTGACTGAAATTGCTTTTTAAAAAGTTCATTTAATAATAAAATATTTGTTATTTAACATAAAAAAAATCTGAATCTAAAAATCGCCATTTTTATAATTTTCCTTCAGAACAAAAAAAACTTATTCCCGACAGTTATATGCACAACGAATTTTATCTTTAAAACAAAAAATAACGCGTGTCCTTAACTTTCACAAGTGGTTAGATATAAAATAAGCTTCAATTTAGCTTAAAAAAAAAAAGGCTATGCCATCTTTTTTTCAATTACACCGTTTTTTTCTTATGTTACACCGTTAAAAATTATTTCAAAAAATTAACAGTGTACATTTTTAAAAATTTTGTTCTAATACTTATTCAACGACATATCATTTAGGAAAATCGATTCAGTAGTTTTTCTACAATCGCTCGTCAAAATGCACTCACATCACAAAATAACAAAAAATTGAGGGCCACCGTGTGAAGACCCCTGATCGAAAAAAAAATTCTAAGAGAACTTGTATTTTTTATTTATGAAAGACTATCTATAAACAAAAAATAATCAAAATTAAAAGGGGTGAAGTCAAAATTTCCCAAAAATTTGCTGAACTTGCGTGAAATTGCTCATACAATGATTATTAGACACGAAAATTATCACGTTGTTATTCCTTTGTTTGTGACTAGTAATCACAGTTTGGTTTCTTTCAATATTTTATGCCAAGGTTTTATATTCCATGCCTAAATATTCATAAAAATGTATGCCTTAAAGTTATGGATATTGCAACAATATTATAGAAAGTGCTTCTCAGGAATAAACATTGATAATTATCTTATACAAAACTTATGATCTGCAATCATAGCTTTATTTTTATCCGTGTATAAACGTAAGAAATATGAACATAAGATATGATTAAAACTAATGACATATCATGACCATTAGGTTTATTCGGTACTTGGACACTTCGTCAAATGCTAGGAATATATATGCCTGGTTCTATGATTTATTATCCCTAAGCGACATAATTTTATAAATCAGAGGCATGGTATTTTACGAAAAAAATTATTCCTTATATAGTCATATTTTGTTATCTAATAAGTAGGTATACAATATTTTTTCAACAATGTTATTTCTGTTCCTAATTATTCATGCTATGAACCCTATATTTATAAAATTCATTGAATAATATTCGTAATAAGCTCCTTAGTGGTTTTTTGAACAAGTTTTTCTTATAAGTATATAATACACCTGGCTTATTCACGGTTGAGAATTAACGTAATTTAAGCATGGAATATACCCTTTTAAGCATAAAAAAAACTAGGTTTCTATCTGTGTAGCAACTTCGGATACGATCATATCGGGTTTGGGTCTGTGTGTGACACCAGGAGTATGATTACTGAACTCTTAGTGGGTCTAAAACAAATTGTTTAGTGTGTCAAAAGAATAGTTTTCATACATTTTGTTATCCTATTTTTTGACAAACATATATAAAATGGGGAGCTTTTTTGTCTCTAAATATTTGACACTTAGTAATAGTTTACGCGTTGGAGGACTAAATTGGGTGATTGTTGCTCGACCGAAGAAAATGCCACTCAAGGCCAACAGCTTTGGGGCAAGAGAGCAATAGTCCAAGGGTTTTTTTATTCAAAGCTAAGCAATGTTAATTTGAATTGTTTTTTTTGCGTTTATAATCCATTTAGAAGCGTTGCCGCCGAGCTAACTAGCGTCCAATATTCATCACAGTCATTCGCAACCTCAGTATAAATACCATAACAGTCGATCTTTTAAAAGTTATTACGTCCATATCACATTGTAATCATGTAAGACCTCACGTTCGCCCACTCCTTTAAGTGCAAACGTAAATTTTTTAAATATTCCAGACACCAAACCAGCTCGTGGAGCCATGCCTAAATCCAGCAATGCAGTTGGGACCGATACAAACTATTATGTCAGGACTCCGGAAGAAAATCTTAGTTTTCGAAGTAATTTCGGGTTCTAGACTCTCGTTCGTCTGTCTTATGTGGACCAATAATGTAGCGTATAATATTATGCTTAAATACAGAAAAGTGTGATTCGTAATTTTGTGTAAGGGTTCACGTTTGTGATACCGGTCTAATAGAAGCCTTCTATATAATTTGAGTTTGATGTTACTAACGAATAATGAATAATAATATAATTCATTATTCGTTAGTACTAACGAATAATGAATTATATGAATTAACACCTCTTCGCCCCTTCTAATATCCGAAGATACCATGCTAACTAGGGTTAGAATTTATAAATTAAGTTTCTTTGAAAAATTTATGAACGTTCATTTTAAAGTTTAGGGTAGTTTAAAGTTTTAAAGTTAAATATAATTGCTCGCCGTTGTAGAGAATCAAAACATTTCCAACTTGTTTTGCATTGTAACTTTTGGAGAAGAAACATTTACGCTAAATAGAAAGGTTTCCGCAGGACTACAATAAACAGTTGGATTGAAAAATATCAGGTAGTGGCAGATTAAATATTCCAGAAAAACTGTGTCATGTAAAATTATATAAAAAATTGCGTTAGTTAAATAAGTGCCTTGGGATGTCATTTGAAATACCAATAACAGTTAGGTTGGAAAATATCAGGTAGTGTTAGATTAAAGGTTATGTTCTACAAAATTTGTAATTATTAAACTTAGTGGAAGAAGTTTTCTTTACTAATAGGAACAGTTGGGCTGATCAGTATCGGGTATTGTCATATTAAATGTCGTATTTTTACAAAATGTGCAATTACTGTAAAGAAGCATTTATATTTAATGAAGAGATTTTCTAGCCTAATAGGAATATTTGCGTTAAAAATATTAGGAAACTGCATTCTTCAAACTGAACTCAAAACTTCAAACTGAATTTCCTTTTTCCCAAACTTTTTTTAAAAAGTAGTTTTTATTCTAAACGAAGAGTTTGTGGTTTCTAGTCGAAAATGTTTCCCATTTGATGTTTGTCAAAAAATTTGTGTAACAAAACGTATAAAAATCATTCTTTTGACAGACTTAAAAATTTTGTTTACACAATTATAACACAATAACTCAGCTCCTGTTCTTACATACATATTCCGATAATCAAAGCTCACATCTCCACATTCAAAGTTCCTCCCCCACATATGACATAAAATGAACGTGTTTTGAGCAAGAAATATGCACTTTTTTGACACACTTTTATTGCAATTATCAAACAGATTGTTCTTTTGGATCTTATATCATTAATGAAACCTATTTTTAGAAATTTTCCTAGTTTTCGTTGGTTGTGGTTCGTGGACCGACATTTTATTTTGTTTTTTAGAATCTTTGTGACTTAAGATGAAATGACAAAAAAGCACGGGTAAGATTTTCAGATTTGACTCGAGATTGTAATGCTTAAGACCTAAGTAATAATTTTTTAGATGTAAATACTCTAACGGTGAAAAGTTGCCTATGTTTCTTATGGTAAATGTGTTAAGTGGGACAAACTAGCTATTATAACAATGATAAGCTTGTTTTTCACAAGTTCTATAATTCACTTCACTCACTTCTATTGTTCCATTTAATATACTTTTCCCGTCGTTAGTGATCACTGTATTGTCAATATACAACATTTTATCATGTTCGTTGCAATTTCCAATGAAAAGGTCATTACCCGGAATTATTTTTTTGACTTTAACTTTTGGTGGTCCGCCAAAAACAATCGGTGAAAGTGTTGTTGTTGTTTGATCCAAAACTTCATTAAAACTTTCATTTTTCACTTTTTTATCAATATTCCGTTTAACCCGCGAAATAAGATTATTTGAATTATATTTATCAAACTCACTATTTTGAAAAACTTCACAATTTATGTTACTGTTAAATAACAATATAGTGAAAGTTAGGTAAAAAAACGACATATCTGAATGGATCCAAACTGATTTTAGAAACTTAGAATCTTCTAACACTTTTGGTTTTAAAGATTTTATTTTTTTATTTTTGTTATATATTTTTACTGTATTGTTTTATCACGACTGACCTTTTCTATTAAAAAAAATTAACCCCAATGAGAATCTACACCAAATGTTTTCATTTTACTGTAATACCTACATATGTATATAGTGTATGTAAATACTTTGTATTTGTATTTACAGTTTTAGATTTAACTCGCTGTGACGTTTTTTTAATTTATTGCAAAAATATGTTTATATAATTTATTTGCCTGTCATAAGATCAGTTACTACCTTATGCTTGTAGTGTAGAATTAAAACTATATAAAATCAAGTATGTTTTGATATTCTACCCAAATGTTATAATAAAGTTTTACTATGCTTATTATTGCGAGAAAGTGAAATTTGAAGTTGAAAATTTGAGTTGTTCTCAAGTTATTCGCGATTGCCTCTTAGAATACCGATTATTTTATTTGAACACATCACTGACGCCGATTCACTTGCATTAACACCACATTTTAGTTTTCCCCGCAAGGGTCGAGATACAAAAACGTGAACTAAAAACAATTTTTTTATTAAAATTCGTTCTTTTTATTTTGCTTCCGGTTGATTCAGTAATAAATAATAATTTATGATATAAGGTTAAATTATTTCTCCAACTTTTCCAGAAAAGCAATTTTTCAATATAAATGATAGGAAAATTTACACGAAATTTTAATATGATACAGATTTTAATAACATAAACAAAGCATAATAACTAAACTAAACATAACCCAGTGAACACAAGACGTAAATATGACGTCACACAGAGGTCATATATATGTTATGTATAGTTGTTACGTAAATTTGACACTCGTCATCACTATAACCTGGTATCATTTATATGATGCTTTCATGACATCACACTGATCTTAAATTTGACTTTGATATGATGTCATAATTTGAACTTAAATATGACCTTATTAGGATTTTGTTAAATTTCACTAGAGGCATATTCATTTTAAATGTATATACATAGTTTGGAAATTTTTGGGTATAGTTAGATATTGCTTCCTAGCAGGCTATAAATTATAAAATAGTGGGTAAGTAGTGAGCAATGAATGACTGACTGGTAAGGGTTTTTTATTATATATTTTTTTTTTAAGTAAAAAAGAATACGTCACAGATTTTTTTTTAAATTACTATATGATATCAACCTTATATCATAACAACGTCACGAGTATCTCTACAGACATTACATTTATGTCATAGTTATGTCATTATTGTTATGTCATGTTCTTACGTAAATAAGTGTGAAATAATGACATATATATGACTTATATATGACCCAGATCTTACATAAGATGTGACTTAGCGTGATGTCATTTTGATGTCACAATCACGTAAATGTGTTTTCTGGGAATAACATAACAAAACAAAATGCTTTTAGGTATTTAATAGTTAACGTTCCAACACCCATTGGGAAACACCCCTCAAAATGGAGTAGAGGGTTGGACAAAGGGGATGGACACGGGTTTATAACAGATCATGGTTGCTTCACTGAAAAAAATGTTATAATATGCATAAAAAATTACATTAAATCTACGAATTTGTTAATGAGTTGGCGCTAATAAACGCCATTTATTATTCTTACGAATAGGAGTTTATGAAGTATTGAACAAAATTATCAATTAATAACTATATCTAAAATTTAATTTTTGGTTTCGGAGTGCGGTAAAATCACTATAGTATAACAAATTGGTTTTTGTATATAGTTGCAGGGGTCCTTTTTGATTTTACATTAAAAAACTAATTTTCAAAATAAAAAACAAATATATTTTTATTTTATATTAAATATATATTTTAATCCTACTTCTAAAAAACAATTCTAATTTTATTATTTCTCTTACACGTGTTTCAATATTTCGATCATCCTCAGAGAGAAAATATTTACAACTTAAATGCAGTTATAAATATTTTCTCTCTGAGGATGATCGAAAGATTAAAACACGTGTAAGAGAAATAATAAAATTAAAATTGTTTTTTAGAAGTTGGATTAATAGTATATTATTGAATTAGGAGCTAAAGTCGTACTTTTTGTGTTGAGTCTATAGTTTGGCGGCCGACCGTAGGGAGGCCGACAATTATAGACGAAACACAAAAAGTCACTTTAGCTCCGAATTCAATACACTATTTTTTCGGCAAACGTTTAAATTTGTTTAAAAATATGAAATTAATGCATCAAATTTTTTAAAAATATGTTTTAGGTAATAAATTTTCTGAAATTAATTTTTTTTTATTTTTATTCATTAAAATGAACTGAAATGCATTCTGTTTTGAACAAATTAATAATATCATTTTATTTTACTTTACTGCCGCCGTAAAAATATGAAAATTACTTTACAGCCGCCGTAAAAATATGAAAATTACTTTACAGCCGCCGTAAAAATATGGAAGTTACTTTACAGCCGCTGGCAGAAAAAGTAAAAATGACGTCACTTTTGCAGCCGCCGGCTAAAAAGTAAGACTTTAGCTACTCCCCAGCGGCAGTAAAGTTAAACTTTACAGCCGTTAGCCGAAAAAATATATTTTTAATATAAAATAAAAATATATTTGTTTTTAATTTTGAAAAACATTTTTTTAATGTAAAATCAAAAAGGACCCTTGCAACTATGTACAAAAACCAATTTGTTATACTATAGTGATTTTACCGCACTCCGAAACCAAAAATGAAATTTTAGCCCAACTAAACTATATATTTATAATATTCACGAATTCATTTATAAATTTTGTTTGAAAATTTTCTAATCCTGTTCATAGTTTCAAAAATACTTTTATTAAATACATATACACTTATAAAAAATATTGTTTTATAAATGCTGGTTTATAGTATACATAAACGGGTTATCAAACGATAAAGAGATGTTATAAATATTTCGTACTATTTGTGTAAAAATTTATAGACTTCATAAATAATTTGGTTATAAAATTTAATAAACAGCGTTTATTCTCTTCCATTTAATTATATCAGCGTTATTTGTATGTTTTTTCGATAATAATAGTATGTATTATTGTATTGTTTTCTAACCTATAGCCTAATGAACTTAACCTATTGTCTAATGAAAATTTTCCTATAAAAAAATTATCATTATTCAATTGGTATGATTCCAATTGGTCAAATTGTTTTGATTTCATTAAATTATTTTCAATTGCTTTAATAAGTTTTGTTCATAATAGTATATTATGCTACGATCATGTAATGACGGTTATTAATACACGAGCATCAACCGGGATACGAAACGAGCCGTAGGCGCGTTTCGTATGGCATATGCGAGTGTATTAATAACCATTGCATGAAAGTGGCATACGCTATTTTTTCTACACCCGGTAAATAACGAAGAACGAAAATTACAACGAAAATTTCAATTTTCAAATTTCAAAGTTCAATTTTTTTTCCCATACGAAAATTTCAACAAAAGTCAAATGCATAGCATCTTTGATTGAAAAACTATGGGTTTCTTTCTATTGATTAAAAATCTGTATCGTAATAAAATCTGTATCGAAATGGATATCATTATAAAACGGATTTTGGTCATATAAGGGTATTTTTATAGTACGGGTGTGGAAAAATCCAATTTTAAGTTAAATTCTCTTATTTCGTTTAGTTGAACTTGGTTGATTGTATAGGATGGAGATTTTTTATCATGAAGGTTTAATAAGAAATTTGATTTATCAATTAAAACAATAAAGATTTATTGTTTTAATTGAAGAAAATGTTTTTATTTTTTATAATACACAATTCTTTGTCAGAGAATAAAGTATTGTAATCGATTCGTGTTTAATGAATTTTATTCTCTCGCAAATTAAAATTCTCGCTCATGCATCTGTCAAATTTTAAACTTTTGCTTGAGAATAAACTATTTCATTAAACACTCATTGATTAAACTATAGTAGAATTTTTTGCCAGCGAACACGAAATTTGTTTGTTATGCGCATATTTTTTTCACATGCGCATATTGTTTGCACAGTGTCTTGATTTTTTTATATACTTTTATATACTTTTACATGGTATCGACGATATAACATCCGAAATGATTGTACATGGTGGCGAAACTCTATCCTTAAGATTGTTTGAACTTGTTCAAATGATCTGGAGGACTGAAACCATGCCACAGGACTGGAACACAGCTATGCTGATACCAATCCATAAAAAAGGTAATCACCTACAATGTGCAAACTACAGAGGAATCGCTCTACTCTGCACAGCATATAAGATCTTTTCATACATTTTGCTATCCAAAATCAATCCTTTTGCTGAACAACTGTTTGGAGAATATCAGTGTGGCTTCCGGCGGGGCCGAGGTACCACCGATGCACTTTTCTCGATAAGGATGATTTTGGAAAAGTGCCGAGAGTTCAACATACCAGTGCACCAACTCTTCATTGACTTCAGGCAGGCCTACGACTCTCTCGAACGAGAGACTCTATGGTCTGCTCTGGTGTCAATGGGAATTCCTGGTAAATTGGTATCACTATGCAAAATGACAGTGCAGAACTCTCAATGCTGTGTACGAGTAGAGAACGAAATATCAAGGTTTTTTAAAGTCGACTCCGGGTTAAGACAAGGTGATGCTATCTCTCCTATACTTTTTAATTTAGCCTTAGAATATGTGTGCCGTCAAAAGAAACTACCGACTAACAACAATATCTTGTCAATAAACTCAGTACAGATGATTGCATACGCTGATGATGTTGTCATCCTCGGCCGAAGTGAAGCTGTTATGAGTGAGACTTTTAAGACGCTTGAGAGTGGAGCTAGAAAAATTGGTCTTCAAATTAACTACAATAAAACCAAACATATGAATGTTTCAAGAGAGTCTGAGAAGAAAGATTTGATGTGCAGCGATGAACGAATTGAGGGAGTTGAATCTTTTAAATATTTGGGATCAATGCTTGACTCAAACAACAGCATACTTACGGATATTAAAGCTCGAATCGCTGCAGGTAATCGAACTTTCTACTCAATCAAACCTCTCCTTGGATCTCCGTATGTATCAACTAACACCAAGCTCAAGTTATACAAGACATTGATTAGACCGGTTGTGATGTATGGGTCACAAACGTGGACCCTTACACAAAATGACGAATCGCATTTATCTGTATTTGAGCGTAAGATCCTACGCTACATTTTTGGTCCACTTAAGACAGACGAAGGAGAGTATAGAACCCGATATAACTTTGAGATCAGAGACCTTCTTGAGGGTCCTGATATAATAGGTTGTATCCGTTCTAATAGGATTGCTTGGTTTGGGCATGTTCTACGAGCCGATTCACAGTCTGGAATGATTAGAAAAATGTACGTTAGTACCCCAGGGAGTGGGCGACCGCGAGGTAGACCACGACTACAATGGGAGACTGACGTAATAAACGACCTTAAAAAAATCGGCTGCCATGGTAATTATGTCGCTGTTGCGAATGACCGTGGTGAATATTCGAAGCTGATTAGCCTGGCAACGCTCCTACATGGAGCATGAACGCCGTTTAAAAAAAAAAAAATACTTTTACATAATTTTTATATATATATACAACACACAAAATTTTTTGATAAAACTACAATTTTTTTTGTATATCAAATAAATTTTTGGTTTTTTTAAATAATTTTTTTTGTATCTACAATATTTTTGGTAAACTTACAAAAAAATTTGTGAGTTTATATTTATAAAAAATTTGTAAAATTTACTTAGTTTTTTTTATAGTGCATTGACACAAGCAAAATCTGGTCACCGTATGCTCGAGCTCGTTTTAGGTATTCTCTAAATATCCCAAAACTTGGCTTTGTGTATCTACTTCATTTTTGCCAAACTGTTCAAAGCACCAGGAACCGAATCTTTAAATTGTATAGTCTACAGATCTGTTAATTCCCCCTAGGGCATTTACCACACTCAAAAAAAAAAACTACGTAAATTTTACAAATTTTTATAAATGTCACAATTTTTTTTGTAAGTTTACCAAAAATATTGTACACAACAAAAAAAAAATATTTGAAAAACCAAAAATTTATTTGATTTACAAATTATTTTTGCATTTGAAGGAATTAAATTGTAGTTTTATCAAAAAAATTTGTGTGCTGTATATTTATAAAAACTAGGAGGGCCCGGCGTGCTTCGCTACGCTTATAAATAAAGTTTTTACGTAGACATTTTGCTGACGTAGAAGCAATGATTTCAAAAAGTGGTAATGAGAAATGCTAGCATATAATTTTTAATTTTTCTTTTTAAATATATGAATGAAAAATAATCAAAACTCTAGCTGATCAGTTCGGATATATGAAAAATTAGCGATCAAATAAGTTTTCAAGTAAGTTTATTTGATCACTAACTTATTTGATCGCTAATTTTTCATATATCCGAACTGATCAGCTAGAGTTTTGATTATTTTTCATTCATATATTTAAAAAGAAAAATTAAAAATTATATGCTAGCATTTCTCATTACCACTTTTTGAAATCATTGCTTCTACGTCAACAAAATGTCTACGCAAAAACTTTATTTATAAGCGTAGCGAAGCACGCCGGGCCCTCCTAGTTTCAATTATTCAGTTATTTTTCTTTTTACTTGCAAAAATATACTTAAGTCGGATGAAATGTGTGGCACCTATTCACAAAACATTGACACCAATACCTAAACTACGTGAAAAAGCCTCAAAAATTCAACCGCGCATAACTCCGATTCAGAGTACACAAAAAATAAAAGCAGAAATAACTTTTTTCCTTTCGTCAATACCAACAAAATATCAAAATTTCAGATTTTTTAAAAATCAAAAATTTAAAAATCAACAAAAAAATGTACGTTTTCAAAATAATAGCCCTCCTACAATAAGAAAACAAAGAAAAATATTACGCAAATATCTTTATATCAATAAACAAAATAATCGAAATAATATCGAAAACCGTCCTTGTTCAAAGACAAAAGACGACTGAAATGAAAGAAAATAAATTTTTAAGTTTCGTTTTTGTTGTTCGTTGTTCGATAGCTAATATATAAAAAAGAAAATATAAAAAAAGAAAATATTAAAAAATAAAATAAATTTTTAATTTCGTTTTTGCATGTATGTAAACTTATAATGCATATGTATATAAAAAGTTTTCCGTATATAATAACTTTTTTATTTATGATCCGATTTGTGTGAATCCGAATCCGATTATAGGTTACACTAATATCAGTTAGCTGTGAAAATTTGAAATGAATCCATCTGCGAATAAAAAAGCCTTAGGCTCCACAAAGTTTTGATCTAGCGTATTAATATATAAGAAGATTCTGTAAAAGTGACTTTTATTTTTTTGAGTGTTTAAATGTGAAGCAGAACCGTAAAATTCACCGAATACGAAATCTTTTCAGATTTAGTGTCGGCAAAACACAGCTGTTGATCTAAAATGCAATATTTAAAAATATACTTTTTACAGTTTATTTTTAAATTTATTTATAATAATATAAAATTCCTTATAGTATATCAATAGTATAGTAATCAATAATAATTTAAGAACTGAGGATGACGTAAGTCGAAATCGATATTCTTTAAAATAAAAAAATAAAAATCAAATTGTTACTATAAGGAAGTTTATATTATTATAAATAAATTTAAAAATAAACAGTAAAAAGTATATTTTTAAATATTGCATTTTAATTCAAAAGTGACAAAAGCACACAAACAGTGAATAAAATGGAAAACCATAATAACACATATAGCTGTTGATCGCCTCCCAAATGACGTTCAACCTCCTCAACGATATCTGAAATAGTACATTTGATTTACAAATAGGTGAATTTGAAAGCATTCATTTATTGGACGTTAAAATTAACCATTACTTGCTCTGGGACGATCATATGTTATCGTAAAAACAAAAAACATTATCATAATCACAACTGCAATTACATAATCATAATTGAAAAAACAATCTATATAAATAAAAATGTAAATGTTGGTTTGTTCAAAATAGGTAATCTCCGCAAGTACTTGATCGATTCTTATGAATTTTGGACACAATTTTGCATTTGAACACATGAAGGTTTTTATGTTATATAGTTTTTTGTTTTGTTTAGCCGTCATGCTCCATATAGATATATAGGCTGTCAACAAGTACAAGTGCCTCTCACCTGTATTAATCTCAATTCACTTCATTTATAGTCGAGTATGGGTGATCACCCAAAATAGAAGAATAACACAAAAAATAGTATAGTAGCTCGTATAATAATAGTATAGTATAGTGATAGTACAGTATATAGTGATCACTGATCACCCATATATTGTTATATCTAATTTATCAACCATATTGGTTATTGGTTAATTTTAAAACCGGTGTGTTGATTTTTGTTAATGGTTTTGCTTAAAAACACTTTCAAATACATAGAAGCCGAACCAGGATTTTGAAGCGGAGTCCAAGGTGCTAACCGCTAGACCACTCAACACACATACATACATTTATTTACAAACTATCATAAAAATGATCCATTTCATTGTTTCCCAATGCATGAAAATTGGATCTATTGTATATAATACCAAAAATGAAAATTGGATCTATTGTATATATACCAAAAACTTCCACACCTAGCTTGGGAGATACTTTTTTTGAAAACCAGAACCATAATGGTGTTTAAGACACAATTATTCGTTGCCTAGAAAGAAAAATTATTTAAATTTAATCGAGCAAATAAAGAATTAGTAAAAATTACAAATTTTGAACATTTTTGGTTTCATTCTGTTTCAATTTCTACATCGTACTTCATCGTTGATGGCAATAATGAATGGAATGCGCGCTGCGAAATTTTTAAAAATAAATTAAATAGGTCTTTCGTTTCCATACTACAAGAGGTTCTTCACGAAAAAAACGATTTAGTGCATTTGTTCAAAACAGAAATATGATGCTATGTGATACACTGACACACAAGTTTCAATAATTCAGGTTGACAAACCGCTTGCTAGAGGACATATGCGAGAAGATTCAATGCTCCAACTATAAACGAAGTGATAATTATTATAATCAGCAATCAATTTCAACCTAGATATATTGTTTTTCATAAGAGATTGATCAATAATGATTCGATATAATGAAGATAGTCACATTTGGAAATGCCGTCAATTGTTTCACCTATATCGTAGATACAAAAACATTCGAAACAGAACGTTCGATAGTCAGCCGTTTAAATCAAATCATGCTTTTATAATATATTTATCATATATTTGTAATATAAGCCACTATTATATATTTATAATATTATGTACATTGATAGTAATATAATAATTATAATATATAATTGCTTGAGAGAGTGACAGCTGATAGCCGTAGCAGCTATCGCTGTAATTTGCCCTAGAGCTTTGTGTACCCTCTTTGCTATAAGCTGAAAGGCGAGTACACTCGGCTGATGACGAAATATAGGCAATATCTTCCAGAGGAAAATATTGCCCAGCTACTGTCCTTACTTGTATTTACTTGATGGCAAGATCTCTAGCAGCCAAAACTATACTAAATCACTTGCTGATGATCGATGATGCCTTCTTCTGGACGATTTACTTGAATGAAGATTGAAAGAGAATCAAGTCAAACAATTAGTATTAAAAGTAAAACTTGATCTGATTTTTTATTTGATAATGCCTTCTTTTTATACATAATAATTTTTGATATTACAATAACAAAATACAATAACCAATATTAAAAGTCTTTACGATAGCTTTAAATTAATTAAAGTTCAACAACCAAAAATTCTTTACGTTAGCTTAAAATTAATTAGAATAATTGTATTTGGTATATCTATTTTTGATATTACAAAACACAATAAGTTTTCCCCAAATGTATACAATATTAAAAGCTATTTGTATAATTAAAAACATTTTGTCTGAATGTATACTATAAAGTAAAATAAAAACTATTATAAAAAATAATTTGAAAAATATGGAGGGACTGAAATCTCACAGCTCTGAGATATCAAGACTTCGGTCTGGGTTAAGGATTTTGATATAGTTTTCGGCAAAAAAACTTTTATGAGGACAAGGTTTTTAGTTTTGGGCAGCGATGTATATCAAACATAACTCTTTGTTAAAGTACAAGTAATTTTTATCTCTGTTTAGAAATTTATTACAAAACTAACATGAAACATCAATACGTTGCCGGAAAATTATAATCAAAATTCCAAAAATATTGTTAAATTAAATAAAATCAAACTTTTTTCAAAATTCCAAAAATATTCCAAAAATTAGAATAAATCAGATATTTAAACTTTTTCTAAATTCCAATAATATTCCAAAAATTCTTAAAAATTTAGACTTTTCCAAAATTCTAAAAATATTGCAAAAATTATTACAAAATCAAAAATACAAACTTTTTTCAAAATAACAAAAATATTCCAAAAACTATAAAAAATTCAAAAATTTCCATGTCCAATTTCATTCTCAATTACATTTACGTCATAAAAGCAGCTACATTTTTTTTTTCCAAAAAATGGGCTAAAAAAATAAATGAAATCATTTTTTGACACACTTGACAACAGTTTTCTTACAAACTTATAGTGTCATAATTCTCAATGATAATAATAAAATTTCATTTCAAACAAACAATTTTATTTTTTTCCAAAAAATTAGGGAAAAAAATAAATAAAATCTTTCTTTTGACATACTTGACAACATTTTTTTGACAAATTTATAATGCTATAAATCTCAATAATAATAATAAATTCATTTCAAACAAAAATTTTATTTTTTTCCAAAAAATTGGGTAAAAAAATAGATTAAAATCTTTCTTTTGACACGCTTGACAACATTTTTTGACAAACTTATAATGTCATAATTCTCAATAATAATAATAATTAAATTTCACTTAAACAAATAATTAATTTTATTTTTTTCCAAAAAATTGGGTAAAAAAATAAATAAAAATCTTTCTTTTGACACACTTGACAACATTTTTTTGAGAAATTTATAATGCAATAATCTAGATTTTGGTCTCACATACCAACCCAGACCATCAAAATTTCTCCAAATTCAATTGTTTGTTGTTTTAGCACACTTGACGATTTTTTTGACACACTTTCGGTACAGTACCTCCTTTCGGCTCTTTCCATTGAGTAAACCTATTTTTAGAAAAAAAAATTTTTGTAATCCGTCCAACGGTTTTCTAGATTTCGTAGGTTGTGACGGCCGGACGGCCGGCCGGCCGGCAGACAGACATACATTTTTTTTTTGCTTTTTTAGAATCAGTAGGTCCTAAAACGTCGAGAAATGCCAAAAAAAGTGGGGGTAAGAATTACACATTTAGCTCATGAATGTTATACTTAGGTCTTTCAGACCGAAGTAATTAAATAAACATTGACAAAATAGCATGGGATCTTGATGAAACTTTCCTTTCTTGATGATAAGTTCCAGGTTCACTTGAAAATGGAAGATCTTGATAAATTTGAAAATTGGACAAAATGGCGGGGTATCATTAACATCTTTAACTTTGAATCTTCTTTAAATTCTAATCCTGAATTTCAATCGTATTCAATACTTGTTATATAAGGTTTAGTAGTTTCCAATATCACTACGTGATACCAATATCACTATATCACTACCAACTTCCGGTTTGTCACTATCGGTTAAAATTTTTTTTTGCTGTGTTTATCCCTACTGTAGACTTCAGTTACATATCAATTTCCATGAAACGTTGGTTAAAGGTTTAAATCAATATGAGAAATATTTTATTAGCTTTAAGTGTATTTGATAAAACTGTATTTGCTTTAAGGCACCATACAAGAGGTGGTTTTTTTATTATTTTTTTTTAATGTTTGTTGGGAGCATACTCCATTCGTTCGTGAATGAAGTTTGATGGCACTTTGGAAAAAGATACAAATATGTATGACAAGGAGCTGCTTAGTTTTTGAGCGATATTGAACAAAGTAGTAGGGGTTCCTCGAGCAACTGTTTTTTTTAAAGCTCAATAACATTTGTACCTGATAATTGAATTGGATGAAACTAGGTACATAAGCTTTTAGTTCGGTTCACAAATGTTCTGCATTCCAACTTCCGGTTTTACGCTTCAGGTAAAAATTTTGTTTTTTCAATTTGTTGCATTTACATCAGTGTCTTCTTTATTCACACTACAGCCTACAATAATAAAGTGATTATGATAAAAATTATAAAAAAAGTTTTAATAAGTATGATAAGATAATGATCAACTTTTGAGACACATCGATCAAAGTGCCAAGGGGTTCATTATACAACTGCTGACTTTGCACACTTTGTTTTTAAAGATTGTTGGGAAATGGAAGCATACAGACTTCCTTCATTTATAAACTTTGATGACATTTTGACAAAACATTAAGATTTTAATGACAAATAACTGATTAGTTTTTTAACTATATCCGGACGGGTGGTCCTCCCGAACGCCTGTTTATTCTAAACTTCTATAACATCAGTTCCTGATGATTTTGATTAAACTTGGTTTAGGTTCGTGAAATGAACAAACTTTGATAGTGGTTAAGAGGCTAGAGTCTTTACAGTTGAATAAATTAATGCTTTATAACGATGATTTGGATGAAAATATTTTAATAAAGTTTGTATATGTTCAATGCAAAATTGTCCATAAAACGCTCCATAAAACAAAATGTTGAGAAATTGTTTATTTTTCAATGGTCAAACACATTTTGACTTTTAATGGTGTTAATCTTTATTATTTATGAAAGTTATTTATTATAAACATAAAAAGTTATAACTATAGCTAATGCTTGGCACTTTAATTTAGGATTTTCCAAAGAGTGGAGTTATTTGATTTGTGAAGTGAAAGCCTCAAATAATGAATACTTACCTTCTTTATATATACAAAGATCATGTATATGTCCTTTGAAAGAGTTAATATTTTATTCCTTATTTTTGCTAGCCTAAAAAATTTTCCAAAACTGCGAAGTTGTAGTTTTGCTTATAATTTTTAAAATTTGTATGATAGTTCTGCTTGCAATTAGTTTTTTTATTCAAGAAATCTGATACATTCGATTCTTGTTAAACACAAATCTGTTTAAGGCAAGATATCTACCTATTTCTAATGAATATCCTGCCGCTGGGACTTTTTTAATATAAGTTTATGTTTGTTTATTTCTTTAACAATACAATTTTAGAAAACGTTATTTTGAATTTCTTCTTATCGATCTTAGATTGCTATTGAATCCTACCATGGCTATAGTATAACAACCATGGTGATTCTAAAGCGAAAATAATTCACTGAGCCTGTTTCTAACAAAACGTATATGATAAGAAAATTTTAAATGTTTAGTTTTCTTTATAATTTTCTGTTCTATATGCTGCGGTATACTGGTATATACGGTATATACGGTATGTATATACAGAATATCTGGTGTGAAATGCAAGGGGTTTTCATAATTCTAAACATGTGGTTTGCTTCAGTTCTCATCTTTTATTTATTTCTTATATTTATTCTACATTTTCCATAAAAGTCAAGTCAATACCAACTAAAATTTTGTTTAAGATATACATTTTTTTTTTTATTCAAAGTTAGGCATGTTTAGTGTTAATTATAATAAATTATAAATTAACGTCTCTGAATATCCGAAGACACCATGCCAACTAGGGTTAAGAATGAATTGCAAATTAAGATTCTCTGAGAAATTTATGAACGTTAACTTTAAAGCCTTGAGGATTAAATTCATCAGGGAAAACCCAGGAAGGTAAGGCATTCCAAAGATGAGAGACTCTGTTGAAAAATCACGTTGGAAGGCTACAGTTCTACACTTAATTATTTGAACTGTAAAGGGATGCGCTGCTACGTTTGCTCTGGTGTGACGCAAAAGGTTTGCTGATTTAGGTAAAATCGATTTGATCTCTTCAGAAGATCGTTCATCCATAATATATTTATAAAATATAGTCAAATCAGCAACATTTCTTCTGTGCTGCAAGGAATCAAGACCGTTAGTAAGACTTGGGTTACCAATGAGTTTAATAGCTTTACGCTGTACAGAATCAAGGCAGTTGAGACTACTCAAGTAAGCTCCACCCCATATGTGAGAACAGTATTCACTAAAATATTACATAGCATTATTGCACTAAAATATTACATAAAAATTCGTTAACTACAACCTCTTTTGTGGCAACCGAATATTTCTTATCACAATAATCTCAAATTTGGTTGTCTTATCTTCCAAATACAAATTTGAAGACATAACAACCAAATTAAAGACACAACAACTAAATTAAAGACACAACAACCAAATATGATGTCATTGTGACCGAATAATCACTGTGCCAACCGAATGATATATTTTTTCTTTCAGTGTATCAATATATAAAAAGGGTGGCACTGTTGCAACAATGAAACAGTTAAAAATAATCACTCAGTTATGAAACATTCATTATTTTTAGGGTTCCGTTTTTTATAACGAACCCTATTGGTGAGAGTAAAATGTGTTTTTCGCATTATATCGATTATCACGTAAACTATGAATGATGTTGTCCTGAAATTTGAGGTGTGTATAAAACTAACCTGTTCACAGAAGAGGACGGATACAAACAAATAAAAATAAAGTCGTTTTCGTTTGTTTTATAGGGCTACGATGTGAGACCTCTAAGAAAATACCTTTTTTATAGATTTAAGTACGGTATCAGATGTAAGGACTTCACTTCAGTATTCCTTAAAAATTTATTTTTGAATTTTACACTTCACCATTTTTGGTATAATTCTGAATATAATGACATTTTCTTACATTAACTCCGAACCTAACAGGAAAAATTTTAAAAATTCACAGAGACGGAAGTTTGGTAAATTTTGATCGAAAGTTATAGCGAAGTTTCAAATAATTATATGTCTGTGGGTTTAGGGGATGGGAGTGGAGAGGGCTAAAAAAACTATTTTGACCAAAATAAGTGGGGTGTCATTTTAAAGAGCACCTAATTTAAGAAACAATTCAATTTTTTTAGAATTTTTCGATACACATAGTTTTTGTGTTATTGTAAAACAAAATGCTATTTTTAGTATATGTATAGAACTTTGTGATGCAAATAACACTAAATTATTGAAAGAAAAATGCTATTTTTAGTATGTAGCCCCTCCAACCCTCTAAATTGCGACGTTGATTGACAGAAAAAAATTCCAATTTAAACCATTTACAAGCTGGTGTAATTGAATCTTTCTTTATAGTTACCTTAAACTGCTATGGATAAGATTTAACCTCAAGTAACATTTTGTGTGTCATTTTTGATCAATGTAGAAGTAGATGTGATTGACATTTACAATTAAACATTTATTTTGTTATGCGTCTATGGTCTGGCAATATAAAGACTTTACTACAACACAACATTTTGTCAATGATTTTTTATATTGTGTTCTTTAACATTTACGGAACTCTTGGCGAGCGAATTTTATTCGCACTTGTACGACTTTTTAAGTTTAAGATTGTGCAACAAAGTAATTAATTATTAAAGATTAAATGTGTCAATGAGAAGAATTTAGGTGAAAATGAATACAAAACAATCGGGAGAAGAAATAATTTTTGTAATGAGTACATAAGTCTTGAAGGAATAAAGTTTTTAACGTAAAAGTAAATGCGTAAAAGTGAATACAAGTAACTCGGGCAAGTCATTACTATATAATATTAAGACATTCTGCAAACACGAACAATATCTGTTTAAATTATCCATAATGTATTGAGCTACTGTAAATATAAAGGGAAAGAAAATAAATTTAAGGAAAGAATAAATTATGTAAAATTATTTAAAACAGATGAAATCCAATTCAAATGAGATCCAACATTTGCATAAATGCCAGGAAGTGTATCATCATCAACTTCATACTGTAATTTAAAAAATAGAATTTAGTAACATTACAAGTTTAAGAGTTTGAAAAACTTACATCTACTAGCATTACGGAATGTAAGCCAATCACAGTATAAGCATCATCAATTTTAACAAATAATGGCCCTCCAATATCACCCGCACATTCATCTCCTTGTTCGTCCCATGCACAAAACTCAGTATTGGTAATTTTTGATTTCTTTCTTGTAAATAAAATTGTACAATCCTGTGGTGTTAATGGGGATGCAGGAAGAGTTCGAACATATTTTTTATCTTCATATCTTCCTCCATTATAACGACATCGATGTAAATAAAGCTCACGAAAGTTATATGTTGATGTTGTTGGTAGGCAGATTGGGCGAATCGAATCTGAAAAATTATTTTGAGATCAACTACTGATTGGCTGACTATAAGTTCATAGATCTAAGATACAATATAAAACGGTAAAAAAACTATAAGGTATTAAATGGTTTTTTGTTAGCATTTTTACACTCGATTGGCGCCATAAATCACATTTCATCAAAAACTGCCATGCATTTAACTGTTCTCATATCATATTGGAATTGAAAGATAGATCAAAAAAATTACATACGAATGAAAACAACCGTATAATTTTTTCTTTCTTACGCCTTCCTAAATAAAGATTCCTCTGAACTAAAATCATCTATATAATCATGTAAAATCCCCAAGTCTAAAACCGTTACTTTTATGCTTACATTGGAAAACGACATAATACGTATAACTTATACATACACTTATATAGTTATGAAATATTCCTTGATGTTGGAACGCTATTGATTGCTCGAAGAAACGAGCCTACACTGAAAAAAAAATTCGGTGACTACAACCTCTTTTGTGCCAACCGAATTTTTCCTGTAACAATAACCTCAAATTTGGTTATATTATCTTCAAAATACAATTTTGCAGACACTGCAACCGAATTCAAGACACAACAACCGAATATCGGTGAGGGTCCATAATACAAACCGCTTTGATTACTTGATTCTTGTTGTTCCTTTTATTATTATAACAACATCTTTAAAGGGTATTGTTCTGCTAATTTCAATTGCAATTGAAATTGTAATTACAATTATAATTGCATTTTTTCGATGCTGTTTTCGAACATTAAAACACTTAGTGGCACTCAAGGATTTCACTGTTTTTTTACCGAATAACACTATACCCGATGAAATATAAAATATTTCAATTTAAAGGCAAAAAGTCAGACAAGTGCGAATAAAATTCGCTCGTCAAGGGTTCCGTGAATGTAAAGAAAACAATATCAAAATAATTTACATAAAGTTGTGTTGTAAAGGGTTTATATTGCCAGACCATAGACACACAAAAACTAAATGGTTCATCGTAAATATCAATAGTTAATGTCAATCTCATCTAAAATTATCGAAATGATATAAAAAATATTACTTTAGGTTAAATAGCTATTTATGGTAGCTAAGGAACGACTCAATTCTGTTAAACAACGACGAAATTTAGGGGTGGAGTGGTGTTAACGCTAAAAATAGGACTTTTTTGACAATAATTCAAAAACTGTGCATCGCAAGATTCTAAAATAATTGTAATGTTTCTTAATTTTGGTGTTCTTTCAAATGACACTCATGCGAGCCAAAAAACCTTTTTTTCACGATTCCCCACTCCTATCCCCTAAACACGTAGAATTAAAACTACTTGAGGCTTCGCTATATTTTTCGTTAAGGGTTTATCAAATTTCCTATCTCTACGAATTTTTTCAAATTTTTCTGTCAATCAACGAAGAAACGTATAGGGGGGGGATCAACCTTTTGTTGCACTTTTTTGAGAATAATTCAAAAACGGTGCATCGCAAAATTCTAAAAAAACTGTATTGTTTTTTAATTTTGGTACTCTATCAAATGACATCCCACTCATGCGGGTCAAAAAACAATTTTTCACCCTTACCCACTCCCAACCCCTAAACACATAGAAATAAAATCACTTGAAGCTTCGCTATATTTTTCGTGTTCAATAGAATTATAGGCTCAGCGCTTTACTAAAATTTTCAGTTCTTTCTATAGCAACAATTTTTTTGTGTTAGATTACACAAGATCGACATTTAGGTCGGTGCTTGAAAAACAACGTATAATTTTAACAATATTTAAAATTAACAAAAGATCAATGTTTGACTTAAACAATAGCATATTAAACAAATATTAACCTTAACCCTAACCCATTCAATTAAAACTCAACATTTTCTAAAGTTATACAAGAAATTTATTAAACCAGTAATTATGAATGGATTACAAACATGGATCTTAACACAAACTAACAAATCACATCAATCTGATTTGAACCTTGAGAATTTACGCCACCTTTTGGGCCCACTTATGGCATACAATACAATACAATATACAATAGATAGTAAAGGACCGTGATAATTTTGAAATAAAGTTCTTTCTTTTGGATAACTGGTTATATTCACTCTAAAAGAGTTGCAAAATTAAGAATTGCTCTAAGAATCTGTACAAAGGATGACATGACTAAAAATGTACACGCCAGTCCCACTCGATATTGCTATTCGGGTTAAAAAAGCTTTATTTCACCTTACCATTCCTACCCTTTCAGAACGATTAATAAATATTTGATACACGGGGGGACGGTCTGAATTTTGAATATTTTTGATCATAACTCAAAAACTGTGCACCGCAAAATTCTAAAAAAAATTGCAATGATTTTTAAATTAGGTGCTCTTTCAAATGACACTCCATTCGCTTGGGTCAAAAAAAGTTTTTTTTTATCCTCTCTACCCCGGTGCCCTAAACACACAGAAATATAATTATTTGAGACTTCGGTATAATTTTCATACAAAATTTACCAAATTTCCTAGCTCTGTGAATTTTTTCAAATTTTTTTGTTAATCAGTGTCGAAACGTAGGGGGGGGGGGGGGGACGGTTTGAATTTTTCACTTTTTTGTCCATAACTCAAAAACTGTGCACCGCAAAATTATAAAAAAAATTGCAACAAATTTTAAATTAGGTGCTCTTTTAAATGACACCCCATTCGCTTGGGTCAAAAAAGTTTTTTTTTTACCCTCTTTACCCCGGTCCCCTAAACACTCAGAAATATAATTATTTGAGACTTCGCTATAATTTTCGTACAAAATTTACCGAATTGCCTAGCTCTGTGAATTTTTTCAAATTTTTTTGTCAATCAGTGTCGAAACTTAGGGGGGGGGGGGGAAACGGTTTGAATTTTGCAATTTTTTGTCCATAACTCAAAAACTGTGCACCGAAAAATTCTAAAAAAAACTGCAACAAATTCTAAATTAGGTGCTCTTTCAAATGACACCCCACTCGCTTAGGTCAAAAAAGCTTTTTTTTTACCCTCTTTACCCCGGTTCCCTAAACACACAGACATATAATTATTTGAGACTTCGCTATAATTTTCATACAAAATTTACCAAATTTCCTAGCTCTGCGAATTTTTCCAAATTTTTATGTCAATCAGTGTCGAAACGAAGGGGGGGAAACGGTTTGAGTTTTGCACTTTTTTGTCCATAACTCAAAAACTGTGCACCGCAAAATTATAAAAAAAAAGCAACAAATTTTAAATTAGGTGCTCTTTCAAATGACACCCCACTCGCTTAGGTCAAAAAAGCTTTTTTTTTACCCCCTTTACCCCGGTCCCCTAAACACTAATACATATAATTATTTGAGACTTCGCTATAATTTTCATACAAAATTTACCAAATTTCCTAGCTCTGCGAATTTTTCCAAATTTTTCTGTCAATCGGTGTCGAAACGAAGGGGGGGGGGGAAACGGTTTGAGTTTTGCACTTTTTTGTCCATAACTCAAAAACTGTGCACCGCAAAATTATAAAAAAAAGCAACAAATTCTAAATTAGGTGCTCTTTCAAATGACACCCCACTCGCTTGGGTCAAAAAAGTTTTTTTTTTACCCTCTTTACCCCGGTCCCCTAAACACTCAGAAATATAATTATTTGAGACTTCGCTATAATTTTCGTACAAAATTTACCGAATTGCCTAGCTCTGTGAATTTTTTCAAATTTTTTTGTCAATCAGTGTCGAAACGTAGGGGGGGGGGGAAACGGTTTGAATTTTGCAATTTTTTGTCCATAACTCAAAAACTGTGCACCGAAAAATTCTAAAAAAAACTGCAACAAATTTTAAATTAGGTGCTCTTTCAAATGACACCCCACTCGCTTAGGTCAAAAAAGCTTTTTTTTTACCCTCTTTACCCCGGTCCCCTAAACACACAGACATATAATTATTTGAGACTTTGCTATAATTTTCATACAAAATTTACCAAATTTCCTAGCTCTGCGAATTTTTCCAAATTTTTATGTCAATCAGTGTCGAAACGAAAGGGGGGGAAACGGTTTGAGTTTTGCACTTTTTTGTCCATAACTCAAAAACTGTGCACCGCAAAATTATAAAAAAAAAGCAACAAATTCTAAATTAGGTGCTCTTTCAAATGACACCCCACTCGCTTGGGTCAAAAACATTTTTTTTTACCCTCTTTACACCGGTCCCCTAAACACAAAGAAATATAATTATTTGATACTTCGGTATAATTTTCATACAAAATTTACCAAGTTTCCTAACTCTGTGAATTTTTCCAAATTTTTCTGTCAATCAGTGTCGAAACGAAGGGGGGGGGGAACGGTATGTTTTTGACAATAACTCAAAAACTGTGCATTGCAAAATTCTAAAAAAAATATCTATGATTTCTAAATTAGGTGTTCTTTCAAATGACACCCCACTTGACCACATTTTAAATAGTGTTTTTACCCCTCCTCATTTTCACCCCCTTAATAAATCTAATTATGAGAGTATGACACTTTTATATATTTTTTATTAAAACTTTACTAATTTTTCTATCATTCCAAACACATTTGAAAATTTTCGATCAGTTAGGTTCGGAGCTAATCGAGTTAAGAAAACACGAAAAAAACGTCATTATTCAGAATTATACAAAAAATGGTGAGGTGTAAAATTCCAAGATAAATTTTTAAGGAATACTGAAATGAAGCCCTTTCATATGATACCCTACTTGAATCTATAAAAAAATCTATTTTCTCAAAGGTCTCACATCGAACCCCTGTAAACCAAACGAAAACCACTTTAGTTTTATTTGTATTCGTCATTTCATGTGGATAGATTAGTTTTATACGCACCTCAAATTTCAAGTCCATAGCGTTTATAGTTTACAAGATAATCGATATAATGTGAAAAACTCGTTTTACTCTCACCAATAGTGTTCCGTATAAAAAACGAAACCCTAAAAAATATATAAATTAAATTTTTTAATGTTTTTTTAGGGTTCCGTTTTTTATACGGAACACTATTGGTGAGAGTACAACGTGTTTTTCACATTATTTCGATTATCTCGTGAACCATTAATCCGATGAACTTAAAATTTGAGGTGCTTATAAAAATAACCTATCCACACAAGATGGCGGGTTAAAAAATAAATAAAGTTGTGTTCGTTTGTTTTAAGGAGGTACGATGTAAAGCCTTTGAAAACATACATTTTTTTACCGAGACGAGTAGGGTATCATATGAAAAGGCTTCATTTCAGCATTATTTAAAAATATATTTTGGAATTTTACACCTCACCATTTTTTGTATAATTTTGAAAAATGACGTTTACGGGATGTTTTATTGACCCGATTAACTCCGACCCTACTGCATCGAAAATCTTGAAATATATTTGGAATGATAGAAAATTGAGTAGGTTTTTAATGAAAAATATAGAAAAGTGGCAGACATTTATAACTATATTTATTAGAGGGGTGGGAATGTTAAGGGGTAACAACATCATTTAAAAGTCCAAGCGGCACGTATATCCGCTAGAAATAGGTAGATTTCGCGATCAGACAGTTTTGTGTACCAGTAGAATCTGATGTATCAGATTAGTTTAAACAAAACAAACTAATTTCAAACAGATATCAAACAAATTTTAAAAAGAAAATTAGCTACCTACAAGCAAAATTATACCTATCCAATTTTGCAACAAACAAATATCAAATCTACCACAGAACATGTGTGTGACAATTTATGACACAAACCTACTCTATATCATATGTCGTGCAATTACTGCAAAATATCAAAATAGTTTATTTCTAAGAAAAAAAAATTAATTTCTTCTATTCAAATCTTTTATTTTTTTGATTGTTATAAGGTTGACATTGACTGTTATAAGGTTTTTGGAAATTGTAGTTGGGGATTGTTGCAAACTTTTTTGTTGAAGCCATCAAGTCGAAAACCTCTAACTGCAGAGGTTAATATTTATAAGAAACGGATTAAAATGTTTCCACAGATTCTTAATTTATGAAGATTTTAAAAATATTAGTATCCAAACGGACGTTATAACGGATTAAAAAACCACTTTTTTTTCTAGTATAAAGCCTATAGTTCCTTAACCATGTGTCAGATTTTTCTGATTTACGAACTTGTCCAAGATATTAATAAAACACACATTTTTAAGAAAGGTTTTTTGATCTGGCTCCACAAATGCAACCGTGAGAGCGCCGGTTGATTTAAACGCATTTTGTGTTTTACAAGCTTTTTTGTTGGAGCCGCTCACTCAGAAACCTCCAACTGCAGAGGTCTTTTTTTTTGAAAGAAACTGATTAAAAAGGTTTCAAAGATTCTAAATTTATGAAGTTTTTAAAAATATTAGAATCCAAACGGCCGTTAAAACGGATCTAAAAAACAGAGTTTTTTTCTAGAATAAAGCTTCTAGTTTCTTAGCCATGTGTTGGATGGGGCTGATTTACGAACTTGTCCAAGATATTAATAAAACGCACATTTTTAAAAAAGGTTTTTTGATCTGGCTTTATAAATGCGACCGTGAGAGTGCCGGTTGATTCAAAAAAAAATTTTTTTTTGCAAACTTTTTTGTTGGAGCCGCTCACTCAAGAAGCTCTAACTGCAGAGGTCTATTTTTAAAACAAATTGATAAAAAAGATTCCAAAGATTCTAAATTTGTTAATTTTTTTGAAATATTAGTATCCAAACGGCCGTTATAACGGTTTTAAAAAATCAATTTTTTTCAGAAAAAAGCCTCTAGTTTCTTAACCACGTGTCGGATTTTGCTGATTCACGAACTTGTCCAAGATATTAATAGAACACACACAAGTACAGAAAATTTTTTTGATCTACCTCAACAAATGCGACCGTGAGAGTGCTGGTCGTTTTCGTTATGTCTCATATCGTATATATATATATATATATATATATATATATATATATATATATATATATATATATATATATATATATATATATATATATATATATATATATATATATATATATATATATATATATATATATATATATATATATATATATTAGGGTGCTTTTTTTTTGGGCGACCATTCTTTTTTTCTGGTGCCCCACCAAAATTTTGTTAGAAATACCCAAGAAAACGTCCTCCTAAAATATGAGTCCTCAAAATTAATGTTTAGCACTCGGCCTTTGCGTTTGAATATTTTCCATACAAAATACATGTAAACTTTAGTGTTTTTTAAAAAAAAAATTACAGCTCAGCGGCATTTCATACTATTTCAAAATGGAAAAAAGCAACTAACTCAGGATTAAATTATCTACAAAAATGCTTAAGGAGATGTAACTGTAACTAACACCGGTGACACAGTACAGATCACTAAAGTCAGTTTTATTTGAATTTCTTGTTCTTTTGTTTTTATTTCAGAAATGGCTAAAGCTACAGGAAAAATGTCAATAGCAAAGTTGTAGTTAATTAAGTTTCCTACAAAAAACTTAGAACAACCGAATCTCTATGATTGATATTTCTGGAGATAATAAACATTTATTATTTTAGAACTTGCGGTTATTATTTTAGAACTTAAGAAAATCTCTTAAAACATCCATTTTAATAAAAGCTTATTATCTCGAGAAATATCAATCATAGAGATTCGGTTACTATGAGTTTTTTGTAGGAAACTTAATTAACTACAACTTTGTTATTGACATTTTTCCTGTAGCTTTAGCCATTTATGAAATAAAAACAAAAGAACAAGAAATTCATACAAAATTTACTTCTGTGATCTGTACTGTGTCACCGGTGTTAGTTACAGTTACATCTCCTTAAGCATTTTTGTAGATAATTTAATCCTGAGTTAGTTGCTTTTTTCCATTTTGAAATAGTATGAAATGCCGCTGAGCTGTAATTTTTTTTTTAAAAAACACTAAAGTTTACATGTATTTTGTATGGAAAATATTCAAACGCAAAGGCCGAGTGCTAAACATTAATTTTGGGGACTCATATTTTAGGAGGACGTTTTCTTGGGTATTTCCAACAAAATTTTGGTGGGGCACCAGAAAAAAAGAATTGTCGCCCCCAAAAAAAGCACCCTAATATATATATATATATATATATATATATATATATATATATATATATATATATATATATATATATATATATATATATATATATATATATATATATATATATATATATATATATATATATATATATATATATATATATATATATATATATATATATATATATATATATATATATATATATATATATATATATATATATATATATATATATATATATATATATATATATATATATATATATATATATATATATATATATATATATATATATATAATTTTTTTTTTTGTTTTTTCGTCTCCGCTTTTCATATATAGTCGTTTGGCACAAAAATTTTTCCGAAATTCCGAGATGAAGCCCATTGCAATAGGTAGATAGAAAAAAAAATTTTTTTGGAACCAAACGAGTGGGGTGTCATTTGAAAGAACACTTAATTTAAGAAACATTGCAACATTTTTTAGAATTCTGCGAGGCACAGTTTTTTAGTTATTGATGAAAAAAGTGCTGTTTTAAGTGTATGTATACCACCCTATATTTCGACGCTGATTTATAGAACAAATATTCCTAATTTAGACCATTAAAATACTGGTTAAATCTTTCTTTAGTTAACATAAACAGCTATGGATAAGATTTAACCTCAAGTAACATTTTTGATCTATGTAGATGTGATTGACATTTACTATTGACGTTTACGATTAAACATTTATTCTGTTAGGCGTCCATAGTCTGGCGATATAAAGACTTTACAACATAACTTTATGTCATTTATTTTTGATATTGTGTTCTTTTACATTCACGGAACCCTAGGCAAGCGAATTTTATTCGCACTTGTCCGTCTTTTTTCTCTTTTCTTCATTTGTAGCGTTTTTGCGGTGAACACCGAACAGAAATGTATACAATAATTATTAATTACTTCGGTCTGAAAGACCTAAGTATTACATTCATAAGCCCAAAGTGAAATTCTTACCCCCACTTTTTTGGCATTTCTCGACGTTTTAGGACCTACTGATTCTAAAAAAGCAAAAAAAAATGTATGTCAGTCTGTCGGCCGGCCATCCGGCCGTCCATCCGACATTACCAACGCTGCAGGGAAAACGACTAGAGGGATTTCAAAAAATTTTTTTACTAAAGATAGGTATTCACAAGGAACAGGTCTGAAAGGACGCTGTGTTCGAAAACTGTACCGGAAGTGTGTCAAAAAAATTATTATGTGTGTCAAAACTAGCAAATTTTCATATTTTTGGCCTAAAAAACGTTTTTTTAAGTGATTACGAGTAGGAACATTAAATTTGGAGAAATCTTTATGGTCGGGATTGGTATGTGAGATTAAAAACTAGATTATTGCATTATAAGTTTGTCAAAAAAATGTTGTCAAGTGTGTCAAAAAAAAGATTTTAATTTATTTTTTTACCTAATTTTTTGGGAAAAAAATAAAATTAATTGTTTGTTTGAAATGAAGTTTTATTATTATTATTGAGAATTATGGCATTATAAGTTTGTCAAAAAAATGTTGTAAAGTGTGTCAAAAGATTTTTATTTATTTTTTTACCCAATTTTTTGGAAAAAAATAAAATTGTTTGTTTGAAATGAAATTTTATTATTATTATTGAGAATTATGGCATTATAAGTTTGTCAAAAAATGTTGTCAAGTGTGTCAAAAAAAAGGTTTTTATTTATTTTTGACCCAATTTTTTTTAGAAAAAAATAAAATTAATAGTTTGTATGACATGATATTTTATTATTATTATAGAGAATTATGGCATTATCAGTTTGTCAAAAAATATTGTCAAGTGTGTCAAAAATTGATTTCATTTATTTTTATGACGTAAATGTAATTTAAAATGAAATTGGATATGGAAATTTTTGAATTTGTTCTAGTTTTTGAAAGATTTTTGGAATTTTGAAAAAGTTTGTATTTTTGATTTTGTAATAATTTTTGCAATATTTTTAGAATTTCGGCAAAAGTTTTAATTTTTGATTTTGTAAGAATTTATGGAATATTTTTAGAATTTTGAAAAATTTTTAATTTTTGATTTTATTATAATTTTTGGAATTTTGAAAAAATTTTCAATTTTTGATTTTGTAATAATTTTTAGAATTTTGGAAAAAGTTTGAATTTTTAAGAATTTTTGAAATATTATTGGAATTTAGAAAAAATTTAAATATTTGATTTTATTCTAATTTTTGGAATATTTTTGGAATTTTGAAAGTTTGATTTTATTTAATTTAACAATATTTTTGGAATTTTGATTATAATTTTCCGGCAACGTATTGATGTTTCGTGTTAGTTTTGTAATAAATTTTTAAACAGAGATAAAAAGTCCTTGTACTTTAACAAAGAGTTATGTTTGATATACATCGCTGCCCAAAACTAAAAACCATGTCCACAAAAAAGTTTTTTGCCGAAAACTATATCAAAATCCTTAACCCAGACCGAAATCTTGATATCTCAGAGCTGTGAGATTTCAGCCCCTCCATATTTTCAAAATTGAAAATGTTAAACATAGAACATATTCAGGGGATTTTTACGACATCCGCTACAGTTTATTTAGTTTTTTGATTGAACTGAAATGTTTTGTGGTTATTCAGTTTTTTGATACTTTTTGCTGTTGTTTTCTGCTCTTCATCTTCTTCTATAATTTCTCTTATTGATAATTGTACTTCATTTTTTTATTTTTGTTTAAGAAGGAATGAATATCTTTTCTCAACTTTTTTTGTTTATGATAGGAAATACATTTTTTTCAATAAAAATTGAATGGTAATTTTTAATCTTTAATCTATCTTCTATCTATATATATACAAGAGAAAATATGTATGTTTGTCCTTTATACATTACTACACCATTAATCCAATCGCAATGAAACTTTAACAAATTCTTTCATACACTTCCACATAAATACCTTGTAAATTTTTTTTCTCATAATATTCTTAAGGGGTTAAAAGACCAGACGTTAAAACAAAAAAAATCGTGTATCAGCAAGCGCTCGAATAAATAAATGAAATTACACAACATTTTGAAATGTTTTAAATATTGAAACTTATTCAATAAAAATGACACAGTATAAATTTAATTTTATCAAAACGGGTTTTCTTGAATTTCCTTTCTACTAAGATTGCGACAATGCGCGACGGGTAATAGACTAAGAGCCCGCGACGGCTAGACCTTCGTTATTTTATAAAAGCTGAAAGTTTCTCTGCGCATACCCCCTACTCAAGTAGGAATGATTAGCGACATATGAAGTTTGGATCATGGTGGCTTTGGCAGGAAGCAGGTAACAAAGGGGCCTCCAAAGTTTCGTGAAAGTATAAAAGGTAATTTTTTTATATATTCTTCGGGATAGTATTAGAAGTCACGTTACCTATTGCCAGACACTTTGGCAGGGGGTTACCACGATAGTAAGTGTCTGGCAATGGGTAACGTGACTTCTAATACTATGCCGAAGAATATATAAAAAAATTACCTTTTATACTTTCACGAAGGCCCCTTTGTTACCCCCTTTCACAAAGGCCTCTTTGTTACCTGCTTTCTGCCAAAGCCACCATGATTCAAACTTCATATGTCGCTTATCGTTACTACCTGAGTAGGGGGTATGCGCAGAAAAACATTCAGCTTTTATAAAATAACGAAAGTCTGGCCGTCGCGGGCTCTCGCTCTATAATGAATTTTAAAATTTAAGTAAACAAAACTTTTACACTTTTTGGTTGAAAAAAAAAAAAATAAAACGTTTGAAATAAAATAAAATTATTTTTAATAATCTCCACATTTTTAATTAATGTGTGTATGTTTGAAATTTGTAAATGTATTCGTAGTAAAAATGTAAATGTAAAAATGTAAATGTATTCGTATTCATTTGTAAATGTATTCTTCATCGAATTTTTCATCGATATTCAATAGCCTGTCAGCAATAATTTTTTAATAGCCTGCCAGTAAAGAAATCGTATTAACAACATGAGCACTGTGCACATTTGTGAATCTATTTTGGTTCCATGTAATGTTCTATATAAAGAGTCTCTACTAATTTAAAAAGTCATTTAAATTTGTTTATTACTTGAAAACTTATTTGATCGCTAATTATTCATATATCCGTACTAGAGTGCTAATTAGTGCTAATTAGTATGTGGTACCATTTAAAATTATTTGCCCCAACAAAAGTGGAACAATATCGTTAGAACGGTCTTGAGCAGTAGATGTGCCGAAAAATATTTATTTGGATAATGATTTTTAGAAAAATTGGGAAAATGTGAAGGTGTATGTTTTGGGTGTTTTGTGCGATTATTTTGTTTTTTTTATGTATTTGTTTCCCAATTCAAACTCAATTGAATTAAAAAATCAAACTCTAAAAGAATGTGTTGTAGTTATTTTGTTGGGAGGTGTATCTACAATTTCTATTTACAATGGCCGGCTTCCGGCCGCTGGGCGATTCCTAGTTTAATTTAATTTCACAAACAAACACTAAAAAAATTAGCAGCACCTAAGATTCTTTGGTATGACACATCTGTTTATATTTATCTGTGGTAAGACTAACGCCTAAAAAAATTATCTATAACTTAATGTTATCAGTAAACTTGCTATAAAAACTAACACTAACTTCACACCAGTACCTAATTAGCTACGTTCAAATTTGCTAGCCGTTTTCACCCTCATACTTTTCAAATTTGATACGGTGATGTAAACTGTTGTTAATTCGTATGACATTTTAATTTTTAGCGCGTCTTTTTCATTGTTATTATTTTGGTTCGAAAAAAAATTACTACATATATTTTGAATAAAAAATAAACTGTACAAAATTTTTATATTCTTATACAAATATTTACATTTATGAAATAAGTTGATTTATTTTTATTTTAAATACAATACAAAGCTTAGTGTTTATACCATAAAAATAATACCTATTTGCTACCTATACCTAATTTGATACGTAGCAAATTATCCTATCAAATATTTGAAGGGTACAGGGAAAGAACAACGTAAGTCCATTTTTTTCGAAATCGAGTTAGTGCTGCTATATATTGAAGAAATTCAAAAGCTTTCAGCTGGTATATTAAATTTTGATGAATATCAAACCCAGCCCATATAAATCAATTGAAAAGAATTCGCATACATGGGGAAAAACAACAATTTACAGGGGAAAAACAACTTAATCCACCATTAATCCACCAAATGATAATTTCACTAAAAACACTTTTATGAACCATGTCTATTCATTGTTTAATCCGAGTTCACAAATTTTCTTGCATTTTAAAGACCTCAAACGCAAAAATTCAATTTTCTCGAAATTTGATTTTATGGACTTACGTTGTTTTTCACCTGTACCCTTCATTTGGTATACCTACTTTTTTGATAACTGTTTACATCGACCATAGTCGACCTAATAAGTATAGTATGTATCTTTTTGATTCTGGTGTAAATCAATATAATTTAGACGATTTTCTATAAGCTGCACAAATACTATAAAACGTGAATGGGAAATAGATAAGTGAAATATTTAAATGACATTTGTAATTTGATACATCAGATAACATAATATTTGTTAATCTTATAAGGCATATAAATAATCGATTATGTCTATTGTTATCAAACGCATAGGTTATTTTTAGATAGTATTAAAAATAAAGATAATATCATAAAAAAATTCAAACCTGATACAATTACTTTTTTTGATAATCTTAAAATTGCAAAGTCCTTTCTTGGATGCAAAAATGCTTCATCTACTGGAATTCTTACTGTTTTAATATTTCTCATCTTTACTTCTTCAGCATCAAGGGTAACATATGAGATAGGATCACCTAAGCGAACTGATTTTCTGTAATAAAAAATTATACACCTACATTAAAATCTTGAGCGCCCTGAAAATGGATGTCTATCATTCGCAGAAGAAGATATAAAATGATTCTACTATTTGACCCATACTCTAATTGTACTTAATTAATATATCATTCATTACATTAATAGAATATAACCTTATTCATGGTTATTCACCTTATTCATTCATAAGCTATATCCAGATAGGTATGGCATGACAACTAACGAAATGATATATTTATTATTTCTTGCCAATTCGTTACACAAAAAATAATAGTTGACTAACAATATTTTAAAAAAAATACTTACACCACATAATATGGATGCGAATTTCGTAAACTGGAGATTGTTGTTAAAACAAATTGTGGGTGAATTAAAACCCCTTTACTTAGTGTCCGACGAACTCGACCTCTATTATGAACTCCCTCTTCTATATGCTCAATTATAGCTAACCAGGGATGATCTTCATCAATTCGTTTACCACAATCTTCATAGCTAATATTTATTTCAGGTTTCCTAGTTGTAGTATTTAACATAGAAGTTTCGGTAGTAGTATTATTCAGTTTGGGCAGTTCTGTAGTGGTCACATTTTCCAAAATATTAAGGCTTATTTTTTTATGTATCGGTGTTGAAATAGTAAGCGATTCAGTATTTTGTGATACTGTTGTTGTTGTGTTCTTACGTAATCTATTTCGATAACGACTAGAACCTTGTTGTTGACCTAATTAAAAATTTTCATTTTACCTTATTTCACATCCTACTTTCGTTTAAAATCAAAATAACTTACATAAGCTATAATTAAGCATTAGAATTAGGTTCGTTATCAGAACAAGTGTAACTCTAAATCTCATTTTCACGTTTATTTATCACTTATCACTCTATCACTTATAACTTCTCAAATATACTAAACTTTTTTGGGTGTACTGGACTACTATTTTAGTGTTTACGTTATCAGTACAACAAATTGAATGCTATAAAAAAAATTACATATTTTTGCGTAAAACTCATAGAGATATACCATTAACAAATTAAGCATATAAATTCGATATCTACTGTCAATAAATAATATTAATATTTTATCTATTTTAAGTTGAAAAAGATGTATTTAATGATCATTTATTGATTAAATATTATATATCTATTAAATGACAGAATTTAATCCAATTATTTTTATATGTACCAGAAGAGTGAGTCTATGGCTATACACTCACGTAAGTATGTATAAAGGTTTTAACTCTAACAAAATCAAAAAATAACAATAATTCCAAATATCGGTAAGCTTAAAATCCTTCTTTAAATTCATCATATAATGTCCCACTATTTACACTAAAAAAAAATATTGCGACGGTGATGCATAGGCTGACTTCACCAACATCTCTGGAAACATAGTGTTCTGGATATATAATGAGCTTAAATTAAAAGCTAACAAATATTATGGACTTCGTAGTTCTAATAATAAAAATATTAAAGCAGGCAGTAGTATCCCAACAAACATAAATTCTGTTGTACGAGAAAAAGTAAAAAAACATTTTATCGGAACTGAAAAACTAAATGCATATTTACCAAGTTTCATCCAATTTGATTATCAGGTACAGATGTTAAAGAGCTTTAAAAAAAACAGGTGTATGGGACACCCCCCACCACTTTGTTCACTATCGCTCGAAAACTAATCAATTCTTTGCAAAACATGTTTGCAAAGTGTCATCAAAATTGGTTCACGGAACGAATGCTGTGTGCTCCCAACAAACATTGAAAAAATGATGACACAGTAAACAGGTGTTCGGGAGACCCCGTACCCCGTATCCCAATATTGTCCAAAAACTAATCAGTTCCTTGTCATTTAAGTCTCCATCTTTTTCCAAAGTGTCATTAGAATTGATTAATGGATGAAGTCTGTATGCTCCCAACAAACTTTAAAAACAAAGTGTGAAAAGTCAGCAGTTGTATGGTAGAACCCCCGTCACTTTGATCAATGTGCCCCAAAAGATGATAATTATCTTCTCACACTAATTGAACCCTTTTGCATAAGCTTCATCATAATCCCTTCACTATTGTAGGCTGTATTGTGCATAAAGACACTGAAAAAACTTCAAAAAAGTACAAAACAAATTTTTTTACCGGAAGTGAAAAACCGGAAGTTGGGATGCAGAACTATTGTGAACCGTACTACATACTCATGTACCAAGTTTCATAAAAATTCGCTTATCAGGTACAGATGTTATAGAGCTTTCAAAAAAACAGGTGCTCCAGGGACCCCCCACCACTTTGTTCACTATCGCTCAAAAACTAATCAGTTCCTTGTCATACATGTTTGCATCTTTTTCCAAAGTGTCATCAAAATTCATTCACGAATGAATGTTTTATGCTCCCAACAAACATAAGAACTTTGTGGAAAAAACCACCTGTTGTATGGTGGACCCCCCAGCCCTTTTTTCCAATGTGCTCCAAAAGCTGATAAAATCTTCCTCATGTTATTTAAAAGCTTTTACCAACGTTTCATGAAAATCGATCGGTAATTGTAGGCTACAGTAAGGATAAACACTTGAAAAAAAAACTTTTTAACCGGAAGTGACAAACCGGAAGTTGGTATGCAGAAATATTGGAAACAGTACTAAAACCTCATATACTAAGTTTCAATAAGATCATAGCCCACGATCAGAAGTTATTCATGATTTAAACTTAGAGGTGTTCGGTAGACCCCCCCGCCATTTTGTCCAAATTTGAAATGAATCAAGATCTTCCATTTTCAAGTGAACCTGTATCATTTGCCAAAGTTTCATCAAGATCCTATGCAGAAAACTCAGCAACCCACCCACCCACCCAGCCACCCACCCACCCACCCACGCACACACAGACGTACACCAAAATTTTTTTTGGCTATTTAGATAGAGGATGGTCCAAAACAAAAGAAAAAATAAAATTTGGAGTATGTAAGATTTTTTTTCACGATAGATTGCATTACTTCACACAATTTAAAATTGTGGTGAAGCAAAAATTCATAAAAGATCAATAAACGCTGTTTATAACCAAATTATTTATGAAATATAAAAATTTTTTCGCAAATATTACGAAATATCTATAACATCTGTTTATCGTTTGATAAACGGTGTATATATACTATAAACCAGCATTCCATTGAAGTACTAGCAAGGTAAATGATATTAATTCGATTTAATTATCAATTATATTTTTTTTGTAAATTCAATTGCAATGCAAGGATAAGGTAACTATCAATGAGGGAGGGCTGGGACCCGACAGCCTGGATGGTGTATTAGGGCACGCATTAAGTTTTTGGTTTATTTTAAATTTTTTTGTGTGTAGAGGTTTGTCAAGAGGATTCACGCTAGCTCGAGCTAGCAGCGGGTGAATGTGGTTTGCGTGCAAGACCAACAGGTAAGCCTGACGGTCTACAAAGCCTCATACTACATCTTGATGATTGGCATCTGTATGTGAAACAAGAACTTTGATTTTTGTGTCATAACAGCGTCAAAAAAAATCGTAAAGTGTGTCAAAAGAATGATTTTCATATATTTTGTTTCCCAATTTTTTTTTGAGAAACATATTATATGGGAAACATTTTCGACTAGAAAGATATAAAACATTAAAGTAATGATTAATTGCATGGATAATGGATTACGTGGATAATGATTAATTGCATTTGCCGAGTGCAGACGTAAATTTAGCTCCGTCTTTAAAATATTTAAAATAAAAATAAAAATCTTGTTTTTTGATTCTAAAGTGAAATTAATTTGATTGATTGGATAACAGTGACAAAATAATTCAATAATTAAAGTTTGTTTTACACAATATTACAAATAACTAAAACAAAATACGAAATAATTCAATAATTAAAGTTTATGTTATACAATATTACATATAATCGAACTTGATACTCTGTGTTGTGTTAAATAATTCAATAAATAGCGGAGAGCTATACAAATTACGGTGTAGTGATATGTAATTGTAATCTGTGAATCATGGTACCTGCAAGAAAACCAAACAAGAATCAACTGAAGAAATTAGAAAATAGTTTTCCTATTTCCAATACTATTTGTAAATGTGGTAAATGTGAAGAAAATTTCAACAAAAAATCTAAAAAAATTGTATGTAAAACATGTGATGCAGTGTTTCACCTTGTGGTAGAGCTCTGGAACTTGTTCGCTGCCTTAGATTCGCTTTGTAGTTTTGCTGAAGCTGCAAATCTCAAGTTCCAATTGTGTTGATTCCGTATTCACCTGTTCAATTTTGTTCCGGCTTATTTGGAACATAAGTCGCCTTTATATGGTTAATCGCTATCTAGATCACCTTCACTGTAGAATTTCTAATAAAACAATTTTATTTCACTTTTATTTTAAACTTTTTTTTATTGGAAATTGCTTTCACTTTGATAGCTCGATAAAGAATGAAAAATGTGCTTTTATATAATACCAATCTCTTAAAACAAAAAAAAACTAAAATCTATTAATTAATTACTTTCCTTTTACTAATTTTAGAGACATCTATATGTGAACTTAAAATTATTGTGATTTGTTTAACGATTCTAAACATACTCCCCACCGTTAGCAATTTAAATTGTTAACTAGTCGGCAGCTTACACAGTTTATTTACTGGACGTTGAAAAGTTGAGTTCAAGGTTTTAATGGTAACTACTCTCACAACCCCATCATCTCCTGGATGTGTGTGTATCACTCGTCCAAGCGGCCATTTACAAACTGGTACGTTTTCTTCTTTTAGTAGGACTATGTCATCGATTGCAATATCTTCTTTGTGTTTGTGCCATTTGTTCCTCTGTTGAAGATTGTTGAGATAGTCCCTTTGATATTTTTTCCAAAATGTCTGGATTCTGAATTGAATTCTTTGCCATCTTGATAGTGTAGAATCTGGTGCTGTTATAGGCATTTCCGGAACTGATCCCGTGGAGGTGCCAATCAGGAAGTGAGCTGGTGTTAGCACTTCGTAGACGTCATCTGTGGATGATGTATAAAGCGGGCGAGAATTCAGGATATTTTCAATCTGACATAGCAATGTGGTCATCTCTTCAAATGTCAGATTTATGTTGTGTGTTGATTTTAATAAGTGAGTTTTTACAGACTTAACCGCGGCCTCCCATATTCCACCAAAATGTGGTGAAGCCGGTGGAATAAATCGCCAGGCTATTCCGTTACTGCTCAAAAATTCTGAAATTAAATAGTTATTATTTATGTTCTTAATTAACTCGCATGCTTCACTCAGTATTCTTTTCGCTCCAATAAAGTTAGACCCATTATCAGTATAGATCTTTTTCGGCACACCTCGTCTGGCGGTGAAACGCTTTAAGGCTGCTAAGAATGCTTCACTGGTCATATCGCTCACTGCTTCAATATGGACAGCCTTTACTGCTAGGCAAATAAAAATACATAAGTAACCCTTGACTGGGTTCGTGCCTCCTCTTCCCTTTTTGGATGCAAAGTAAAGTGGCCCAGCGAAATCAATACCGCAATTATGGAATGGTATAGTAGGCGTCACCCTTTCTGTAGGTAAATTTCCCATCAATTGGGCACTAGTTTTACGTGCGTGTTTTGCACAAATCACGCATTTCTTGAGTATCATTCTAGTTTTGGCACGACCGCTAATTATCCAATATTTTTGCTTTAACAGGTGGTTGGTTAAAGTTGGTCCTGCATGCAGATTGCTAATGTGAGTTTCCCAAATGAGCCGCTCGGTAAATATGTGATTGGACGGCAATATAACTGGATGTTTGCTATTATATTCACAATCAGCATTAAAAAGACGACCACCAACTCTGAGTATACTTGAAGAATCCAAGAATGGTGCCAACGATGATAATTTGGAACTATTGTGTACTTCGTGGACTCTCTTCAGGTTTTTTATATCATCTTTGAATTCTTCCTTTTGAACCCATTTAATACATAAGACGCTTGCATATTCAATCTCATTTTCGTTTAGTTGACCATGGTTGCGTTGCGTTGGATCTTTTGTCAATAAATTAGTCGTGTATCGATAGACATATGCTATAATTCGATAAATACTTTTGAGTTTTGATTTTTTTTGAAAAAGGTCATCTAACCAAGTTGTTACAACAGTGGATTGGAATGCGTATGTTCTTGCCTTGCTTTTGTTGGCTTCTGATTCCACTTCCGCTTGACAATTTATTTGAAGTAGATCAGTTGCTGGCCATGACGATTCTGGTAGTATCAACCAATCTGGTCCTTCGATAGCTCAGTTGGCTTGGCAGTGGACTGTATGATTTGTTTTTTGTTGGAAGATGAAGAAGCCAAAGGATGTGACATGGATCAGCTCACACAGCGGTTGAAATTGATGACATTAATTAGATAAATTTGTTAATGCCTTACAAGGCTATTGATGATGACGATATGTATGTATAAAGTATAATTGCTGATATAAGTGTCATAAAGTTGTTAATGCCTTACAAGGCCATTGATGAATAGAATATGATTGTCAATATAACTGATATAGATTTGTTAGTTCCTTACAAAATTCTTGATGATGAAGATATAATATATAAATCCTGTTATATGGTGACACACATTTGGTAATGCCTTACAAGGCTACGGATGATGACGATATAAACTGGTACATATGAATGTTGATGTAAGTAATATAAATTTGTAAATGCCTTACAAGGCCATTGATGAATAGAATATGATTGTCAATATAACTGGTATAGATTTGTTAGTTCCTTACAAAATTCTTGATGATGAAGATGTAATATATAAATCCTGTTATATGGTGATACACATTTGGTAATGCCTTACAAGGCTACGGATGATGACGATATAAACTGGTACATATGATTGTTGATGTAAGTAATATAAATTTGTAAATGCCTTACAAGGCCATTGATGAATAGAATATGATTGTCAATATAACTGATGTACATTTGTTATTGCCTTACAAAATTCTTGATGATGACGATATGAAATATAAATACTGTTATATGATGATATGCATTTGGCAACGCCTTACAAGGCTACGGATGATGACGATATAATATATACAAATCCAAATTTTGATATATGGTAATATAAATCTGTTGCCATATGAAACTCTTGATGAAGGCTACTGATGATGGCGGTATAAAATTTGTGGCGGTAATTGATGCCACAAATCTGTGAATGCCTTACAAGGCGAATGATGACCAAACTGTGATTGCTGAAATAAATGATAAGTCTGTTAATGCGATATCAAACTCGATGACGGTGATGACGATATAAATGGATAAATACAAAAGTTGTTCTATGATGAAAATTTGTTAATGCCATACATGACTATTGGTAATTGATAATATAGTTGTTATAAATCTATAAATGCCTGACAAGGCGATTAATGAACAAAATATGACTGCTAATTGTCCATTAAAATATAATTCACTTCGCAGTTATCCAGGAATAAAAATATAATAATGCCTCACACGGCTATTTGATAATTGATAATATTGTTGCTATAAATCTATGAATGCCTGACAAGGCGATTAATGAACAAAATATGACTGCTAATTGTCCATTAAAATATAATTCACTTCGCAGTTATCCAGGAATAAAAATATAATAATGCCTCACACGGCTATTTGATCAGACACGCCCTGATGCCATAACTAGAAAAATGGCGGAATTCTACTAAATCCAAAAACTCAACACATTTTCTTTATTTTTATTTCACTTTAATGAACAAAAGTTTAACACAAACTTGATACACGATTAATCTATTAAATTTTAATGCCCGAACAAATAATTTATATAAAACTGCAACGAGCTTAAAGGCAAAAATTACTCTAAAAAGTCGAGTTTAAATTACAGAATATATTTTAAGATGATGTTGATAATACAAAAATTATATCAAAAAGAAGAGAGATATATTAAAAACATGAAGACTTATATATCTAAAACTTAACAATCCGACAACCCAACAAAAAATATGTTCCACAATTTTATTATAAATTTTAGCAATATAGCACAAATTCTACTGATTGTAGCCAAAAATTGCTGTTTTCTTTAACAACGGGACATCATATTAATTGTCAAGCTGACGTCTTAAAATGTAAACAACTTATAATATTTGGCAATTATTCATTTAAATAATATTTTTTTATATATTTCTAGAATTATAAATGGCATCTTAAGATACTTCATCTCTCAAAAAGACATAATAGAAATAATTTTCTGATTGTAGAAGTTAAGTTAATCCTAACACCAGGTATTTGAACATTATATCTGTGCTAACTTTTATTTATTTCTTTTTAGAAACATTGAGATGATTAAAGTAATTCATCTTACAATGAAAGAAGTTCAGCAATATCTACTGATTGAAATTTAAAATTGGTTTATGTTTATGTTGATGTAATACAACATATAAACAACATCAAAAAAGTTAAGTTAATTTGAATACTAGTCATGTGAATATTACATTTTCTGATAATTTTTATTTATTTCTTTTTAGAATTTTGACGAGGTGTCAACATATACTCCCGCCGTTAAAGTCTTACTTTAACAGTATGTTTCTTCAGGAGGTTATCAAAATCACGATTTAAATTAATAATTTTAAAAATCAAAATTATAAAATTTAGCTGGTTTTGATTAATTTAATTTGACTAATTACTGGTTATACATTTCCAGTAAATCTATTGTGTAGTTCATTCTACGTGACTCTTATAAATAAAATATGAACGAAAAACATTTGTTTACTTTATATTTTTAATGACTGTGATGAGGACTATTAATAAGTCACAAGAAAAGATCTATTTCATCATAGTAAGTATTAGTAGATAAGTATTCCGTTCGTGTGGTTAATCAAACAATTTTTGATAATTGAACGGTTTAATTGATTGAACTTGACGGTTTGTGTGGACTAATCGATAGCTTGCTAAACCTTGGACATGTATTCAGGAGTGTATGATCAATACCTTTTGATACATGACTCATTTTAGATACGAACATGCTAAAATATCCCAGATAAAGATGAAGACTATTCTGGATATTGAAACGACCAAAGTCTGCAATAATTTGTAGCGGACGACATTGGGAGATCTTACGATGATGATGATATGGAACATAATTTTTTCAACAGGGCTTTATGCCGGTTTTGATCTACATCAAATGCCTAAAAAAATGAATTAATGACGTCAGGTGGTTATCTTGTGACTAAAATGAATTTAAGACGGAAATTGTTGTAAGTGAATGCTTTATTAGACATTACGCGCATTGATGGTAGTGGCAGCTCAATCATGAAGAGCTCATAACAACTGAAGATAATTTGCATACCGACTGAAAATAATACTGCTTAACTATGAGATGTGCGTAGCACCCGAAGATAATACATGCTTAAACATGAGATGTGCATAGCAACCGAAGAAAATATCTGCTTAAACATGAGATGTGCATAGCAACCGAAGAAAATACCTGCTTAAACATGAGATGTGCATAGCAACCGAAGAAAATACATGCTTAAACATGAGATGTGCATAGCAACCGAAGAAAATACCTGCTTAAACATGAGATGTGCATAGCAACCGAAGAAAATACATGCTTAAACCTGAAATGTGCATAGCAACCGAAGAAAATACCTGCTTAAACATGAAAAAATGTAAAGCATTGACTACAACTTAATGTTTCAAAACATTGCCTAGGATGATGGATAAACTGACATAGAAGATTGAAGGTAACTGAGGCAATAGATGATGTTACACTTGTGAAACGACGAAAGTAACAATCGACCGAGGATGTAAGTTCTTGATCGAGTTACAATTTGACTTGCCTTTCGAGTTTTTAATTTCTCGTACCTGGATGTTTAGTGAATTCAAGTTCACAACTCTTTTACATCTTGAAGATACGGACCTTTATGAACTCAGTGAGCTGATGAAAAATCACAAATCCTGTCAAGCACAAAAACCCATTTGATGATTACCATTTCAGTGAAGATTGAAGATTTTTTTTGAGAACTGGAATTATTTGCTTGACGATAATTATGAAAATTAAAAAAAAAAAATCGATTTTATTCGTTCAAGAGTGTTATTGACTACTGATTATTTGCTTGAAGAGAATTGTGACATTTCGATAAAAGGTCGTTTTTACTTGTTCAAGAATTTTATCGACTAATAATTTTATGCGCTCGACGAGGGTTGTGATATTTCGTTTAAAGGTCTTTTTTGCTTGTTCAAGAATTTTATCGACTAATAATTTCATGTGCTCGATGAGAATTGTGATATTTCGTTTAAAGGTCTTTTGCTTGTTCAAGAATTTTAAAGCATACTTAATATGCTTATCACCGAATGATGAATGAACAGCTTGAGATAATATGTAATCTCAATTATTTTATTTCATTATAGAAATAATTTCATAAAAGTATATGAAGACATAATATGATGATTACATTGAATGAACATAATAATAAGTTGGCATTTATTTACAAATACCAGTTATTATAGTTTCGAATACATTAGTTTTCGTTGGGAATGGGAAGAACGCTAATGCGATTAACTGCTCTTTTCACTTCTGATTGCGACGTTTTGACAGAAACTACGCGAACCACGCCATCCTTTCCAGGGTGTAGTGCGGTTATTCGACCCAAATTCCACTTCAAGGGCGGTAAATTGTCATCTTGTAGAATGACCAATGATCCTATTTGAAACTTAAATACTCCTTGACGCCATTTCTGTCTTTGCTGAAGTTCAGATAAATATTCACACCGCCATCGTTCCCAAAAATGATGCGAAATTTGTTGAATACGTTGAAAGCGAGATAGTCTATTTGGAACCAAATCAATTAGGGACGGTTCTGGAATCGAAAGTAGTGGAGCTCCGATGAGGAAATGACCTGGAGACAGAGCGTTTAGATCGGAAGGATCACTAGACATTGGAGTCAAAGGCCGTGAATTTAAGCAAGCTTCAATCTGTGAAACTAATGTGAGAAGTTCTTCTATAGTAAATATAGCGTTTCCAACAGCGCGTTTAAAGTGATGCTTGGCACTTTTAATTGCCGCTTCCCAAAGCCCGCCAAAGTGCGGAGACCGAGGAGGTATGGTGTTCCATTCGATATTGTTTGAGCTACAAAACTTGGTAGTAGATTCTATAAAATATTGTGAGAGAAAGAGTGTTCGTAAATCTTTGAGCTCAGAGCGCGCACCTATAAAATTGGTGGCGTTATCAGAATAAATCCTGCTACTTATGCCACGTCGAGCAACAAAACGACGAAGGCAAGCTAGAAACGATTCCGTAGATACACTCATGACTATTTCTAAGTGTACCGCTTTCGTGGTGAAACAGACAAAAAGACAGATGTAGCATTTGTATTTGACTTTAGACCTGCTCGTTTGTAAATACCAAAATGGTCCGCAGAAGTCAATTCCGACACTCAAGAACGGCCGTACACCTGTTTGAACTCTATCAGCAGGTAAGTTGCCCATGACTTGATTTCGAAGTTGAGGTTTAGCTCGATGGCATCTAACACATTGTTGGACGATTTTCCTGCACAGGTTGCGACCTCCTATAATCCAATATTGAAGTCTAAGGTTGTACAGGAGAGCCTGAGGACCTGCATGAAGAGATTTCAAATGTTGATGCCTTGCGATCAATACGCTGAAAGGGTGATGGCTGGGTAATAAAATTGGATGTTTCTGATCATCTGAAACCGATGCGTGGACTAAACGACCACCGACTCGCAACACGTCCTCATTGTCAATGAAAGCCGCAAGGGCAGACAACGAACTGGTTCGTGACAGACCTTGAGTCGTTTTGAGGGAGTGCAGATCTTCTCCAAACTGGCTCTGTTGAACCAATCTAATTAATTGCAATGTAGCGTTGTGGATTTCACAGGGTTGTAGAAATATGGATAATGTTGATTTTCGATTTTGCTCGTTCCTAGCATTTTTGCCAAATCGAAGGATATAAGCAACCACGCGAACCAGTAATGTGAATGATTGATATCGTAGGAAAATGGATTGGTCGTCCGACTGATTCTGGATTAAGACATGTTTGTGTGGATTACGTACTTCAAGGGTTGTTACTTCATCGGAGAGTAAACTATCTGGACAATCAGGCCAGGTTGAAGATTGACTTCTTAAAAATGCTGGTCCATTCCACCAGAGACTCGCTGTTGTAAATTGCGAAGGCATAAGACCTCGAGATGCTAGATCAGCGGGATTTTCTGACGTCTTAACATAATGCCAATCTGTAGGTGATGTGAGTTCCAGGATTTTAATGAGCCGATTTGCAACAAACACTGCATATTTCGAAGGCTCAGAACGGATCCGAAACAACGTTATTTGCGAATCTGTCCATAAATATACTGAACTGAAAGTGACGTCCAGTGCGGATGTTACCTTGGAAACGACTTCTGATAGTAGTACCGCCGCGCACAATTCCAAACGGGGAATCGTTTCTTTTTTCAAAGGAGCGACCCTAGTTTTCGCACACAATAAGTGTATGTGATATTGGTTAGTTGAAGATAATGTTCGGGTATAAAGTACACAGCCATACGCCTTCTCAGACGCATCGCAAAACCCATGAAGTTCGATGTGTTGAGCAGTACAGGATACTAGAAGACGCGGAATCATAATTCGACTTAGTGTAGCTAGCTCGTTTTTATACTCATTCCAAAAGGTAACGATGTGAATAGGAAGAGTGTTGTCCCAACCAATGTCGTGCATTGTCCACAGATTTTGCATAACTAATTTGCCAGTCAAGATGATGGGCGCACAAATTCCTAACGGATCGAATATTTGACACAATTCAGATAACAGATTACGTTTGGTGCAAATTGATGACTTTACCGGCGGGTGAAAGTGCATTTCATAATTATCGGACTTCGTATTCCAGATTACTCCTAGTACAATTTTGACTGCTGAATTTTCTTGATCAGGTGATGATAATTGGGGTATGTTGGAAACAAATTTTCGCAGCTCGAAACCTCCTTGACTCAATAACTGAATTAAGTCTGTTTTCAATGTGATGGCACTGTCTATAGACGCTGCACCAGTTAAGAGGTCGTCAACATAAAAGTCGTTGTCAAGGATCTTTGAAGCTATCGGAAACTTCTCTCTTTCATCCATAGCCAATTGATGAAGGGTTCGAATAGCCAAAAACGGAGCACTCGCTGTTCCATATGTCACAGTGCGTAGCTTGAATGTCTGAATAGTTTCTGAAGAATTGTTGCGCCATAGAATCCGCTGAAGATCTTGTTGATTCTCTTGAATCAGAATCTGGCGGTACATTTTGGCAATGTCACCACTAAATGCAACAATATGCTTTCTAAATCGCAGCATTATTGAAAAGAGGTCCTGCTGGATTGTCGGGCCGACCATTAAGCAATCATTTAATGAGATAGACGATGATGTTTTCGCTGATGCATTGAACACCACCCGCAGTTTGGTAGTTTCGCTTTGTTCTTTTACAACACAATGGTGGGGTAAATAATAAGTACGAGTTTCTGTATTGTGATTGACACGTTCCATATGACCCAACGACTGGTACTCGTTCATAAAATCTCTATACTGACTGTATAACTCTGGGTTTCTCTGTGTTTCAAGAGCGAAAAATTGGCGCTGAGCTGAGATGTTAGATGACCCTAAAAGACTCAAGTTAGGTTTGGTTGGTAATGTCACCACGTAACGCCCATCGTTCCGTCTTTGAACATTTTGTTTGAAATGTTCTTCGCACAATGATTCTTCTTGAGACCATATTGGTTTGGAAGAGGTTGTTTCGATTTCCCAAAACCGTTTGATCTGTTTTTCAAGAGATTCGATGCTACATAACGCCCTATGCGGTTGACAGTCAATAAGTTGTGGTGACGCGAGTTTTGTTTTACCACTCACGATATAACCTAGCTCTGAATCATAGAAGGGAGGTAAGTCACGATGGAGCTTAATAAAGGACCCTTTAAACAACTGGTGGTAGATTTCGGCGCCTAATAAGATGTCAACTCGATTGGGTAAATTGAATGACGGATCGGCTAACTTTATCTGAGATGGTATTGATAGATCAGGAATTTCAATTCGAGCACAAGGTATATTGTTGGTAATTGTGGGCAGAATGTAAAACTTGAGTGTAACCTTAAAATCCGATACACACGATGCGATAGTAATGTGGGTTTTGTGTTTAATGAGAGTCTTTGCTCCAGCAATACCAGTAATGGATTTGAACGTTGGATATTTACGAGCTTGTAGTAAGTGGCATGCATTTGCGGTGATAAAATTCATAGTGGAACCACTGTCTAGTAATGCTCTGCACAGAATTTTTATGCCGTCATGAACTAATGCATGAACCATGGCTGTACCTAGCAATACGATGTCTTCACTATGTCGTGTGAATTTTGTTGGTTGAAGAGATGATGATGTACAAGTATTCTCTACGTTTACTTCATTTGATGACGTTGTGGAGTCACGAAGTGATTGCTCAAAACAATGGTTCGAAGCTCCTGACTGACTTGTAGGTTGAGATACGAATTCAGGGCGTTCGAAGTGCAGCAGGGTGTGATGCTTTAAAGCACATTTGTTGCAAGGAGGATGACGGCACTCACTAATGGCGTGTCGGTCTAGTAGACAGTTTCCGCAAAGGCGACGATCTTTGACAAAGTGATACCTTGCTCTTGGATTGAACCTATCACTTAAAAATGTTGGGCAATGAGGCAGAGTGTGGGATCCTGAACAACATGCACATTCACTATTGGATGATCCAGATGGTGTACTGACTGCGTTTAAAGAAATTTGTCGAGCTGCTTTATGAGGACGAGACTGAGTTAGATTAGAGTTAGAGGTCAATGCTTCAAGCACTCTAATGCGCCCACGTAGTATTTCTATGAATTCGGTGAACGTCAAAATGGAATTTGGTTTTGTCTTCTTGATCACATGAATTCTGGAAGACTGATCCAATCGCTGGACTAAGTGGTGCACCAGAAATAAGTCCCATTCATGAACGGGAACGCTTAAAGACTTTAATGCATTATAATGCTTGGAAATTTTATCAATGAATAGTTGCAGAGCTTTGCATGAATGTTCTTGAGGATTACGTACCTCATATAATTCGCGGGTATGATGTCTCTGGATTGATGTTTCGTTATCATATTTTTCACACAGTAGCTTCCATGCAGTTTCATAGTTTGATGTTGTTACTGGTATACTAGATATTAGAGAATAAGCCGACCCAGAACGAATACTAGAAATCAAATACAGAAATTTTACTGTGTTATCTAACGTTTTGTTGTGAATTAGATCTATAAAGATATCCCTAAAAGACAACCAATCCGACTCCAACCCATTAAATACTGGTAATGTTAATTCTGGAAGACGTAGACTCGCAGAGACGGTCGTGCTTGAGTTCAAGTCATGCTGAGAGGTATTGTGAAATGACGTGGACAACGAAACTTCTTCGGATTTTTTGATATCGTGCAACTTGTCGCGTAATATAACTTCTAGGTTGCTGTAATCATCTTCAAAACTTGAACGGTCCAGAGCCGCAGTGTCATCTAGACATTCTAATTTATTTTGTACTGCGTCATACTTGTCATAGACCCGTTGGAGGCGACGAAGTAAGGACTCTACCCCACCAATTGATATGGCTGCTGACAGTTTTGATTTGAATGCTGTCAACTGACCTTTAAAAGCGGCACGTTGCTTTTTGAGAAGCTCAATGTTTGCCGTGTCCGCCATAATTATCGCAAACTATAAGAAATGAGATAACACACTTATTGAATTTAAACGAATCGAGTCCAAGGCTTAGCAAGCCACTATCTTTCGTCAGACTACTAACCCCAAATGAGACCTGAGACGACAGATACGATTTTCTGTACAAAAATACAATCCAAATTGAAACCGAATTAGAGACAATGACATAACATGACGGTGGATATTATTGTCTTAGCAAAAAGGACAATTTAGATTAAAATTGAATTAAAGAAAATGACATAATATTTTGATGACGACAGATATTATTTCTTAACAAAAATGACATTTCAACTTGACCAGACTTGCAAATTGATGAAACAAATGTTTTTAGTTGATATTTAAATTGTATAATAACTATAAAAATATATTTACTTAAATTTAATACTTAAAGAATACCTGACAGAATCTTGATTATTAGCGCCCTCTATATCCGGCTCGAAGGACCAAAATGTACACGCCTCTGGCTTGGCAGTGGACTGTATGATTTGTTTTTTGTTGGAAGATGAAGAAGCCAAAGGATGTGACATGGATCAGCTCACACAGCGGTTGAAATTGATGACATTAATTAGATAAATTTGTTAATGCCTTACAAGGCTATTGATGATGACGATATGTATGTATAAAGTATAATTGCTGATATAAGTGTCATAAATTTGTTAATGCCTTACAAGGCCATTGATGAATAGAATATGATTGTCAATATAACTGATATAGATTTGTTAGTTCCTTACAAAATTCTTGATGATGAAGATATAATATATAAATCCTGTTATATGGTGACACACATTTGGTAATGCCTTACAAGGCTACGGACGATGACGATATAAACTGGTACATATGAATGTTGATGTAAGTAATATAAATTTGTAAATGCCTTACAAGGCCATTGATGAATAGAATATGATTGTCAATATAACTGATGTACATTTGTTATTGCCTTACAAAATTCTTGATGATGACGATATGAAATATAAATACTGTTATATGATGATATGCATTTGGCAACGCCTTACAAGGCTACGGATGATGACGATATAATATATACAAATCCAAATTTTGATATATGGTAATATAAATCAGTAGCCTTCATCAAGAGTTTCATATGGCAACAGATTTATATTACCATATATCAAAATTTGGATTTGTATATATTATATCGTCATCATCCGTAGCCTTGTAAGGCGTTGCCAAATGCATATCATCATATAACAGTATTTATATTTCATATCGTCATCATCAAGAATTTTGTAAGGCAATAACAAATGTACATCAGTTATATTGACAATCATATTCTATTCATCAATGGCCTTGTAAGGCATTTACAAATTTATATTACTTACATCAACATTCATATGTACCAGTTTATATCGTCATCGTCCGTAGCCTTGTAAGGCATTACCAAATGTGTGTCACCATATAACAGGATTTATATATTATATCTTCATCATCAAGAATTTTGTAAGGAACTAACAAATCTATATCAGTTATATTGACAATCATATTCTATTCATCAATGGCCTTGTAAGGCATTAACAAATTTATGACACTTATATCAGCAATTATACTTTATACATACATATCGTCATCATCAATAGCCTTGTAAAGCATTAACAAATTTATCTAATTAATGTCATCAATTTCAACCGCTGTGTGAGCTGATCCATGTCACATCCTTTGGCTTCTTCATCTTCCAACAAAAAACAAATCATACAGTCCACTGCCAAGCCAGAGGCGTGTACACCACCATTGAGATAGATTGGCGAGTAATTTTGGGTAGACACCTCTTGATCCAGGGTCAGCTGGGTTATCTGCAGACTTCACATGTCCCCAATGTTGCCGAGGTAACTTATCGAGTATTTGACTTGTTCTATTGGCGACGTATGTCTTCCATTTGGCAGGGTAGGACGACAACCAAGCCAAGACGATGGAAGAATCGGTCCAAGAATAACATCTTGCTGTAGGCTCTATAGTTTGCTTTACTGTAGACATTAATTTGGATAAAAGATGAGCAGCACACAGCTCCAATCGTGGTAACGATATCCTTTTTACTGGTGCGACTTTGGTTTTGGAGGTTAAAAAATTTATAATTGTGTTTCCTGTTTCATCTACTACCTTGCTATATACCACTGCACTATATGCTACTTCACTCGCATCTGCAAAGCCGTGAAATTCAATGTTTTGATAATGATTGGTGAACCGTGGTATTTTTATCTCTTCAAAATATTTAAATTGACCTCTGATCCTTTTGTATTCAATTTCAAAATATTCTGGAAGTGGGTCATCCCAATCGATTTTTAAAAACCACAATTTCTGAAATAATATCTTTAGTAAAAGAATCGATGGAGACAGGAAGCCAAGTGGGTCAAAAACCCGTGAAGACTCAGATATTATTTTGCGCTTTGTAATAGGACCATCGTGTTCCTGTTGTACTCTGAAGGTTAACATGTCATCGACAAGGTGCCACTGAAGGCCTAGAATTTTCACCGCTGATGCTGTATCACAACAGAGATCTGTGGATGTATCACTATTGTTTTCTTCACATAAAGTGGAAACATTTGACTTCCATTTTCTCAAGATAAACCCTCCTAGCTGCAATACCCTTGTTAATTCCTCTTTGAGAGTTATTGAGCTTTGAGTGTCTCTGGATCCTGACAGAAGGTCGTCTACGTAAAAGTCGTTATGTATCTGTTGTTTAATTGTGTCATCAGCTTCATCACGGGCCAGTTGTTGTAGAGATCGTATCGCCAAGTATGATGAGCAGGCCAGACCAAACGTAACCCTATTTAATTTATAATGGCGTATTTGTTGATTAGTCTCCTCTCGCCAAAGTATACGCTGATATTCGCTGTCTTCGTTGTTAACTACAACTTGCCGATACATTTTTTCGATGTCAGCTGTTATTGCTATTCTATGACCCCGAAAACGTATTAAAATTGCCCATAACGTGGGTTGAATAGTTGGTCCTACTTTCAATTTTTCATTTAAGGACACACCAGTGCTGGACTTACTGGAACCATCAAAAACGATTCTCACCTTTGTTGTTGTCGTGTCTAATTTAATCACTGGATGATGCGGCAAATAGAACTTAGATTCATCTAGTAAACTGAGTTGAGTTGAAGGCACTTCTGTGATGTGTCCCATTTCTAAATATTCTCTTATTTGATGAATGTAAAGTTCCTTTAATTCAGCATCTTTTGATAATTTGCGTTCCATAGCAAAGAGTCGTTGAGTCGCGACAATCAAAGAATTGAACAGTTTCAGAGAGGATTCTTTGAACGGAAGTCTAACGACATAACGGCCATCTTGCTGTCTCTTATGCGAAGCTTCATAATACTCTTCACATGCTATATCTTCTGGAGAGGTATCGTTGGTGTGAGGTGGCTCTTCTATTTCCCAGAATTTACGTAAGGTATCATCTATATCCATGGTTAGTTTTATATTAAGTTGAGTACTGGTGAATGACTTTGTTTCTCTTTGCACCGATAACTGTCCGGATATGATCCAACCGAATAGCGTCTTGTGGAGGATGGTCGTGTTGAATTGTTTTTGAGCACCATCCAAGATCTCGAAGACCTTGTCTGCTCCCAATAGTATGTCTATAGGGGCAGATATATTGTAATCAGGATCGGCTAGTTGTTCATATTGAATACCGCTTCCTTCATATGGTTGGATGTTGCAAGTTGGTAAACTAGGCAGACTATTAATGATTAAGGCTGTTACCTGGACTTGTATTGTGGCATCGTATAATGATTGCATAGTTAAAGTCACCTTTCCCTTGGAAGTTACAGACGCTGAAGTAAGTCCAGTGACGCTTACATTTGCACGTTGTCGTGATAATTGCAATCTTCGCACGCATATTTCCGAGATGAAAGAAGTTTGTGACCCCGAATCCAACAGAACCCTGCACCTTTGTTGATTTTGAAATATGTCACTAATGTGTACAATTGCCGTAGGCAAAATCGCTTGCGACATTTTTGATGGATGTTCATTAGATTGGAAAGCGGCAATACAAGTAGTTGATGTAGACTGAGATTTTAAATCGTCTTCTTCTCTCGGTTTTTCATTTTTGTTTGGAGCTAGCTCTGGATGCAATGTTATATGATGTCTGCGTCTACAAATTCTACAACTGTATCTTGATCGACATGTGGTAGAATGATGTGAAGATGACAAGCAATTGAAACACAGCTTTTTTTCTGCTACTGCTGTCTTTCGATCTGGAATGGTCATCGCTAGATATTTATCACACTTGCCTAGATAATGGTTCTTGTTACATATGGGACATACAATGTTTGGTAACTGTGAGGAGAAGAAGCTCAATCGTTTGGAATTGTTCGCTTTGTTGCTTTGGATTGAACTTAACGTCTCTAATGCGTCACTCCTTTTGTTGAGAAAAGTGATAAACTGTTCCATGGTTGGATATTCTGCGTCTGCAGTTGCATGTGCCCATGCTTCTCTTGATTCCTGGTCTAGCTTTTTGACTAGGAGGTATATTAACCAGGGATCTCTGCTTTCAGCTCGTCTATCAAGCACCTTTAGCCCACGTAGCACCTGGTCTGAAACATCAGATAGATGTCGTATTGATTTTGGACAACTCGGTTTCACATTTGGTTGTTCGATAAATTGCTTCAATAAGTTGTGTATAACTTGCTTCGGCTTGTCGTATCTGGCTTTGATTTTTTCCCAAGCCTCATCATAATTGGCATCAGTAGTGGCTAAGTGTTTGATTAATGAATATGCTTCACCTTTCAGCAAACCCTTTAAGTACTGTAGCTTGTGTACCTTTGAAACATTTGTGTTGTCATGTATTGAGGCTTCAAAAAGATCACGAAAGGAAGGAAATTCTGCGTAATCACCGCTGTATGCAGGTATGTTGGCACGTGGTAAACGTACTTCACTTTCTTTCTTTGTCAGACTTGAGATCTCACTTAGAAACTGGCTTTGATTCAGCATGAGGTCTCCTATGGTATAATTGTTTTCACCAACTTCATGCTGATCTTCCACTTGCTTATCCCACCTAAACAGCTTTGTTTTTAGATCACTATGATAAGATTCTATTTTATCCACCAACTCCGAATTGGCTTCATCAAATTTCCCTTTAAGCGTTCGTTCTAAATTTTGAAATTCTTTCCATTCATCGTGGAGCAAAGCGAGAGTTGCTTTTACTTCACTAGATGCTGTTGCAGTGCTGAAGCCCGCTACTGTAACCTTTATTTGTTCTAAATTTTTCAAAAAACGTTTTATCGCTCTATTTTCTGACATTTTTCGGATTAAGCGTTAGTGGAATGCCAGACGATAATATACAAATAGTATTCACAATATTTCAATTTTATCTGTATATACAAGGTGCTATTTTTTAAACTTTATAGTACAATTTATTTCACTATTTTTTAATAATGGTATAGAAAGTGTGTACTCATGTGTTTGTTGATCACTGGATCTGTTCGCTGGTGAATCCGGCTCGAAGGACCAATGGTAGAGCTCTGGAACTTGTTCGCTACCTTAGATTCGCTTTGTAGTTTTGCTGAAGCTGCAAATCTCAAGTTCCAATTGTGTTGATTCCGTATTCACCTGTTCAATTTTGTTCCGGCTTATTTGGAACATAAGTCGCCTTTATATGGTTAATCGCTATCTAGATCACCTTCACTGTAGAATTTCTAATAAAACAATTTTATTTCACTTTTATTTTAAACTTTTTTTTATTGGAAATTGCTTTCACTTTGATAGCTCGATAAAGAATGAAAAATGTGCTTTTATATAATACCAATCTCTTAAAACAAAAAAAACTAAAATCTATTAATTAATTACTTTCCTTTTACTAAGTTTAGAGACATCTATATGTGAACTTAAAATTATTGTGATTTGTTTAACGATTCTAAACACCTTGATTCTTGAATGTACAAAAGTCAACCGTAATCAATATAAAAAGTACGTCGAAGATCATGAATGGTACTGTTGTAATCAGTGTGAATATCTATAGAATGAAAAAAATAAAGTTTCTCTGATCTCCGATAACGAAAGCGAGGATGACGAAGAAAATGATGACATCCCTCGAAAAACTACACTAGATGAACTGATTAACTCTCAAAATTATATCTCCAGCCAATTGGATACGTTAATTCAGGAAAATAAATCTATAAAGGCTATTCTTAAAACGTATGTGGAAAAGACTCAAGTGCTAGAAAAGTCTCTACAAGATCTTGCCCACGAAGTTGAGGAACTAAACAGGAGCGCCTTGAATGTAATATGCTTATCATGGGAGTACCAAAATCGGGCGATGACTCAGCAGCATTACAATCTCTTGCAGCGGCAATTCAAATGAACTTAAAAAAAGAACACATCAAAGAAATTGTTAGACTTGAAAAAAAACATCGGAAGAAGGAACATCCCAAACTCACCCTCCGATTCTTGTAAAATTTAGTCGAAAAGAAGTTAAAGATGAAATGATAACTACAAAGAAAAGACACAATGGAAGCCTTCTTACAAAAAGTATTTTTCCCACAGAAAGAGATGAAACCAAACAGATCTATTATCTAAATATGCATTTAACTCCCTATAATCAGGAATTACTTAAAGAAGCTCGAAAGTTAAAATCGACATTTAATTACAAATATGTGTGGTTCTCAAACAACAAGATAAACGTTCGAAAAAGCGAAAACTCTAAAGTATGCGTAATCAAATCGATTCTGGACTTGGACAATCTAAAAAAGTCCAAGCGGCACGCATATCCGCTAGAAATAGGTAGATTTCGAGATCAGACAGTTTTGTGTACCAGTAGAATCTGATGTATCAGATTAGTTTAAACAAAACAAACTAATTTCAAACAGATATCAAACAAATTTTAAAAAGAAATTTAGCTACCTACAAGCAAAATTATACCTATCCAATTTTGCAACAAACAAATATCAAATCTACCACAGAACATGTGTGTGACAATTTATGACACAAACCTACTCTACACTGAAAAAAAAATATAGGTAATTGTCACCAAAAACTATACTTAACATAAACCAAGCAAATGGGTTGTTTTTCAACCAGCTAAGCGCAAGTTCAATATTAATAATTTTGCTAGAGTTAATTTAAACGTTACTTTTGCTAAGTAGATTTAAACCTTGCATCTAGTCCATTTTAACTAATGGCATCAACTATTACCTGCGGTTGTATTGACCTTTGCTAATCATTTAAACTAAACCAATTTTTTAGTTATTTTCACCTATATAGTAAAAAACGTTAGTTTGTATTAAACTACGTTTCTAACGTTCACATAACGAAGCATGTATGTAAATTTAACAAAATTACAAAAGAATTGCTAAGTTAAGGTAACTTTTGAAAATTATGAAACAACTATTCACAAAGGTCACTTTTAACGAAGTTGCCTGTTTAAACTAACCGTTCTTCAACTTTGCGTAATAGTTGATTTCAACCATATGTTAAACTACCTCTTAGTTAAGTAAACATTGCGACATTGGTCAAAATCAGACAATTCGTTACATCGTTTTGCCACACATTCTTTGATTTGATTAAAGTTTTTTACAGTGGAAGAAAAAAAACACATTTCTTAGACTAACAATTTTTTTACCGCGAGCTGTTTTTCCTTTATATGTTTTATATATACATACTAGGGATATTTTTAAAAACTACGGATTTCATGTTTGTTCAAATTTATGTATTTAATGAACTACTTGAAGGATTTTAAAAATGTTTATTTGTCTTAAAAGTAAATGTGAGGTTTTTCTGAGGTTAAAATAACAAATTTTGGTAATTTTTATAAAAAAATCATAAAATAATAAGAGTTCGACAGTTTGATATACCTGATTTTTTTTCTCCACAATTATAAAACTTCATTATTTTTCTACATAATACCAAAATGTTGAATTTTGATCATTTTTAAAAATTATGTAGAAAAACAAAGATATAACTTCAGTTGACTCAAGTTTGTATGAACAAATAACAATAAAAGAATATATCAACATCCCTTATTATTTTGTAATAATAAATTATAAAAAATTGAAAATTTTAATTTTTGTTTTGGACAGGACTCACTTTTACCTTTAAAACAAAATACAAATTTCAATTAGTTCTTGAGATACATTAAATTGAACATATATGAAAGCCGTAATTTTTAAAACTACCCCTATCTTTAATAGGAGAACCGCTCGTGATAGTAAACCATTGAAATGCAACCAATCCTTTTTGTCAATTTAAAAAAAATGTATGTGTTTTGTGAACTTTTGAAAATAAAAAAACCAAAAACTATTTGTTATTTAATTCATTTATTACAAATTTATATTTAAAAAATATATACATTATATAATTATAATAAAATTTTAAAATTATATTGAAATATCGAGTTTAAATTATTACTGTTTAATATATATATTACATTATAAATGATATTACGCTGACTCTTTTAGATCTTGGCATAAAGTCAGTACTGCTGGAATATGATCATCATATTTTGTTGCAATATTATAAAAAAACATTTGAATGAACATCCACGGATTATAAGCAGCTTTGGGGTATTCCAGATCGAAAACGTGGAAGATTTTGAAGCACATATCGAGAGCCTCTAAAAAACTTCCAAACTTAAATTTATGATTATCCAAAATTACGAAAAATTGGTGGAAGTCTGAATCATCTCCAATGACACCTAGTAGTGGTTGCACTTTTTGCTTTTTCAATTTGCTGTCTTTACGTATCAAGTCCAATTTTTTTGTTAAATCAGAACTATCTTCTGCCTTAATTATAAAATTTGTCTGTAAATCAGAAATAGTAGGTTTTTTGTAGATCACTTTTTGATTCATTTTTTGAAGGGCTGGAGGCATAATAGCTGGTAGGAGATATATCATTTGTAAATTGTATGTATCTAAATTTGAAAAACAAACATTAAGTGAGTGGTTAATATTATGATAAATTAAAACAAATAAAAATTAAGGTTACAAAATATGTTACCTATTGTTAGTTCCTGTTTTGACTTTTGGACTCTTTCAAATAAGGCTTTATTTCTAGGCTCTTTTAAATTTAGTTTGAAATGTTTTTCAACTTTAAGGAACTGCTCCCACTTCTCATATATACTACAATGTGCCGGATATCTCTTTAAGAAATCGTAGGTTATCTGCAATAAAAAATATCCACAATTGGTTTCATCAGAAAAATCTCAAATCAATTGTGATTCTTGAAAATGTTGTAATTTACCAGTTCTGGAGCTTGAAAATATTTAAATAATGGCCATTCTTCGAAAATGGTAGTCATATTTGAATCTCTACTCGTAACAATTTCCTCGATTCTTTTGCATGCCGTCTCTTTCCATATATTAATTACTTCATCCCAAGGAGTCCGCATATGCCTTAGTTTAGTTTTTAAGAATGCGTATTTTTCCATACTTATATCAGTTGAGGAACATTGGGCGACACCTTAGTAAAATAATTTATTAATAAAAAAAATTATTATAAGCTTTAGAAAGGCGTAACCATAGTATTGGCTTTGTTCAAAATATAAAATAAAGGTCTTGCTTTTGACCCTTTCGAAATGGTTTGCCTATGGAAAAAATGTTGCTTGTTCGAAAACAAACCTTTACCTCTAAGAATAGCACTCTTTACATCACTGACCAACAATTGATAGAAACGAATAAATTTATTCATTATATAAAGTTTTTATTAGATTTTTTTAATTTTCACCTGATTCTGTCACACATAATTTTGTTTTTTTTGTCAGTTTAGCGTTTTTTTTTTTTTGGTTCTGGAAACGGTCATACAACTTTCCTTTGGCTGGCAAATGTCCCCTTGACATAAAATATGTACCCTGTAATAAATTTGTTTACAAATAGGAAATTTAATTAAATCTATACTAAAAAAGAAGTAAAATATACAAATTTTTTATAAATATACAAGCAAAAAAATATTTGTAAGTTCACATTTGTAAGTTAAAGTATTGTAAATTCAAAAAGAAAATCAAGAAAATTACAGAAAATCTATTTGACTAACATAATATTTTTGAAATTTTAAATAAAAATTGTAGATTTATCAAAAAACTTTATGTGTTGTATATTTATTAAACTTTTGTTAATTTTTTTTTTATTTTTAAGTGTACAATGTCATTTTGTTTACATGTGACTCTGATGGAAACAATGAAATTATTTCACTGGTAATAGATCTGCATCTGCCAATTCCAACATGCAGATTTTCATGATTATAATAATAATCTACGATCTGATGTACTAATGTAGTGCGGGAGTGGTTGTCTAGCTTACCCTCAACTTTAAATTTTAAAATAATTGATCTGCCAACCTCGTTTCTTTTTAAAATGTCTTCAACACTCTAGAAAATGAACACAATTATTCAAACATTTGTAGTTAAATGTTTAAGTACTATTTTACCTTTACATTAGTTTCAACTGATTGATTATTTGAGCATTCAGGCTGTTGTGGTATTTCTGTTGATATTTCTTTTGCATTTTCCGGTCGATTATCATTTGAACTAAACGGTTCTACAAAAAAGTTGCATGATCTTTGCCATGCAAACAATTTATGCTCAAATAAGATTCGATCGCCATACTCGTTCTTTTCGAATAAGTCATCCATATGGGAGTATCTGATCAATTGCAAGTGTTTTACACTATTTATCTTCATGGCTATTGATATTAAATAAAATATACTCATATTATAAAATAAAATTATTTGTACAAACTGTATGTAGCTAATTACCCTTAAATTTTTTAGATAAAAATTGCAAATCCCATTTCTCCAGTAAATTAAAAAATTCCAATTCTTCCGCTTCAAACGATAATTCATATGTCAAATCAGTAGAGTTGGATGTTATATCATAAGGAAATGTGAAGTTATTTAAATCATATGAGACGTTATTTTCCAAAGCAGGTGTTGATACGTTATTTGGGCAGTTTTCAATTTCAATAAAATTGATTGTAGTCGTTGTTTCAAAAGTTTGTTGTTTGTCATTATTGATAGTAGTATTGTCAGATGACATATTGAAATTTATTGTTTTTTTGATATATATAATAAACAGTTCTAATGTAAATTTAAAAAATTTCAAATAATTAAATTAATCGAAAAAATGTTTTAATCGTACCACAGAACTATTTTGGACTTTGTAACAATGCATTGGAGGGCTGTTAAAATATGTGATAGGTAATACGAAGAGGCAATCACTTTTATTTAAAATTTTGTGGGAAGCAAAATGCTTAAGGTACATGGAACAGTATTTATAGCAAGCTATAAAGGGTAGTGGCTCGTTTTCTTGAACAACTATCGATTCAATCTGATAGAGCTCTATGTTTTGAGGAACAACTTTAATAAGGAAATGCCCAGTTTTATAAGAAGTACATTTATATTGTATTTCAGAATAATATAACAACTTAACTAACGAAAATCCAAATTGCGCCAAATTGTCATCAGAAATTTTAAAATCAATTATATTTGATGTTTTTGCTAATACTTCAGAGGTTGGTTCTTCAAGAATATACTTTGCGAATTTAATTTGGAATTTAATAGCCAGACTTAAAGTAATATTTCTTCTACTAGTAATATTTTTAGAATATTTTTTCAATTCTTGATGCTTCGCTTCATAGCGAAAACAGTTAAAATACCTTGGTGGTCCCGAGTATCGAATAATGCGGGGGTAATGAACAAGTAGATGAAACTTTGGTTTTAAATTATCGCTAAAGAGTCTAACATAGTCTTTATTATGTTTTTCTATCTTATTTGTTAGGTCAAAAATTATTTCATCTGTAAACTTGGGAGATAGTAATAAATCTATCAGTTCCACGAATTCTACAAAAAATACCCAAATAATATCCGTAGTGGGAATTCGTTCACCAATAATTAGAGTTAAAAAATGAGTAAAATTCCACATTTCACGAGCTGAGAAGTGAAATTTTCTGTTTTTCAAGTGGTTGATCTTAATATATTTCGAAATGTTGCCAATTTCAGTTTCGCCATAAGAAAACGTTGCTTTCAATTTATTTAAGTCTTCAAGGGTAAAGTATTTTTTTATTTCTATAAAATTTAGTAATATATGTGACAAATTATAGTGACAAATGCCTTCAAAAATATCATGCATTAAATCGATTGAATAATTTTCAACAGCATGAAACGATGGAATAGTATTAAGAATAGATTCACGGCTTATTCCTGTCACTGTAATATCATTTAAACTTACATCGAAACTATAATTTAAAATATTTCGAACCTTTTCTATATTTTCTATTGATTGAACATGGCATGTATTTTTATTTTCTTTACAGAATCTACAAAAATAATTAGCAGAAAAAGATTGACTAAATTCCAGTACACTGTTAATGCCTAAATTGTCGCCAAGTATCAAACCCAAAATAAAATATACAGTAATTGTTCCATTTGGTAAATCTAACACAATACCATCAGTTTCTAACCGTTTTAATTCTTCAATTAAGAAATATAAGCATGAGCTGTTTCCATATTCTTTTACAAAACACGATCTTATTAATGCTGCAATTTGGATGTGTTTTAATTGTGAACAATTGGTAACAGTAGGAAAGGAGTAGTAAATAGCTGTTAGTGCATGGGTTCTGGTATGAGAACCCAATGGGTTATTGATTTCAAAATCATCAATATAGATAAAATATGGAATAATTTCTCGTCCCTCATATTGATCACATTTCTGTCGCCATAACTTTCCTTGAATAAAATGTTTAATAAATCTATTATCATCATCCAATAATTGTTTTTTCTTGAGATGTGATTCGAAAATATTTTCCTTTTCAAAAAACTTTTTGAATTGAAAATATAATGGGAAAACAATGCCTTTACTGTTTGTCTCATCAAATATAGATATTCCAGATCGATATACTTCGGAAATCGTATTATCAATTGAAAACTCATATCCGCTTTCGTAAAGGTTTTTACGTTTTAAATATTGGAGAAATTTATATTCTGTGTTTAAATCTTCAAAATAGTCAAATGATTCAATTCTAGAAACTGAATTATTCGAGACTGATGCATAACTGATATTGTTTATTAATTCAATAACCAAAGATTGAATACGGAGAACATCTTTTCGAGAAAAATTGGTGTTGTCATGTAGGGCTAGCACAAAGTTCGCAGCTGGCGAAACAGATTTTTGGATCAAATTTATATTATTTTCTTCCAGTACTGTTGTTATCTCAATGTTTGGCGAAACAGATTTTTGGATCAAATTTATATTATTTTCTTCCAGTACTGTTGTTATCTCAATGTTTGAGTTGACGCAATCATTCGTTTGTAATGAATCAACTGAATGAAAGTTTTCAAAAGTATTTGTCTCTGAACATGAAAATGGAATATTTACAGAATAATGGTTTTCGTTTTCGTTGTTGAAATGACGTATTAGATGTCGTTTAAAACTATTTAAGTTAAGAAAAATTTGTGTACAGTTCAATTGCTTGCAAACAAAAGTACTATTACTTCCACATCCATGCACTCTTTTTAAATGTGTAACTAAATTATTTATTTCGCCCGCAGTTGTGGTACATAAAAAACAATAAAATAACATGATTAATTTAATACTTGAATTCTAAAAAAGCAGGGAGTAAATTTTGGCAGAATTAGTTATAATTGGAGATGGTTTCGTCAATAAAATTATTAAAACTGTCGGTGATTGAGATCGTATCAAAAGAGGACGATAATTCATTTGCTGATTTATCCTGTTAATTAAAAACGGAAAATAAAAAGCGTTATATTTATTTGTAAAATTGATTTTGAAAACAATATTATTTGCAAATACTAACAATTGGGGTTTTAGTCAGATTTTTGCGAAGCAATGAAATATGGTGTTCAAATATAATTTTTAAGCCAATTTGTTGCTTTGTGAATAACTTGTCCACATCACTTTGAATCAAATAAGGTAAGTCTTCGAACTCTACATCACGATCTAAAATAGTTTATATACATTTGTATACTTTTATAAAATTTATTATAAAAAAAAAATCTGATCATTCTTTGCAAATACTTTAGTATTGTTAATTGGTAAAATAAAAGTAAACATTAGTTTAAGAATAGATAAATTAATTATAAAAAATAGAATTTTAAGTTAACTATAAGCAGTATAAAAATATATTAATAAATCATTACCTATAAAGGTACGAAGTAAAGAAGGTTCATAAATATTTATCAACTTCATAAACTGTTGTAAATCGCCATGTTTCTCAGACATAATAGAAAATTGTAATTGTGTTTTAAAATGCTTAAATATATATAATAAAAACAAATTAACACATATACTTGTAATGTAAATAAATAAATATACCTATACATAAACATATACAATAAAAATATTGTATATAAATATAAATTATTGTATAAAAATATACAAGAATGAAATTATTAATATTAATATAATAATTAGCAGAACAATATTATATTGTCAGTCACATTTTTCTTCTTAAGCCGTAAAAAAATGTTTTTAAAAACGCACTTGACAAAGCCACTGTAATGAATTACTTGCTCTTTACCAAAATGGACCCACATATTATGTAAATTTTTACTTGATATGGCTCATTTATTATGGCTTCAAACCGTTCATTTTTTATGGCTTAGAATATTGCCCGTTAGCATAGACTAACTTTTCAAAGTATCGTTAAATACATATATATATATATATATATATATATATATATATATATATATATATATATATATATATATATATATATATATATATATATATATATATATATATATATGTATATATATATATATATATATATATATATATATATATATATATATATATATATATATATATATATATATATATATATATATATATATATATATATATATATATATTATATTTATATTATATATTATATATTATATTTATACTTTTAATAATTAAAACAGTTAATATTATATATATAAATATGTGTATAAATACCTGTATTAATTCTTTTATATAAAAGAGCACTAATAAAAGATTTTTAATCTTTTAAACATCGGCACCTTAACCACTGTAACAATAAATTGTTTATTATAATAGCACTTATAAAAAATTTCACTTAAAAACACTTTGATTATTATTATATCAAATTATTGATTTAAAATCCACTTTAAAATGATTTTTTAACGAAAGAACTTCTGCTTTTATACAATTCTGCAGAGCAATATTCTAAAAACCTAACTGCATTATGATCATAAAACAAAACATGAAAAAAAGTTGGCTGAAATTAAACTGGATGCTTGGTAATATCAACTTTGGTGCATAAGTAGATTTTACTATGCATAGTTAAAATTATCCAGTTCATTTTTATATTTAGTCCAGTCAATGACCAGTTGAAATGTTCCCTCGCGAACACCACCTCCAGGGTAAATGCATCTCCCGACAAAGGTTAACTTTAAAGTAGAGGGTAAGTAGAACTTTAATCCAACTTTTTGTGCAAATCGGTGCTGTTTGTAAGAATTATACAGTTTCGCCTTATTTTCCGTTGAATGACTGGACTAATTGTTTAAGTAATGATAACCGTTCGCATATGTTAATTTTTCAGTGCAAGTTAACTTTATGGAAAACAATAATTTATGAAACATTTTACATATATTATAAAGTATTTGTTGAACTTGTATGTTTCACCAATAAGTATTCTTCACTTTAATAAAAAAACTAAAACTTTAAGCAATTTATAGGGAATTGTTGTATAGTACCTGTGGATGATCTTTAGAAGATTGAAACCGGTAGTACGGAAAATAAAAAATAAAAAGTTTTAAAATTTAATTCTAAGTTTTATTTTTTTTTATTAAAGTGAAGAATACTTATTGGTGAAACATACAAGTTCAACAAATACTTTATAATGTATATAGTTAGTTCTTTACGTCACTCCGAGAAATATTATTTTTACATATATATATATATATATATAAAACATCATACACATATAAGTACAGTTGAAAAGAAATCCCAGTAAAATAATCTAATTTGGGAAGCGCGTAACATAATCAATTGTATAAATTAATTTTTATGTGGAGTTTTAAAAAAATCAATTTAATGAACAAATTTAATGATCATTAACCATAATTATTTTAACTCCGCTAATTACACGAAATCAAAATATTTTACTTACTAATACCTACTTAAAGTAACACAGTTTCAGTTAAAATCTACATCCCAATTCATATTTCTCTCATTAAAATCGAAATAATAATTAACTTAGCTAGTTTTGTGTTATAAAACTTGCTCAGTTTAAGTTAAACATAGTAAATTTGTAACAAACCAACCCAAAACGGGGTTAATATTACTAAAACCAATTAAACTAGCATTAGTTTATCATTATTTTTTTCAGTGTATATCATATGTCGTGCAATTACTGCGAAATATCAAAATAGTTTATTTCTAAGAAAAAAAAATTAATTTCTTCTATTCAAATCTTTTATTTTTTTGATTGTTATAAGGTTGACATTGACTGTTATAAGGTTTTTGGAAATTGTAGTTGGGGATTGTTGCAAACTTTTTTGTTGAAGCCATCAAGTCGAAAACCTCTAACTGCAGAGGTTTATATTTATAAGAAACGGATTAAAATGTTTCCACAGATTCTAAATTTATGAAGATTTTAAAAATATTAGTATCCAAACGGCCGTTATAACGGATTAAAAAAACGAATTTTTTTTCTAGTATAAAGCCTATAGTTCCTTAACCATGTGTCAGATTTTTCTGATTTACGAACTTGTCCAAGATATTAATAAAACACACATTTTTAAGAAAGGTTTTTTGATCTGGCTCCACAAATGCAACCGTGAGAGCGCCGGTTGATTTAAACGCATTTTGTGTTTTACAAGCTTTTTTGTTGGAGCCGCTCACTCAGAAACCTTCAACTGCAGAGGTCTGTTTTTTGAAAGAAACTGATTAAAAAGGTTTCAAAGATTCTAAATTTATGAAGTTTTTAAAAATATTAGAATCCAAACGGCCGTTATAACGGATCTAAAACACAGTTTTTTTTCTAGTATAAAGCTTCTAGTTTCTTAACCATGTGTTAGATGGGGCTGATTTACGAACTTGTCCAAGATATTAATAAAACGCACATTTTTAAGAAAGGTTTTTTGATCTGGCCTTATAAATGCGACCGTGAGAGTGCCGGTTGTTTCAAAAAAAATTTTTTTTTACAAACTTTTTTGTTGGAGCCGCTCACTCAGGAACCTCTAACTGCAGAGGTCTATTTTTAAAACAAATTGATAAGAAAGATTCCAAAGATTCTAAATTTGTTAATTTTTTTGAAATATTAGTATCTAAACGGCCGTTATAACGGTTTTAAAAATCAATTTCTTTCAGAAAAAAGCCTCTAGTTTCTTAACCACGTGTCGGATTTTGCTGATTCACGAACTTGTCCAAGGTATTAATAGAATACACACAAGTACAGAAAATTTTTTTGATCTACCTCAACAAATGCGACCGTGAGAGTGCCGGTCGTTTTCGTTATATCTCATATCGTTTATATATATATTAATATTAGTATATATATATATATATAAAAATTCTACTTGAAGCCGTATTTTTCATTTATCACAGGCTATCTATAAACTAAAAATAAACCAAATTAAAAAGGGTCGAGTCAAAATGTCGCAAAATTTTGCTGAACTTGACTGAAATTGCTTTTTAAAAAGTTCATTTAATAATAAAATATTTGATATTTAACATAAAAAAAAATCTGAATCTAAAAATCGCCATTTTTATAATTTTCCTTCAGAACAAAAAAACTGATTCCCGACAGTCATATGCACAACGAATTTTATCTCTAAAACAAAAAATGACACTAGTCCTAAACTTTCACAAGTTGTTAGATATAAAATAAGCTTCAATTTAGTTTAAAAAAAAAAAAAAAAAAGGCTACGCCATCTTTTTTTCAATTACATCGTTTTTTTCTTATGTTACACCGTTAAAAATTATTTCAAAAAATTAACAGTGTACATTTTTAAAAACTTTGTTCTAATACCTATTCAACGACATATCATTTATCAAAATCGATTCAGTAGTTTTTCTACAATCGCTCGTCAAAATGCACTCACATCACAAAATAACAAAAATTGAGGGGCACCCTGTGAAGACCCCTGGTCGAAAAAAAAAATTCTAAGAGAACTTGTATTTTTTATTTATCAAAGACTATCTATAAACAAAAAATAATCAAAATTAAAAGGGGTCAAGTCAAAACGATGTTGAATCTTCGTGAAATTGCTCATATATATATATATATATATATATATATATATATATATATATATATATATATATATATATATATATATATATATATATATATATATATATATATATATATATATATATATATATATATATATATATATATATATATATTTATATATATATATATATATATATATATATATATATATATATATATATATATATATATATATATATATATATATATATATATATATATATACATATATATATATATATATATATATATATATATATATATATATATATATATATATATATAAATTTTTTTTTTTTGTTTTTTCGTCTCCGCTTTTCATATATAGTCGTTTGGCACAAAAATTTTTCCGAAATTCCGAGATGAAGCCCATTGCAATAGGTAGATTTTTATATGAAATCTACCTAAAACATTAATTTTGCTACAGTGTTATATATTGTGACGAATAGGAACAGACGGTTGCATGGTTTTTAAAATTGTCAATTAATTTCAGGAAAGCTGCTCTTATTGTCATCAGAAATTTATTAGAGATTCCCCTGCTTGTGCGATCTTAATAATGCGCGACTAAAGCTCAGGAGTTTATAGGGGGGGTTTTTACAAGCGGTTAGAATCTCACTAGCTCGATCGCAATAATTGAATTTGACCATTAATTTAAATAAAACTAAAACTTGACTAGTAGACATAAAATTTGAACGTGAAGCAACTGACGGAATTCCTGAGGGCTCGATGCGAAGTTGAATCTACCTGTACCAACATACTTACCCTGATTACATATTACCTACTTAGAAATTCATTGCAAATTCTTTTTAAATAAAATATGAAACAAAAATGTTTAAATGCCAATTCATCGTTTAATTAAAATAAATTCATTTAGAAGTTAAAGTCATTAAAAAAAAACAGCATAAGAAAATGATCATTTTGAAATAATACTTATTACTAAAATTTAATCAAAAGAATGAAAATTTAAAGAAAAATATTTGATTAAAATAAAATTACTCAAAAATAAATATTGATTATTAAAATTATTTATGTTACTTGTTATTTCTTATTGTAATTGTATTTCCTGTTCCGTCAGCTGATGTGTTGATTGTTGAAAAAAAAATCGGTTAATCCAAAATAATTCTTTTGAACGGGTTTAATTTGCCAATAATCATATGTTCATTGTTGATAAAAAAACAGTTTGATAAAAAAAAAAAAAACAGTTTGCTGTACTGGTACAAATTATCATATACATGAAACAGTTTTTAATTTTTCAGGTTCTTTCTCGTTCTTTTACATGTATGATAAATTTATTGATTACGTATTTCAATTAGGTTAGATTAAATCACAATTGGTTTTATATGTAAATGAAAATATAAATTTTGAATTAAAATGTTTGTAACATGTTTGATATATCTGTTTGTATTATAATTTAATAACTTTGCATTTAAATTTTAAATTGTACAACAAAATTTTCACTAATTCTTTCTTATTTATAGTTTATTTTTCAGAAATTAGTTGTGAATTTATGAATTATATTATGTTTAATAATTTATGAATTATTTTTCACAAAAGAAAAACTATGCCAATAAAAATTGTCACTAAATCATAAACATTTACACTAAACTAAAGACTATTGAGTCTTTCACAATTTTTCCTAACTCAATTTATTTTTATTATACTGTTTTTCTTTACTATATTTAGTTCACCAAATGGTTATAAATTCAAAAAAAATATAATTTAAAAGAATTTTCAAAAATATCAAATCAATAATTAGCACATTATTTAAAAAGAAATTCAATTGCTATTTCAAAATCTAATCATTGACTGTCCAGCTTTTTTTCAAAAAATCGCAAACGAAAACTTTTCCTACCATCTCTCTAGATTAATTTTAAATCGTAACCAGTTGCGAAAATTCCAAAAAAAAAAAACAATAATGATTTTGGCGCTAAACAAAAGTTTACAGTACAGAGCAGCAGAATTACAATAAAACCATGCAATAAGAATGCAATATCTATGCAACATAAATAAATAAAATAAGAATGCAATACGTATTCTAACAATATCATTTTATTTAAAGCTTATTTAATAAAATTTGTTAATGGATTTTAGTGAATTAAATCAATCAGTGGAAGTTGAACATTATGTAAATGTTATTAACAGTAAATGTCTTAAGAAGGATAACCTTAATATATTGTATATAAATATTAGAAGTATGAGAGAAAATAAATTTGAAAAGTTAAAAGATATAATTGCATCATATAAATTCTGTATTCATGTAATAGTATTGGGAGAAATATGGATTTACAGTAATGAATGTGATCAATATAATCTGATTAATTATACACCGTATTTTCTAACTAGAGATAATACAAGAGGTAGAGGTACTGCGATTTACGTCATTAATGAAATAAGTTCAAATCTAGAATACAGTGAATGCAATGAGAATAATGATTTCCTGTACCCTATTTCACCAAACTTACAAATTTGTAATTTCATACAAATTTTAACAAAATTTGTGAAAATTTGCATGAAATTACAAATTTGTAAGTGTTGTAAACCTTTTGAAACGAATTAAATTTAAAGTAATATTTCGAAACTTAATTTGGTTTAACTAAAATTTGTCTGATTTCACAATGCAAAATATTTTAAAGTCAAAAGTGCAGATTCGCATAATTTTTATATTTAAAAAATAAATATAAAAATTGTGTGAACGAACTTATTTTTGTATTGGGAAATCCTCTAAATTAGGTCATTTATGTTTAATTGTTTTTATAAATTTTAATTGGTTGGTTTTTTTTATTATAACGGAAAATAAACGGTTTACAACATTCCCCTCCAAATAAGAATTAATTTGATTGAATGTTGAGTAATATTAAAAAAGAGTAGTAAATTGGCAGTGAACGGCAGAAGTTAGTTAATATTTATGCTTTTTGAGTTATAGTTTGAGAAACATACGGTAAAGTTTAGTCAAAGTAATTAAAGAGTGAAATCAATGTTGTAGTTAAGATTGAAGATAAAGTAGAAATAGAAAAGAATTGTAAGAAAAGTTTTCAATAAAACAAAAGTGTTTAATTAAAAAGTTCAATACTACTAAGCCAAAATAAAAATTAAATGCAGAATTAAAAGGAGACTGTTTATTTATAAAAAGTGTTTTTATAGTCAAAGTAACTGACCCTAGAACAAAGGGTATAACTTTTGGTATAACGTTGGTGTGTAAAGAAGTTATCCCTATAAAAAAGGATATAACATTTGGTGCAGCCGGTAATCCGCCCCTTGTAGTTTCAAATAGTCAAAATAAATTTTGGAATACAAGGAAAATTTAATCAGCCTTAAGATTAAATTTGGCGATTGCATTACACAAAAGAATAACAAGCTGTTCGTGATAGAAATACGTGGAGGAGACGTATTTCTGCAGAAAATATAGTACACCTACTCGGACAGAGTAAGGGCAGCGGCCGCTTTAGCGGATAAAGACCAATTCAAGAACAAAGTGGTCCAACAGAACAATAGAAGTCAGCACATCAGTGCAACCAATTTCAGCAGATAAACAAAAATAAATCTGGAATTTCAGCGAGAATTTCAAGGACAATACCAGTATAAGAAAGGAAGCAGCAAGAAACAATCCGTCAAGCAGTTATTATAAGGATCAGGGTGAGTCAGGTTTATTAATTTTAAAGTGTTAGACTAAGTTACAAAGTTAGTTTTGTAATAAATTTTAAATAACGGGTAAATTAAAATTTTTTGGTACAATGGATAAAATAGAATTACTCAAAAAAGTGCATACAATTCCAATATTTTCGGGAAATCAAACTTCTGATGTAAAAACCAATCTATATAATTTTTTAAATGAAAGTTTCACTCTATATGAGAGTATTAGCGAAATACTAAAACCATCTTTTATTCGGTTTATTGTGAACCGATTTCGCGGTGATGTTTTTCTAATATTAAATGACATGCAAACTTTTGAAACATTTACAGAGCTTTCCGAATTTCTGTGTAATCGGTATAAATGTCCTCAATTCATTCCAATTCAGATAACAGAAACGCAAAATCAAGTAATTGAAAGATTAGTTAATCAAACACTACCAGTTTCGGACGATATAAAAAATGACCAATCAATTCAACAAGAAAATATTAGACTTTGTAGAGAAATCAGTCAGGATAAATTAGAAATAGAAAAACTAACTCAAGAAAATTATCAATTTAGATGTGAAATTGAAAATTTTGAAACTGCACAAACAACCAGAAATAGTGAAATAGAACAACTACGGCAAATAAACACGGACTTGACAAACGATTTAAATGTAGCAACAACCTATCGAGTTAATCAAGATGTTGTTTTTAATCAGTTAAAAATCGAGTTTATAAATAGACAGGAGAAATTTAATGAATTAAATATAAATCTTAACAGATCAAACTTAACAGTGATTGAGAAGTTTAGAGAAAACGAAAGTTTAGCCTTAGAAAATTTTAGTTTACAACAGAAAATCGAGTGGTTGAATAAAGAATTACTTAGGAAAGACGAAACAATCAGGCAAATTCGAGCTACAGCACATGAAAAATATGACACTAAATTTAGGTTAAAAGTTTTAGAAAGAGAATTAGACAATAAAAAAGACGATGTTAGAAAGTTGACCACAGTTATTGACAAACTAAACGACCAGTTGGCTAGGAAACACAAAAAGAATCATTTGCATAATTCAAAGACATTAAAAATTTTATCCGTTTGTAGAACTAAATTTGAGAATATTGAATACACCAAAGATACGGAGTTTAAATTTAAAGACCAAGATGATATTAAAAATGCCCAACCGAATACAATTATAATGTTTTAGATCAGGATGTTACGTTTTCTTTATATACAGATGATACTGTAATTGATGAAATAAATAGCGAATGTAATGCTACCAAAAAGTTACAGATTAATTGTAAAACAGATCAAAATATCGGTTTTGATCAAAATTTTAGAAAACTGGCTATACGAGTTGGTAAAACTGTTTTACCATACACTAGTCATGTAATTAAAAAACGAGCTAACAAAATGAATAATTCAAACACGATAAATAAAAACTCCAATAGTAAAGTAAATTCAAATTTGATAAACGATGCGATTTTCTTAAGGAGAAGCAAGGAAAAACTAGTCTTATTCAAACAAACAAGTTTTGTTGGCGGAGCTAAATCGAAACAAAATCGTAATCGAAAAATGCATTGGAGCCTCAACTACGGGATTACAGCGTATTTACTTAAAAAACGGATACGAGATTTTCTAAACATATTAACATGGCTTTTGTCTTTATTAGGTTATGTTTTTAAATCGGAATTAAACGCGTTATGCAATCGTAAGAATCACAAAAGTCATAGTGTTCACCAGTCACCTACCTCATGTAATAAATTTTTTAACAGTAATGAAGCTGTTGGCTATAAAAAGTGGAGTAGCAGAATTTGTAACATTTTTGTTATTATATACGAGCAATTATGGTTATGTTGGCGAAATATTTGTTCGAACGTTAAATTTTTAAATCCAACTTTAGGTATTTATTTTTATGTAAAAGTTTTAGAAAATGTTGACAGAGGGTTGCATTCATTAATAAATTTCGTTAGAATAGATTTTGGTATTTATGGAACAGAGCCGGTCCGTATTAAAAATAAAATTTGTATTAGCCATTTAGGATTTTTTCATTTTGTTCATGAGATCGCGTTATGTTTAGTTTAATAATGTTTAAAGAAAAAGTATTTTGTTTATTTTTAAGATAATCTAACCACAGTTACAATTTTAAGGAATATTAAGGTAGTTTCAGGAATAAAATTATAGATTACTAGTTTCCGGATGTTTAAATTGGGTATTAATTTAAGATTTAATAAGATTAAAGTATAAGTTAAAAAAAAAAAAAGTTTAAAATGTAAACATGTATTAGAGAGAGAAATTACGTATAATAGAGGAAAATGAAACGAATTTTGTGTACCAGAAAACAGAGAAAAAGAAAATTTAAAAGATGTTTAATAGTCAAGCAAGATTTAAAGAGCCAGGTAATAGAAAGAAACGAGCCAGTTCACAGGAAAATATATATATATAAAAAAAAAAATAAATAATAAATCATTGCAGGCGATAATAAAATGCACAAAGCAGGTTTCAATTTCATAAAATATTTAATATTCGAAATTAGTTAAGTTCACTGGTCTTCTAGTTAATAATTTTGTATAGTAATACCAAGTAAGTAAACTTTCATGGATTAAGCATTAAAACTAATTAAATAATAGAACAGGATTAAATTAAATGGAATTGTAACGGATATATTTGTTTTGTAAATTAAACTTTTATAGTTTTGTATTGAATTGTAAGATTAAGTACTATATGTTTGTTATTGATAAATGCTAAGGTAAATAAGTTGTGGTCAAGAGCCAGGTTATAAGAAATAACCAGATGAAGCTAGATTCTTAGCTTCCCAACAAATCTACTAAGGAATTTCTCATATAAAACCATGCAAATGCAAAACTCCTTAGAAAATTTAAGTATTCGGAGTAAAATTTTCTACTTAATTTTAACCCTCACAAGGTTTTTTAAATTTCTTTAAAATAACAATTCATTAACATATGATTCATTTAGTTTTAATTAGGCCAAACATAATTTTCCGATTAAAATTGAAGGTCAATGTTAGCATATTTGTTTTCATTGACATAGTAAATAATTTTTAACTGCAAAACTGAATATGATACTCCAACAAAAAAAAAAGTAAAAACAAAAAGTTTAAATGAAAATAAATGTATGAAAATTAATGTATGAAAATATTTAGCATCTAATTTCATTTTATTAAAAATATATGTAAGCTATGTAATTCGGTATAGATAATAGAAAAAAAAATGTTATTATTGAAACAGGGTCAATGACTTATTTAGTAAAAAAAAATTATTGAAGATTTAAGATTTAAGATAAAATAATAATAATTTGAGGAAATATTCCTTGAAAAAATACAAGTTAAATTTTTACTATTTGCACAATTGTTCTATTTTTGATCATACTGACCAAGGATAGAAACAATTGTTTTTGAAAAAGCGTAGGATATGTTGTAAACCTTTTGAAACGAATTAAATTTAAAGTAATATTTCGAAACTTAATTTGGTTTAACTAAAATTTGTCTGATTTCACAATGCAAAATATTTTAAAGTCAAAAGTGCAGATTCGCATAATTTTTATATTTAAAAAATAAATATAAAAATTGTGTGAACGAACTTATTTTTGTATTGGGAAATCCTCTAAATTAGGTCATTTATGTTTAATTGTTTTTATAAATTTTAATTGGTTGGTTTTTTTTATTATAACGGAAAATAAACGGTTTACAACATTCCCCTCCAAATAAGAATTAATTTGATTGAATGTTGAGTAATATTAAAAAAGAGTAGTAAATTGCCAGTGAACGGCAGAAGTTAGTTAATATTTATGCTTTTTGAGTTATAGTTTGAGAAACATACGGTAAAGTTTAGTCAAAGTAATTAAAGAGTGAAATCAATGTTGTAGTTAAGATTGAAGATAAAGTAGAAATAGAAAAGAATTGTAAGAAAAGTTTTCAATAAAACAAAAGTGTTTAATTAAAAAGTTCAATACTACTAAGCCAAAATAAAAATTAAATGCAGAATTAAAAGGAGACTGTTTATTTATAAAAAGTGTTTTTATAGTCAAAGTAACTGACCCTAGAACAAAGGGTATAACTTTTGGTATAACGTTGGTGTGTAAAGAAGATAATCCTATATAAAAGGATATAACATAAGTTTGGTGAAATAGGGTACTGGTTGTGAGCTTAATTGATCTAAAAATTAAAGTTACATATATCTGTTTACAATCAGTCAGGTATTTATACACATAAATTTTTAGATAACTTTGATAAACTCTTAGAGAAATTTAAGAATTCAATAATTGTTGGTGATTTTTATCTGGATTTATTAAGATCTAAGACTAATGAAATATCTGAATACAAAGATATTTTAAATTCAAACGGGTATCTAATATTAAATAAAATTCACAAAAACTCTGCAACAAGAATTGCGCACACCACAATTTCATCAACTTATACAATTCTTGATCACCTTATTACAGATGAAGTAGATCGCAGTTATTCAATCTCACTTATGGACAATTGTATAAGCGATCATCGACTTCTGCTTATAAATGTAAACTGTACTCAAACTAAAAATACTAATAAGGTACGGATCAAGAAAACAATTCTGGATTATAATGCAATAGATGATGATCGCTTTTCACAATCGAATAACTCATGTAATACCTTTGAAGAATTAATTGATATATGTATAAATACAATTGAAAATCCTTCTCGTGAATTGTTAAGTAATTTTAATCTCACCTCTCGTGATCCTTGGATTTCTAAATTAATCAAAAACTGCATGAAGTTAAGGGATAAATTTTATAGATTAAAAACCAAATATCCAATGCATAATTATTTCACTGATAGGTTTTGTTTCTTTAAACGCGAAGTTAATAGACTAATTAATGAGGAAAAACGTAAGTTTTTTAGAAACGAATTAGGAAAAAATGATACTCGTAACTTATGGAAAATCCTAAATACATATGTTTTTAATAAAATTAAGCAACAAAAACCTATAAAAATTAGAGATATAGGGTAAATTAATTGACGAGAACAACACTATATATGTAACATATTTAATGAATATTTCATTAATTATGTTAACGAGATTATACCGCCTATTGATCCTAATAATGAAGAATTTAACTGAAGATTTTGAATCGACCGAAACAAATGCAGATGAAATTAAAGATATCATTTACAATCTAAATAAAAGATCTGCCGTTCATAAATAACTCTGCCGTTCTCTACAACTCATAAATAATTCAATGAGATCATTTACCTTTCCACAATGTCTAAAAGTTGCTCAAATATGTCCAATATTTAAAAAGGGGGATACATTTATAGACCCATCTCAATACTCTCAACATTTTCCAAATGTATGGAGATGGTATTATATAAAAGATTGGAAACATTTTGTAACGCTAATAATATTATTGATAATAATCAGTTTGGATTCGTCAAATGCTCAAGTACGCTAGCAGCTGTAAGCCAAATTATTTTGAAAATTAGGGACGGTTTGGATAAAAAACTTTATACGTCAAGTATTTTTGTAGATTTACAAAAAGCTTTTGACACTGTAAACTTTATAAAATTATTATCTAAGCTTAAGCAAATCGGATTAGGGTTAAACGAATGCAAATTTTTTGAAACATATCTGGTTGATCGCACCCAATTTGTAAAAATCTCAGACTCATCAAGCAAACCCTCAGATATTAAACACGGAGTTCCGCAAGGATCCCTCCTAGGGCCCCTACTTTTTATAATCTACGTTAACGACATCTTCTCTTTAGATCTAGACGTTCTACTACAAATATATGCAGATGACATCGTCATTACATACATAGAAAAGAATTGCGATGATCTGCTGGTTAAAATGCAAGAGGATATAAACAAAATAAATAACTGGGTTGTAAAAAATCACCTGAAAATAAATATAACTAAAAGCAATTATATCGTATTTGAAACACCAAATAAAAATCGAGCGAGTCTATGAAACTAAGTATCTAGGATTGAAAATAGATTTATTACTAACTTTCGATAGTCACATCAAAGATATAAAAAGTAAGATTAGATCAATATCTTTCATATTATTTAAAATAAAACATATTTTACCCACAGAAGCCAAATATCTCATCTTCAATGTCCATGTAACGAGCCGAATACGAAATCTAATTCCAATTTGGGGTCTTGCTGCTCAATTTAGACTAAATCAAATCAAGAGACTTATTAACAAATGTTTAAAGTGTGTGAAGGGATTACCATATCGTACTCCATCTAAAACCCTATATGATAGTAATAATTTACCACTACAGTCTCTTGTAATATATGAATCGGTTCTACTCGTTTTTAAAATTCAAAATAATCTAATTAAAAATTCGATTTTGTTAACAAGGGTGGGGTCAATTCATAATTATTCTACTCGACAAACAAATAATTACTATTTAAATTTCTGTCGGTCAATCTAACTTCTTATACAAAGGTAAATCTTTCTTCAACAATTTGCCGGAATAAAATTAGAAAATCAAATCTCAAAATTTAAAAAAGCGCTAAAAACATATATATTTCAATTGTACTCTACATAGATCATTAAATATAATACAGAACCACTTTATTATTTATTGTTTATTATTTTACTTATTATTTTTAGGGTTCCGTTTTTTATACGGAACACTATTGGTGAGAATACAACGTGTTTTTCACATTATTTCGATTATTTCGTGAACCATTAATCCGATGAACTTAAAATTTGAGGTGCTTATAAAACTAACCTATCCACACCAGATCGTTTGTTTTAAAGAAGTACGATGTAAAGCCTTTGAAAACATACATTTTTTTATCGAGACGAGTAGGGTATCTTATGAAAGGGCTTCATTTCAGCATTATTTAAAAATATATTTTGGAATTTTACACCTCACCATTTTTTGTATAATTTTGAAAAATGACGTTTTCGGGATGTTTTATTGCCCCGATTAACTCCGACCCTACTTCATCGAAAATCTTGAAATATATTTGGAATGATAGAAAAATGAGTAGGTTTTAATGAAAAATAAAAAAAAGTGGCCGATACTCATAACTATATTTATTAAAGGGGTGGGAATGTTAAGGGGTAAAAACATCATTTAAAACCAGGTCATGTGGGGTGTTATTTGAAAGAGTACTTGATTTTAGAAATATCGCCACTTTTTTTAGAATTTTTCAATGCATAGTTTTTGAATTATTATCAATAAAGTGACACAAAAAGTTGGTCCCCCCTTGCATTTCGAGCCTAATTAACAGAAAAATTTGAAAAAATTCACAGAGATAGGAAGTTTGATAAACTCTGAACGGAAATTATAGCGAACTCTCAAATAATTATATTTCTGTGTGTTTAGGGGATGGGTGTAAGGGGGGTAAAAAAAATTTTTTGACCCAAGCGAGTGGGGTATCAATTGAAATAGCAGCGAATTTCCAAAATATTGCAATTTTTTTTAGAATTTCGCGGTACACAGTTTTTGAGTTATTCTAAAAAATGTGCAAATTCCAGACCGTTACCCCCCCCCCCCCCCCCCCTACGTTTCGAAACTGATAGACAGAAAAAATTCATAGAGACAGGAAGTTTGCTATATTTTGAATGAAAATTATAGCGAACTCTCAAATAATTATATTTCTGTGTGTTTAGGGGATGGGTGTAAGGGGGGTAAAAAAAAACTTTTTTTGACCCAAGCGAGTGGGGTGTCAAAGAACACCTGTTGGTGTTGAAAGAACACCTAATTTAAGAAATAACGCACTTTTTTTTAGAATTCCATTGGTCACAGTTTTCGAGTTATTATCAAAAGAGTCAAACTTTCAAACCGTGCTTCCCCTACGTTTCGACACTGATTGACAGAAAAATTTTGAAAAATGCATATAGACAGGAAGTTTGGTAAACTTTAAATGACAATTATAGCGAGGTCTCAAATAATTATATTTCTGTGTGTTTAGGGGATGGGTGTGGGGAGGGTAAAAAAACTTGTTTGTACCCAAACGAGTAGGGTGTCATATGAAAGAGCACTTAATTTAAGAAACATTGCAACATTTTTTAGAATTTTGCGATGCACAGTTTGTTAGTTATTGATAAAAAGTGCTATTTTAAGTGTATGTATACCACCCTATATTTCGACGCTGATTTATAGAAAAAAGATTCCCAGTTTAAACCATTAAAATACTGGTTAAATCTTTCTTTAGTTAACATAAACAGCTATGGAAAATATTTAACCTCAAGTAACATTTTTGATCTATGTAGATGTGATTGACATTTACTATTGACGGCTACGATTAAACATTTATTCTGTTATGCGTCCATAGTCTGGCGATATAAAGACTTTACAACATAACTTTATGTCATTTATTTGTGATATTGTGTTCTTTTACATTCACGGAACCCTTGGCGAGCGAATTTTATTTGCACTTGTCCGACTTTTTTTTTAGTATATTATTTATGAATTATTCATAATATACCAAATCAATTTATTTAATTTATTTGATTTTTTTTTTAAGAGAATTATAAAATATAATAAACTATTTAAGACTTGAGCAGAAAAGAAGAAAAGAAAATAAAAGAAAAGAGAAGAAAATATATCTATAAAATATGTGTATATGTGCATATATGTATGGGTATATATGTATGTATGTATGTATGTATGTGTATGTATGTGTATGAATGAGTATGTATGTATGTATGTATGTATGTGTATTAGACATGACCTAACTTATCAAGTTGTTATTTTTATCCCTCCCACCCACTAATTATGTTCCATTTGACTCGAATATGAAGTGTATGCAGTTTTTCTGAAATCGGAAAATAATTACCCACCGCGCAGTGGCGTCGAAGATAAGAAAATTAGCAGAATAAAAGGATTTTTTATTTTTATCAGATATAATCATCTTAAAACATAATATATCTCATAATTTTAATTTGTTTATTAAAAGTTTATTAATTTACGATTCCAACGAGCCTAAGTATGTAGTAATCGATCTTAGGAAAGCGTTTTTATCGAATTTCTTCTTCTTAAATCAAAAAAAAATTTTCAGCGAAAATTCAGAAAAAATAAATTTTTATGTTAGATTTATACTATATTTGAGCGACCCGAATTTTATTTTGGGATACTTGCATGCGCAGCATTAAAACAAAAAAATGAAAAAAAATAAAATGAAAGGATATCGAAAAAGAAGTTATGGTTACTACGGGCTGTTTATGATCTCATATTTGGAAAGACCACAACACCCGATGTTTCACTGTTCAACAAATTTCAAAAGGCATGGGACGATGGTAAAATTAATCCAAAAATGTTCAAAAGTGGAAAATCGGACAAAAACTTAGAAACAAAATACCAAAACACACGTGTGAAGCTCTAGTAATTTTTTGTCATGAAGAGTTGAAAAAATCACATCCACGAAGCGACTATAAAGAATTTTTGGAAGTTACACTGAGTTTTCTTGGCGAAACCGTTGAGAATTACAAATTCAAATGTCCAGGTCCGACAAGTCACGCCCGCTGGATGGCTAAGGTCATTTATCTCCTAAAGATATTTATGTTTCATAATCAGTATGATATTGCAGTTGGAGATTTAAATAAAGTTCGTAGTTTGCATTTTCCTGATTATGTTGTATTTAAAAATATGGTTCAAATGCATAGATGGAACAGCAGCCGCAAATCAGGATTTGGATTTCATCAAATCGGCCATCGCTTATAAAAAATTGACAAAAGAGTTTCAGAAGAAATGTTGAGCAAAATTTGTTATCATCTTCACTATTTAACGGAAGAAAATATTGGCATGGCTTTTTTCGACCCAGAGATTTTGTTTGATGTAAAACGAAAAATGGTTCAACACCTTGAGGTCCCAGCACGAGACATCCCCATCGCACCCCAAACTCGCAAAAAAGATTTTGACGCAGTCAAACATATGCGACTGTTTGCTAATAAGGACATCAGTGATTTTGTCACAAAGAAAACTCAGAATTTTTTTTATCGATTTAGAATTTGTATTGACTTTTTGCTACATGGCCCATCGGAATGGTCAACGAATGAAGATTTCGTCAAAGCCACGTTGTTTTGCCAAAGATTGCATATAATTGTTAATGATATCGCCGAACGCGATGTTAAGCTGATGACGGAATAACCCAACATTCTAACTAAAGACGAGGAAGGTACACAATACACCATTCAAGTGGTCGAAAACTACAGATCCAAATACCCATCATACAATAAATCTAATTTAATGCATTGATTTTTTTGGAAAAATGTTGCTGTTGAATAAAAATTATTACAAATTTAATCATAAAAATGATTTTTTTCTCTTCGAAAAAAGATTGATATAAATTAAAGGCTCGTATATGTAAGAAGAAAAATTAAGATAAAATCGCTTTCCTAAGATCGATTTCTACATACTTAGGCTCGTTGGAGTGGTAAACTAGCTTTTAATAAAAAATCAAAATTATGAGGTATATTATGTTTTAAGGTGATTATATCTGATAAAAATAAAGAATCCTAATATTCTGCTAATTTTCTCATCTTCGACGCCACTGCGCGGTGGGTAATTATTTTCCGATTTAAATAAAACTGGATACACTTCATATTCGAGTCAAATGGAACATAATTATTCGGTGGGAGCGAAGAAAATGACGGTTTGAAAATTGTTCATACATATCTGGTCATGCCTAATGTGTATGTATGTGTATGTATGAATGTACTTATATGTGTATGTATGTGTGTATATGTTTGTATGTGTATATCTATATGTGTATGTATGTATGTGTATGTGTGTGTATATATATATATATATATATATATATATATGTATATATATATATATATATATATATATATATATATATAAATATATATATATATATATATATATATATATATATATATATATATATATATATATATATATATATATAATATATATATATATATATATATATATATATATATATATATATATATATATATATATATATATATATATATATATATATATATATATATATATATATATATATATATATATATATATATATATATATATATATATATATATATATATATATATATATATATATATATATATATATATATATATATATATATATATATATATATTAGACTGGTCGTTAAAAACTAAATTTTCCGAGACGCCCCC
>OY856187.1:288401272-288428772 GCA_963693315.1 Diogma glabrata | reverse complement strand
AACAGAAACCGTTCATCCTTCAAGATGTAGAGAACTATCGACAAAAAATCCTTAAAACCAACAAAAAATTCTGTTGCAGAAATCTTGCATGAATATTGGATAACTAAATAAGTGCAACTATAACTTCACCAATAACTAAGTGAAAAATGTGTTTGAATTATCATTTAACACATCAATTTATAACAAAGTATGGAGTAATCAGCTAAATAGCATGTCGATTTATTACCTTGAATTTTCATTTCAACACTATTTCATATTTTGTCTAAACATTCTTGAATTGAAGAGCGTCGACAGCTCAAGTTGCAGTTGTGTCACCAGAACACAACCGAGATCCGCAACAAATATGAAAGTACAGCAAAACAAGTTAAAAAGATGGCAAGGAATGATCGCAGAAGATATACAGAAAGCATTCTCAAGACTGCGGAAACAGCAGCAGCTAATAGAAATATGCGCACTCTACAATGCGTGAGAAAGGTCACCAACAAATATACAAACACTCCACCAATAAAGGATGAATCTGGTCAAACCTCACAACTCATGAACAACAGCTAAATAGATGGAAAGAATACTTCGAAGACAACTGCCACCAACAAGAAAATAACTTGCAGTCTCCGGATGACAACTATAACGAAACTATTAGCACCCATCCACCAACGGAACGGGAAGTTAGAGATGCCATACAGAAACTCAAGAACAACAAATCCGCTGGTACAGATAATATATCAGCAGAATTACTCAAAGCAGATGTAAACACAACAGCAGAAGCTCTAACACCACTATTAGCTGATGTATGGAACGAAGGTAAAATACCAACCAAATGGAAAGAAGGTTTAACCATAACAATCCCAAAGAAAGGTGATCTAAGAGAATGCAAAAATTGGAGAGGTATATCTCTGCTCAACACAATAATGAAAATACTAGCAACGATCATTCTCGAAAGAATATCTCCATCAATTAACATGAAACTAAGAAATGAACAAGCCGGCTTTAGACCAGGAAGAAGCTGTACCGATCATATCAACACAATCCGTATCATCATTGAGCAATCAAATGAATGGAATTCACCATTGTATCTCCTCTTCGTGGACTTCGAACGCGCCTTCGACTCAATCAACAGGAGCGCGATATGGAAGACACTTTGTGAAATGGGCATCCCGAAGAAAATAGTTGATCTAATCAAAGAAATGTACCGGGATGCTGCAAACAGAATACAATACAAAGGACAGCAAAGTGATGAATACTACAACCACCGAGGAGTGAGACAAGGCTGTGTACTATCCCCGCTACTATTCCTAATAGTACTAGATAGTATCATGAGAAAGCTCGATGATGCAAGTCCAAATGGAATCCAATGGAATACAACAAGACGGCTCAATGATCTAGACTACGCAGATGACATCTGTCTACTTACACACACACATACGGACATGCAGCAGAAAATACAGAAGCTATCAACCCTTGCACATGAAGTCGGTCTCAACATTAATATCAGAAAAACAAAGGCTATGAGATTGAACACCAAAACGATAACACCAATTACCATCAACAATACACAAGTGGACGAAGTTGACAAATTTGTGTACCTTGGTTGTACTGTAGCAAAAACAGGCGGGACTGAAGAAGATATCAGTCAGCGTATTAACAAAGCCAGAAATACGTTCAATATGCTTCACAAGATCTGGAATGCATCCGTCCTGTCAAGAAAGACAAAGCTACGAATGTTCAATGCATGTGTCAAGTCAGTACTGCTGTATGGGTGTGAAACGTGGAAACAAACAAGAAAGATCACAAATAAACTACAGGTGTTTGTGAACAAATGCCTGAGAAGACTGATCAAATGCTTCTGGCCAAACACCATCAGTAACCAGGAGCTTCTACGGCAGACAGAGCAGCTAGACATTGAGACCGAGATAAAACAAAGAAAATGGAGATGGATAGGACATACACTGAGAAAATCAGTCGAAGATATAACAAGGATGTCCCTAGAGTGGAATCCACAAGGTAAAAGGAGAGTTGGAAGACCACCCATGACATGGAAGAAAACGGTGCTAGCTGAAGCAAAACAAATTGGCAAGACATGGGGTGAACTGAAAGCGATTGCCCCCAACAGAGTTAGATGGTCCAGTCTAGTAGACGCCCTATGCTCCTAAATGGAGATAAAGGAAAAAAAAAAAAAAAAAAAAAAAAAAAAAACATTCTTACATTATATTTTGTTTTGCCTATTTCAAACTACTATATTTAATTTTTGGGTCACCCTATTATGCTGCTAAATTTGAAACGTGCAAAAAATAACTTGCTGATATTACTTAGCTCAATAACTTTTAAACAAGTATAAAATCACGAAATTCGGTTAAGTAAATCAAAAGATACGGACATTTTAGTGAATTATTAAATAATGTTCTCTACAGGCAAATGCAAATTTCAAGACCTTCTAACAGTTTATAGCTAAAATTTTTTGAACTGCTTCTTAAAAAAATAGTTATTGCATCCAAATTTTGAGAATACTAACGAATTAACACAAAACAGTAGAAATCCAGTTTTCAAAAATTTTCTCGATAAACTACACTGTCAGTAATTCATTGATCGATGCTCATATTCTGACACTTGCCATAATAGTTGTTTTTCCTAAGTGACTCTGCAAATATTTTTAAAGGCAAATAATTTTTTTATTAATATGATATTATGTTTAATTAATTTTAATAGATTTTGTATATTTTTAGAAATACACTGTTAAGCTAAACTGAAAATTTGAAGAAATACTTAAAATAATGGATCTTTTGGTCTAAAACTTTTTTATTTTTGAATAAAAGTTATAAGTATGTTCTAAATAAATGTTAGTTTAGCAAAAATATTAATATTTTGTTTGGAACTTTTTTTTCCTAAATGTCACTGGAGGCAATGAGGCGTTTTTGAAAAATTGAGAACGAATTCAGAAAATTCCACTAAAACTTTTTTGTTGTTATTCTGAGAAAAAAAGTTTGTTTTAAGAAAGTTAGACAATCACAAAATAAGGTGAGCTTGCTTTAACTTTTTTTTCTTATCATTAAGCGTTTTGGAGATATGAGTATTAATACCCGTCAAATCTCGAATCTTGTTTTACTATATGCAAAAGCGCTGGCTCTTGGATGCACCAATTGGGCCAATTTTTTGTGTGGATATTCAGTATGGACCAATAAACGAATTCAGCCCTGAGTACCAAAAAAAAATCAACATGTTGTTTTTGGGTCGGTCTAATATATATATATATATATATATATATATATATATATATATATATATATATATATATATATATATATATATATATATATATATATATATATATATATATATATATATATATATATATATATATATATATATATATATATATATATATATATATATATATATATATATATATATATATGTATGGGCCATTCCATGGTAACTTACGTTACATTGAGACTATTTTTTTCACATTAAGATCTTTGGTAGAAATAAATATTGTCATACAAATTTTACTTCTAAAGTGAATTCTTATAATAATAATCAAAAGCAAAAAAATAAATATATAAATTGTGCTGTACCTATTTTTAAAAAAATTAACAGCCAAAAATAATGTGGTAACTTACGTTACTGAAAAAGGGAATAGCTATATTTGCAATTGCCTTGAAGGTTAAAATTCTGTTCTATTAAAACAGTTCTAGTAGCGCCATCTATGTGTCATCCTACGGACTTATTGAATGACCTAGTATATATATAATTTCTTGACATGCTTAGCAATTTCGTTTAATAGGTTTGGAGATTTTATTTTAAAAACTACAATTTATATAAATATATAAATGGGTAACTTACGTTACAGTAACTTACGTTACAAAATTCCCTTTGCAGTTTTTTTTATAATACTTGTAATTTTGTATTTTTTAAAATTAGTAAACAACAACATTTATTTCAAACAAAACAAATTTTATTCAACGCGTGATTTCGACCGCTCGATACAAATTTATTTTTACGACTTTTTCTTTTCTTTTTTATTCTTTTTTTTAATTCAATAAAGAAACGGGTTGCCAGACTTATTAAAAATATATTTAACAAAAAAAAGTGTAGTAGAGGTGAATTCATTTTTTCGTCGTAACATTACTCCCCGGCGGTGTTGACTCTAGTGTCAACTCCATTTAAATCAGTTACGTCGATCTTCTTTAATTTTACCACAGGTCGTCGGTATAAGCCAAGGTTGGTTTTTACATCAACCACTCGGACTATTCCATCGTCTCCTGGAAAACAATGTGTTACAATTCCCAGTGGCCAGTGCCCTCTTTCATTCGTTATATCCGAAACATACACTACATCACCTAGTCTTATTTGTTCTCCGCATTTTTGCCACTTGGATCGATATAATAATGTAGGTAGAAATTCTTTAAGCCATCTTCTCCATCGGTAAGATATTGTGAAATTCTCCATTTCTTTCTCAACAATAAATCTCTTTCAACAAATAGTCCTGGGCTTGATGTTCCACTAGTACTTCCTATTAAAAAATGATTCGGTGTAAGACTTTCGTTGTCAACAGCATCTGATGAGACATATGTGAGCGGTCTACTATTAATTAAATGTTCAGCTTCTGTAAATAACGTTTGAAGCACTTCTTCACATGGATGTCGTTGGTTTAATGTAGTTCTTAATGCCACTCTTACATTTCTTATCAGTCTTTCCCACACACCGCCCATATGACTTGCAGCAGGTGGATTAAATTTCCAGTCCACTCCGATATGCTGAACCTCTTTAGCCAATCTTTGAAAATCGAGCTCCCTCAAAGATTCCCGTAATTCTCGATCTGCAGCTCTTAAATTAGTTCCGTTATCGGAAGTTATTGTTTTTGGTTGACCTCGTAGAATGATTTCTACGAAGCGCCAATATGGCTGAATCAGCTGTTAATGATGATGCCAATTCCAAATGAACTGCGCGGATACTAAAACAAGTGAATATTACGCCATAGCGTTTTTCAATTCTTCGACCTATTTTTACTTCAAATGGTCCGAAGTAATCCATTCCTATATTTGTAAATGGTGTTACGTATGACTCTAATCTTCGTGATGGTAACGCAGCCATTTCTGGGTAAACTGTAGATGGCTTTTTAACTTTACAATGTTGACATGAACGGCAAACAGTTTTTACTGAATTACGAATATTTATAATCCAATACTGCTGACGTAGCTCATTTATCACAGTTTCAGTTCCATGGTGACCTAGCTTCTCATGGTAATAATATATTAGACGATTTACAAAAGGATGATTTTTATCTAATATAACAGGATGCTTAACAAATTCCCCAATGTTTTTGGCTTTCTTTAACCTTCCTTGTAATCTTATTATTCCAATCTCATCCATAAATACTTGAAAGTTTGAAAGTTTGCTGTTTTTTGGTAAATTTGTTTGATTATTTAGAGATATTGTTTCAGCCGGAAACTGTCTTGTTGAACCCTTTTTAACCATGTTGTTTCAGCTTTTTTAATCTCCTCTCTTGCCAATTCAGCATTCGATATAATATGTTTTATGTTTTGTTGATTAATTTGGGATAGTTGATTTTTTAAACGCAATTTTCGTCCTTTGTTGCCATTTTGACATTTATTAATATATTGTAACGACTCTTCGTTGATTCTTTTAGATTATTGAACAAACACGACAGTAAAAGACAGATCTTTAGTTAACAGAATCTCAAACTTTATTTGTGATCAAATTACAGCAGCTTGCGTTTTTCCTTACAATAAACTCCAGGGTCTCCAATTTATGTACGATAAACTTCACCGCTTTTCCACAATTTGAATCAATAATATTCGGAATCGTAAAATCTGTATTTACTATTCCACTAAGTTCAGATTCTGTCACTATTAGTACCCAGGCTCAAGTACCACCGATTATTCCTTATACTTGCGAATATTTATAAACACTTTTAATTGCAAAAGTAAAACTGACTATCTGATATTCTCTTCGCTTATTTATATTCAAAAACAAATAAGCAGAATATTCTGGTACTCACTGTAGTTGTTTCTAGAAAAAATAGGCCACTCCTCCTTTTAATTTCATTAATGTAAACAAATTTAATTTACATTAATTTATGCAACTTGTATTAGTTAAAGGGAGTTAACTTTTAATTCATCTTTGAATGTAGAAAACATTTAGGCGGAACGTATTGGTTATTTATGATTAAATTAAATTAACCCATTCTGGACGAAGTTTATTACAATATCTTATCATCCAGGCTGTAACGCGAATTAGTTTTGTATACGAAAATTTGTTTACATCAGGAAGTATTTCGACACATTCTTGTTCTCTTATGTTAAGAACTAGTTCCATCTTTTTTTGAAATTCGGGCTGATCAATATCTTCAGACTTCGGATTTATTTGTATATGGGGCCATTTTTCTTCTGGTAACCTTAAAAATTCTGGTCCATTAAACCATGACGATTGTTTACTTATATCAATGTGACCGACATCACGAGTAGCTTGATCCGCAATGTTTTGTCTTGTTGGAACCCACTTCCAGTCACTTGGGTCAGACGACTCCAATATCTCACCAACTCTACATGCAACAAATGACTTCAAACTCTTTGTAGATTGTAGCCAACAGATAATTGTTTTAGAGTCTGTCCAAAAATATTTACTCTTAATAGGAATCTTTAATTCTTTTTCGATTGTTTGTGATAATCTATATCCGAGTAAAGCAGCCTGAAGTTCCAAACGTGGAATAGATAATGGTCGAATCGGTGCTACTCTGGCTTTAGAGCTGATAAAACAGACATTCACTCTGTCTCCATATGATATTCGTAAAAAACTAATTGCAGCAAATGCAGTCTGGCTGGCATCACAGAATGTATGCATTTGGATTTCAGTTGAGTTGTTAATATCTTGCGAGTAGCACCTCTGTATTTTAACGGTTTTAAGTTGACACATTTCGCCTAACCAAGATGTCCATTTTACACTTAAGTTAGAATTGATTTCATCGTCCCATCCAATACCAATGCGCCATATTTCTTGTAATAATATACGACCTCTAATTGTGACAGGCGTAACAAATCCAAGAGGATCGAATATAGACATGACAGTACTTAAGGCTTCACACTTGGTTGGAAACTTATTCTGTAGAACATCAATTTTGAAATTTATGTTAAATTCAAACTCATCGGTAGTGCCATTCCAAAGTATTCCCAGAACTTTTTGATGACACGGTTCATTTGATAATTTCAAAGAGTGATTATTTGCAACTCGATCTTTTGGTATGTTATTATATCAACTCTTTACAGTTGCTCATGAATTTAGCTATTTGAAACCCACCTTCTTAGTGAATCTTTATAACATTCAATATTAATTTTATTGCATTTTCCACAGTATCTGCACATCCGAGAAAATCATCGACATAATGTTGATCTAATATTGCTTTGACGGCTTCTGGATATTCTTGCATATATTTTACTGCGTGTGTATTTTTAACAAATTGTGCAATGAATGGCGACGACGCTGCTCCAAATATCATTGCTTGCATCTTATAAATTTCTGGTTGATCATCAGGCCTTTTTCGCCATATGAAGCATTGCGACCATTGATCATTTTGGTGTATATTGATACGATGGAACATTTCGCGTATGTCACCCACGAAACCAATATTGTGAATACGAAATCTGGTAAGCACACCATACAATGATGTCAGCAAATCTGGACCAGTCAGAAGGAAATCATTTAAATATTTTCCGTTTGATTTTGCAGCCCATCGAAAACTATACGGACTTTGCCTGGTTTGCAGGTATTCAATACTGGTAAATGAGGAGGAAACCAAATATTTGGTTTTGTTTTGTAGTTCTCGGTCTCATCAACTTTTATGGCATATCCTTTTTCAATATAATCTTCCATTTGTTCATTATATTTACTTTGAATACCATTTTTAATATTTCTTTTCTCTGTACACTTTAAACGATTAAATGCCATTGAATAACTTTCTGGCATTTGAACATTTTGGGATTTGAAGGGTAATCTTACAACATAATAACTATTCTTAAATACAATTGAATATTCTAGAATTTTAAGAGCTGTTCTCTCATCCTCTGACTTCCTTTTATCTATTTTATTATAATCAATTTCCATGTTCTCTATCATTATAAATTGTTTCACTACTTCATGCAGTTCGTCTGGTTTTGATTCACAACAAATGTTGATTAACGGTTGTTCATTTAAATTATTATGTTGAATAGGTCCGTGAATTACCCATCCAATTTTCGTTTTTGATATCATAGGTGCTTCTGGATCTGGGTGTACAATTGCTCTGGTAGCTATAATAGCACAATTATCTTGACCAATGATCAAAAGAGGTTTTTGACCATTGAAGCATTCCAAATTTACGACATTTAGATATGGATATTGTTGAATAAGCTCTCGCTGATTCAAATTTTGGCCTTTAGGGTCTAAATCTTTTAAAGTTCGTACATTGTTGATGTTGTAAAATGTCTTCTCTGGCTTATTTTCCGATATATCTAAACTTAATCTTTGCGATGTATTGTCTGTTCGTGTTATAGCACCTGTCCATACACAACATAGTGGATCTGTTGGACCACTCAATTCAAGTTTCTCAGCGATTATAGAATCTAATATTGTTACTGTTGAACCTTCATCAATTAATGCAATAACTTCCAATTCATTGTTTGTATTTGGACAACGTAATTTAACAGCTAATATTTTTAAAATGACTTGATTTGTTGAAGAAATATGTAAATTGGCACTTGTGACTACAGATTTATGCAGTAGCTTGTGATGAAATCTCTCACAATTATTAATTTCGCATTTTTGACGTTTATTACAAGTTCCACCATGTTTATTTAAACAGCAAAAACAAAGCTTATTATCATTCGCAAAATTCCACCTATCCTTAACGTTTGCAGTTTTGAAATTTTCACAATTTGTGACATGATGAACATCTTTTTTACATAATTTGCATTTTGTATTGTTAACATTATTAGTTGTCGTTTGAGGTTTAACATTTTGTATTAAACGTTGTTCTTTATAATTCTTTTCAACTGTAACATCACTGGATAATAAACCCCCAGCACACATTGTAAAATTAACTTCAGCTGCAGCTTTAGCTATATTTTTAATCCAGTCAGAAAAATGGATTAACGTTGGATTTTTTACTTTTTGTTCTATAATATAAGAACCCCACGTCAAAGCTTGATATTCTGGAAGTTTTTTCAGTAGCATTGCTAACAATTCTGTGTTGTATTGAAAATTTGTTGAATTGTTAACACAAACGGTTAAATTTTGAATTGTAGTTGAAAAAGTTATCAACGAGTCCCAATTTGTTATATTTGAAAATTGTTTAATATGTTTAATTATTTCAGAAATTATTAATTCTGGACGTCCAAATCTTTGTTTCAAAATATCGATGATTTGAGAATCATCTTTCGCTAATATTAACAAATTAAATACTGCCTCCTTTGCTTCACCAATCAAACATTTATTTAATCGACACACGTTTTCAATTGATGAAAATGCGCATGCTTCGGTAGTATGATTATACTGCTGGCCACTCCCGCGGATCCCCACTGAAACTCGGCAATTCATTACTTACAGCTGTACGTGTTAACATTTTTTTTTTTTTTATTAATTAGTTAGACATGTTTAGCACACTAAATATGAAATATTCATTATTTAGACTCTTTGAATATCCGAAGATACCATGTCAACTATAAAGGAAGGAGATGAGGAAAATGGAAGGAATGGGGATATAGGGATAACTATACTAATTTTTTTAAATGATGATGAACATTTTCTTTAAATGCCTGAGGGGAAAATTCATCGGGAAATACAGAGGAAGGCATTGAGTTCCACAATTTGGCCACTCTATTAAAATAGTCATTCTGAAAGGACACGGTTCTGCAACGAGGTATTTGTACAACAAATGGATGGGATGACTCGGCAGCTCTTGTTTGTTGACTATACTGCGCACATGATGGAAGGATATTTTGAATTTCCTTAGAAGAGAATTTGCTAAAGTTATATTTATAGTAGATTGACAATTCAGCCACATTTCTTCTGTGCTGGAGTGAATCAAGCTGATCCGTTAGTTCGGTATTACCAATCAACCGTATTGCTTTTCTCTGTACAGAGTCTAGACATTTTATTGTTGACTGACAAGCACCTCCCCAAACATGACAGCAGTACTCCATACATGGTCGAATAAAGGACTTGAAGAGTAGCAAAATTTGCTCGGGATTGAAATACTTTTTACATCGACTCAAGAATCCTAATTTTTGCATTGCAGATTTAGCGAGGTTGAACACATGTTTATTCCATTTCAGATTATTTTGAATATCCACTCCAAGAAGTCTAACTGAATCAACCTCACGCAATTCCTCGTGGTTTATCTTAATAGGGAAATTTTTATCTCGCTCTATTCGTGAAAGACGGCATAGTTTTGTTTTGGTTGGATTAAATGAAACAAGATTACGATCACCCCATTCCATTATACGCTCCAGATCTTTGTTGATGGAATCAATTAGCAGCTCTCTATCGGTGGTAACTGCAGTATGAGATCGAAATTTAGGGGATGCATGTGATGCATGCAATGTGCTGTCATCAGCAAAACTATGGATTGGGTGAACTGTGGAAATAAGTAAGTCATTAATGTATAGAAGAAACAAGGTTGGTGAGAGTGCAGAACCTTGGGGAACCCCAGCATTGGTTGTGAAAATATTGGATGTGATACCATCTAAATTAACATTAAATTGGCGACCTGTAAGAAAACTATGAATCCATGAGACAGTAAGATGGTCTATGCCATAAGATTTTAATTTAGCTATAAGATTTTTATGCCACACTTTATCAAATGCTTTAGAAATGTCAAGTGAAATACTGAATGTTTCACCGTGGTTTTCCAGCGATTTGTTCCAGAGATGGGATACGTAGGCTAACAGATCACCTGTTGCATGACTTCTACGAAAACCATACTGCTTATCATCAATAATTCGCGACATTTTCAAATAATCTATCAAATTGTAGTTAACATATTTTTCAAATATTTTAGCTAAAACCGACAGAATTGCAATTGGTCTATAATTGTTAGGATCTATCTTACTGCCTTTCTTTGATATGGGTTGAACGCTGGCCAGCTTCCAAGAATCGGGAAATATTCCGGTTTTATAAGATAAATAGAAAATTTTTGTTAAAATTGGAGCTAGTTGCCTAGCAAAGTTTTTAAGAATGAGGGGTGGAATACCGTCGGGGCCAGCAGATTTGTTGATATTGATAGAAAGAAGCATTTTCCGTACAATATTGCAACGAAAAATAATTGGTTTCATTTTCGTTACAACTGGGGGAATGAGTGTAGGAGAATGGGGAGGTTCAACTATGTTTGAGTTTTCTGCGAAAATACGACCCAAAAGATCCGCTTTCTCTTTCGAGTCGCTCACGGGAACGTCATTCAGAACTAAGGTTGGAATAGAGGATCGAGTAAAATTGCTCTGTACTGATTTAACTGCCTGAAAGAAACTACGTAAGCCAGATGGGTGCTCGGCGAATTTCTTTGCTTTCTTCTGGATAAACGCTTCTTTGTCCAGGTCTATTTTGAATTTACTAATATTTCTGGCTTTCTTATAGGCGCTATGGGTTTCAGGTGTTTTATTAGCATTATACGTCTTAAATGCTTTGCGTTTATTCCTCACTGCTTCATCAACATCCCGCGTGAACCAAGGCTCAGTTTTAGGAGTGATTAATCGATTTGGAATAAACCGCCGCATTCCGTCTTTTATGATTTCAGACATTCTTATTGCTGACGTGCTAGGATCTTGATCAACACAACAAATAGTTTTTCAAGGTGTTTCATCATAAAAGCTTCTCAGTCCCTCCCAGTTGGCGCGTTTGTAGTTCCAAATGCGACGAGGATTTGCTTTAATTTGTGTCGGCGACGTAAATTGCACTATTGCTGATATTAGTAAATGGTCCGATGTTCCGAGGGGTTGTTCAACTTTTGTCTTCGTAGTATCTGGTTCGTTTGTCAAAAACAAATCCAGCAAATTATTGTTATGATGTGAATTGTCTGCGATTCTAGTGGGACACTCTATCATTTGCGTCAAACCGTGATAATCTGCGAGTATCAGTTCAGCTTGTCTTCCTACGTCGTCAGTGCGCGATGAATACTTAAGCCATTCTTTTTTATGAATATTAAAGTCTCCGAGAATGGCCAGTCTTGCTTTGGGGTAGTCCGTGGTAATCTTGTCTAGATTAGCCGATATTTGATCAAAAAAGGGACAGCCTGGGGGAGAATTTGGGGATCTGTATAATCCTATTATAAACATAGTTTCATCAACACCTGAGATCTTAAGTGCTATAGAATTATGGTGCTTAGAGTTCAACTCGTAGGCCTTAATTCTCATACATGAAAGTGAATCTCGAACAAATACACAGACACCATGCTTGTTATAAAAGGAATGTTCCAATTCGTAACTAGGTATCCGGTATTTATCGGGATCCAATTTCGATGCTTTGCCACTAACAATTGTTTCGGTAAGAAACAATATGTCAGGTTTATTTTTTTCGATGTAATGATGAACCACGTTTAGATTCGAATTGAGACCTCTTATGTTTGTGAAGTCAATGCTAAGCTGTTGGTTCACTCTGCGGCCATTTTGTTGAGACAAAGACTTACCCTTTGACATTGCAGGTATAGCTACTGAAATTCGGCCAGGCCTAAATTTCAACACTAAACAGTACAAAAGAAACTGGGTATCTCTGTCACAAAAACGCGATAGCAGATTTCATGCAACAGTAGCACGATAAAAGAAAAGCAAAAAAAAAAAAAAAAATGAGGACACAAAAGACACTAACAAAATTGAAGAGTACAAATAAAGGGTTAAATTCGAAATTCCTAACTTTTGTCAAAAAAAAAAGACATTTCATAATCAACTAACTTATATTTTCCAACTCCTAAGATAAGTCCGAGGTAGGAGGAGCTAGATCATGTCAAAAAACTTTACAAAAAAAAATCTCAATCAATCCAAAAAAATCATTAACAACTAAAACAAAATTTTTTGTTGCCAAGCAATATAAAGCAAATTTATGCTTTAAAGTTTAAAGTAATAAATAAATTTATTACATCAAAGCAGTAAAAGGTAAAATTTTACCTGCCTACCGCTTGGCAATAGTAAACACAAAATACCAAATAATTTTTTAACAATCTCACCAATTATATGCGTCCGTTCTTCAATACTTTCATAAATACAAACACTATAACACACTTCTTTTTCTATTTTCGATAATCGATTATTTTTTGTTTTTTTTTTTCATTTAAAGTTTAGGAGTCTTCTAATAAAAATTCACCACCCACTATCACTAATCACTTCAGAAAAAAAAAAATTTTTTTTTATATGAAATATTATGTTTTTTTTTAAAGAAAATTTAATTGTTTTATTACACTTCACTTGTTAATTGTTTTTAATACACTTACACTTAACTATACACAGTAATAATATTTTTCTTTTGAGTTTTGTTTTTGAGACTATTTTAGTTTTTATATTAACTTTTTTGATACAATTCAATAAGACAATCGTTCTCTTTGATGGTTGAGGAGATAATGATTGTACACATTGTGTCTTTTAAATTTTTTATATCGTTTATTTGATTTACTTGCGACGTTTTTTGACTATTTTGTTTGTCAGTGCGATTCGTAATACATATTTGACAAACTTTCATCATTATTTTTGTCGAACCATGAATAAACTTTTTCTTTGTATGAAATCGATTTTTTATTAAAGATTGAATCACTTTTATCACTTGTTGCAATGTTAGCCTCGGCACATTTTAAATCACATTCCATGCGAAGTAATTCGATTTCATTTTTAAACTCAATTTCTCTAAGTTCTTGTATCTTAGTTTTTTCTTTTAGGATTTTTTTTTGTATCTCATCAATTTTTCGTTTTGTTTCTAGTTCTAATTTTATTTTGGAAACAGAAGAACTAACACTTTTAGAATCATTTTTTGTTTTATCACTTATTGTTTTTGGTTTTTCCGATTTTTTTTTCAATTATATTTTGGACTTTTGACGACATTGTATTGGGACCAGTTTCGAGATTATTTGTGCCAATACCAGAATTTTGCTGTCGTAAAATTGACAATGCATCTGCTATTTTTTGACACATAACCTCACTGGACATATTTTCGTCATCCACATCGAAAACTTTACACACTTTACGGATCGTTTCAATATCGGCACTTTTTACAAATATCGCTAAATTTTGATTATATTCTTCCGAACCAGGACGAACATCAAAATCAAGCTTAATAATAGATTTACGTATCCAATTTGGAGCACACGTTTTATTTAGTTTTATAAATTTATATAATAGATTTAGCGTTTCCAAATTTGATGACGCCACATTTGTTTTAAAAATGTCGAAATTGAAACTCATTTTTGTTTTTTATTTGTTCATTTGTTTTTTTGATCTTCAAATATATATATATATATATATATATATATATATATATATATATATATATATATATATATATATATATATATATATATATATATATATATATATATATATATATATATATATATATATATATATATATATATATATATATATATATATATATATATATATATATATATATATATATATATATATATATATATATATATATATATATATATATATGGGCGATTTTCAAAATTTGCTTACATTTGCTGTCCCAGAGGTAAAAATAGAAATATTTAACATAAATTAATCGTTAAAATTAAATTAAAGCACTGTTTTACATAGAGGAGACTGTGTTAAATATTTGTAGCCTAAAAAAATAAAAAAAATATTAAAAAGTTTTAAGAAATAAAAGGTTTTAAATGTAAAAGTTTGGAAAAATGCTTGTCCCCTTCCAGTTTTATGAAATTTGACTCTTGTTTTTGTTAAATAATTCAGCTTTTTAAAATAAACAGTTTTGTTTATTCTAAATATAATCTCTATATATTGAACATTTTTAGTAAAACATTAATTAAATGTTTTTGTATTTTATGATATTACTAAAAAAAGGATGTCTCCCACTTTTTGTCAAGTCCGTTACCATGTAATTAATTTGACAACAAATAGTTCAAATTTTTATCACCAGAAGACGGCATATATACAGAATTATTGTTAAACTAGTCAAGCATCTTTTTTAGCCATTTTGTATTCTTCGTTCCAGAAGAATTGCAGTAGTGTTAAGAATAGGATTTCTTCAAGGCTGGTATTTTTATTCTTTGTCAAGTCTGTTACCATTATTTTTTAAACTAACGTAGTATTTTTTATACTTTTTCCGTTTGATATTATTTATTCGATAGGTTTTAAGGTGATTCTATTTTCGCTAATAATTATTTTTTGCAGATCTGGCTTTTTTTTAATGTTTTAGTGTTAATGTCAAGTCCGTTACCAGTCAAGTCCGTTACCATGTGGTTGATAACGTAATTGACAGAATATAACAAACTGACAAATAAATTATCACTAGTTTACAAGAAAAATCTCCCTAAATAAAACCCAACTTTTCTTATAGATTTTGATCTGCTGAGCACGGATATCATATTAATTTTTTTAGGTTAGCTCTTGTTTTTTAGATATTCGCGGAAAACCAATTTTTTCTTTGAACAAACAGGTTGTTCCGGTTTTTGGACCGCATATTTTACAAAACAAACAAATTTAATATACTAATGATACAAGTAAAAAAACTAACAAACATTTTGAGCTATTTTTGGAAGTTGCACTCGAAAAAAGGTGAAAAAAAATCAAAAATTTATGTTTTTTTTTAAATTTTCCATATTCAACGCCAAAAATTGTGAACAAACAATGATTGTAAATAATTTTAATTTCTTGAAGCCTACAGTTAATAGTCAATATTCTTTCTTTTAAGTTAAAAAACACGAATTTTGGTGCAGGATGCACCAAGTTATTCAGGTTTTCCCAAAAAAAGACAAAACTAAAAATTTGGAAAAAAAATTTTTACTTAGAATAATTTAAATTCTGCAACATAATTGATTTATATATAAGTCGTTATACAGATTTTCGAGTTAAAATTGCAAGTTATGGTCAAAACCTGGTGGTTACACAACGTTACAACGTTAATTGAACATTTTCTTTATTGTACCATCTTAAATGTGTTAAGTTGCAGTTGACATAACTATTTTTCGGCATCCACGGCATCTTCATTTAATTTTATGCCGATGTAATGAAGGTATGCAATTCTTATATATGAAGTGATTTTTTTAGCTGAATGTATTATGCAAATTCCAAAAATAAAACAAAATGAAATTGGACTATTTTACACTTGAAAATTCTTGAGACGCCATTCAAATAAATTTAACTTTACACTTTACTATTTTAAAAGAATTCTTAACTGATGTTTGAGAACGACTGAGCTTGTAAAATATTTTTGACGATACGGCACAAAAAAGAAAGGAAAAAATACATAAACGCGGTTGAAATAAGGAAAACTCAAAATAGCTCGCAGTTTTTTTTTTTTTTCGAAAATCGGTATAACAGCATGTAAGTATTGACTTGAAAAATATTATTAAAATACATTAGTAACGATTTTGACATTTTTTTTTTTTTTTTTTAATAAAATGTGATGTGTAGTAGGCAGTACAATATGTGTCACAACAACACATAAAAACCTTTTAAGACCAAGGTCCCACAACAACATGCGTTCTAAGGATGTTAATGGACGCAAATCTGTTTTTTTTTTGTTTTATTTTAATATTTTTTTGTTAAGTAATGGATAACTAAACCATAAATCCTATCACATATAAAATATGACATAGGCCAATATTTCGTGATAGGATAGGGAAAATAAAAATAAAATAAGAGATAAAAAGCAAATTTGTTTTACAAATTTGCAGGAACAAAACTAAAATTGGTTTGCCAATAGTCCAGCCAATGGCATAATCCCTGATTATGGGACGCAGTATATTTTTCAATGATTAAAGCTCAGATATGTAGTTATATGAAGGCTCGTTTCATCGAGCAAGCTACAGCGTTCCAGCATCAAGGAATATTCATTAGCTAAGATTGAGAGTGCTACCGTTGACTGAATACAGTTCATCCGCCAGCACCCCTAAGATATCACCTTGGCTAGTGATATCTCACTGCTATTGCCAGTGGTATGTGATATCTCACGTTAACTCATATGCCAATAGCAGGGACTGGTGTCACACCCGTGGATCAAAAAAATAGAAAAAAATTAACAAATTAATAAAAACTGATCCCTCCATGCGGAAAGTTCGATGCGAATATTAGGTGACAAGAATGAATGCTCCCGCAATAATGCATGTGCAACAGCTATGATTAGAGAATATTTTTTTTTTTTTTTTTAAATAAAATGTGATGTGTAGTAGGCATTACAATATGTGTCACAACAACACATAAAAACCTTTTAAGACCAAGTTCCCACAACAACATGCGTTCTAAGGATGTTAATGGACGCAAATCTGTTTTTTTTTGTTTTTTTTTAATATTTTTTTGTTAAATAATGGATAACTAAACCATAAATCCTATCACATATAAAATATGACATAGGCCAATATTTCGTGATAGGATAGGGAAAATAAAAATAAAATAAGAGGTAAAAAGCAAATTTGTTTTAAAAATTTGCAGGAACAAAACTAAAATTGGTTTGCCAATAGTCCAGCTAATGGCATAATCCTTGATTATGGGACACAGTATATTTTTCAATGATTAAAGCTCAGATATATAGTTATATGGAGGCTTGTTTCTTCGAGCAAGCTACAGCGTTCCAGCATCAAGGAATATTCATTAGCTAAGATTGAGAGTGCTACCGTGGACTGAATACAGTTCATCCGCCAGCACCCCTAAGATATCACCTTGGCTAGTGATATCTCACTGCTATTGCCAGTGGTATGTGATATCTCACGTTAACTCATATGCCAATAGCAGGGACTGGAGTACGCGGGGTTGTCACACCCGTGGATCAAAAAATAGAAAAAAATTAACAAATTAATAAAAACTGATCCCTCCATGCGTACAATTTGGTAAAGGTTTTAGTCAAATCCGTTACCAAATGTCAAATCCGTTACGGCATAGTTTTCAAGGGTATTCATATATTAATTAACTTTTTTTTATCTTTTAAATTGCCAATTCTCTTTCAACCAAGAAAGACAAATATAATCCAAATGAAAGTAAATACTTTAAATAAATGCTTTATTTAGAAAAGTTCTTCAGAATAATTTAATATTTGAAAATTCTAGGGTAATTTTTGCCTCCAATTTTAATTTAAAAAAAGCAAAACTGATCCATTGCCTATTTTCAACTTTGGGAATATAAATCACCTTAAAGCAAGTTGATTTTGAAAATTAAAATTTTTTTTAATGTGAGAATTTTTACGATTTGTGTATGGTAACGGACTTGACAATTTGCTATGTAGCCCAAGTTGCGACAGCATCTACATGCTAAATTATGCAAAAAAGTGTACGACTATCTACTTCTCCATATAGTCCCAACCTTGGTCTTAGCACCTGTAATTATTTTTAAATGAAAAATTAAGTTTTTTTTTTTTAATTTTTAATCTGAAATGTAAGCGTTTGGTGAAAATGGCCCATATATATATATATATATATATATATATATATATATATATATATATATATATATATATATATATATATATATATATATATATATATATATATATATATATATATATATATATATATATATATATATATATATATATATATATATAATATATATATATATATATATATATATATATATATATATATATATATATATATATATATATATATACATATATATATATATATATATATATATATATATATATATATATATATATATATATATATATATATATATATATATATATATATATATATATATACATATGTGTATATATATATATATATATATATATATACACACAGTGAAACCCCGTTATAACAAACTCGGTTTATAACAATTTTTTGCATATAACATATCTCTTTTAAAGTCCGAGCGTTTAAATATATTAATAGTACCTAAAGTCCTCCTCTTATTAAAAACCTCGGCTATACAACTATAGCAAACCAACTTGTACTACCAGATGAGTTTTGTAGAAGAAAAATAACCTGATATAACAAACCATGCTTTCGTTTATAACATATTAATGCACAAACATACGCAAATATAATTTTCTTTCCTTCATTCTATACATACTTCCTAGTCAAACACAAATGTATGTGTGTATGTATAGTAAATATAATGTACCAAAATTATAAAAAGTACAAACCATACATTTACTCAAAATCCTATAACGGTAAGTTTTTATTTTGATTGAGTTATTCAAAATATTTTTGTGCAGTTTGATTTGTTGATTGATTCTAATATAATAAGTAGCAAGTGAAATTAAAGTTGTAAAATTTATCACGTTTTGCTGTTTCATCATAACAAAGTGTGTAGTATCAAATTCAAACCAATTATTCATTCTAAAATCAACTAAAATAAAAACACTTTCCTTTCAGCAAAATGCCATCACTTCAAAGAAAAGCGATTTCATTAGAAACTAAGCTAGCTATTTTAAATATGATCGATTCAACCGCAAAAACGTATGATGAAGTAGGAGCATTGTTCAAATGCCCTAAATCGACCGTTGCTGGTATTGTACGTAATAGAAAAAAAATTGTTGAGCTTTAAAACGTGGCAACTACTCGTAAAAAATTGCGCGGTTCACAATATCTACAACTTGAAGATGCTTTGTTAATTTGGATTAAAACCATGAGAGCTAAAGGTGTAAATATAAGTGGCACGTTATTTCGAGAAAAAGCTGTTCAGCTTGCCTTAAAAATGGGTATTAGCAATTTTAATGCTACACAAGGCTGGTTTCATTGCTTTAAAAAGCGAAACGCTATTATTTTTAGAACCATTACAGGAGAAAGTCAGTCTGTGTCTGTAGAGCTTACAACTGAATGGAGTCGGTTTCAGCTACCTAAGCTGATTGAAGGATACCACAAAAGGGACATTTTTAATTTGGATGAAACGGCTCTATTTTATAAGTTAATGCCGAATAAAATTATGATGATGCAGAAAGAAAACTGTTCTGGTGGGAAACTAAGTAAGGAACGGATCACCGTTTTAATTGGTGCGAATTCGGATGGATCAGAAAAGCTGCCTCTACTTGTTAATTGGTAAGGCAAAGAAACCGCGCTGTTTTAAAAATATCCAAACGTTACCTGTGTTGTATCAATCTAATAAAAAAGCATGGATGACATTTCTCCTTTGGGAAGAATATATCAAAAAAATGGACCAACGTTTCGCAAAAGAAAACAGAAAAGTTTTATTTTTTGTTGACAACGCGCCCTCACACCTTCCTGTTTTAAGCTTGCTTATTATAAAAATTTTAAATTTGCCTGCAAACACAACTTCCATACTACAACCCATGGACCAAGGAGTTATTAAAAATTTTAAAGGGTTCTACCGGGAGCTTATTGTTCGAAGAATTATAAGTGAATTAGAACAAAATGGTTCGTCCAAATTAGTAGCTTCGGAAATTAAAATAAATCTACTTGATGCTCTTCATTTAATTAAGCGGTCGTGGGACAAAGTAAAATCGGAAACAATTGCAAATTGCTTCAAGAAAGCCCATTTTCATGATGAAATACAAGAAACACCACAACAAGAGATAGAGCAACGAATAGTGTCCATTTGGGATAATCCTAGTGTTCAAGAGCTTATGGATGGCGTTGGTGTTGACATTTATCTATCGGTTGATGATAATGTCGAAACTTGCGAAGATTTAACAGATGAAGCTCTTGTTGAAATTTCAAATAAAATTGTTAATACGGATTCAGATGATTCTACATGCTTTGATAAAGAAAATGACGAGTTGTCCGAATGTAATAAATATCCAACTTGAACTTCGCTGGAAATAGAAACATCATTTAAATGCATTCGAAAAATATTATCTATGGAGAAAAATTGCGAAGGACTTTTAAATAAACTCAACGATATTCAAAACTTTGTGGAAGATGTTAACGTAACTAGATTAACGCAGTCAAAAATAACTGACTTTTTTAAAACAACCTAGTTAACTAGCAACAGGAAACACAACATAGCTTATGATTTGATTTGTATAATTTAAGTTTATCTAAGTTGAGCTTTTATGTATTTCGCATACTTTATCGAAGTAGGCACTTGAAGTCGCAATAAATTTTAGTTTGAAAAAAATCTTTCATTAATTCTCTTTCATTTTCTTGTACAGTAGTTTTTCTTGCTCCGCTTGTAACACTCTGGTTTGTAACAAACGAAATCGTGTATTAAAAACCATCGCATATAACAATCCCAAATTATGGTCCCTTGAAGTTTGTTATAACGAGGTTTCACTGTATATATATTAGACATGAGTTAGGATGAAGTTGTTATTTTCATCCCTCCCACCGACTAATTATGTTCCTTTTGACTCAAAAATGATGTGTATGCAGTTTTTCTGAAATCGGAAAATAATTACCCACCGCGCAGTGGCGTCGAAGATAAGAAAATTAGCAGAATAATAGGATTTTTTATGTTCATCAGATATAATCATTTTAAAATATAATATATTTCATAATTTCGATTTTTTATTAAAAGCTAATTACTTTACGATTCTAACGAGCCTAAGTATGTAGAAATCGATCTTAGGAAAGCGTTTTTATCGAATTTCTTCTTCTTAAATCCAAAAAAAAAATTTCTGCGAAAATTCAGAAAAAATAAATTTTTATAACGTTGTTTTTGTTTATGATATAAAATTATATCATAAATCTGATCTAAAAGTAATATCTATACTGTCTTCTGGTAGTTTTTATTTAATTTAAATGAAAACAACTATAAGCATTAGATCTTTTGAGTTTTGCTCAATTTATTTAATTTTCCAAATATTTCGAGGATTGTTTGTCCTCATAACGGATATCCAACGGATATCCAAACAAATTAATCAGAAAAATGATAACAACATCCGAAAACATGATGGTCAATAAGAATAGCCCAATCCCAATGAGAAATGAAACGATATACAAAAGTCTAACATATTGTAAAGATTTGTCGGAAAACTTAGTCAGATTATTTACACATAATGATAAAAAAATCACAATAGCACACAAACCAAAGTCAACGGTCAGCAAAATAATTACCAAATCTGATGTAATAATAACAACAAATGACCACTATGGAGTAGTATATGTTTTTGAATGCAACGACTGTGAAGGGAAGTATTTTGGACAAACAGAACAAAAACTAGGTAACAGAAAATTAACAACATAAGAATGATGTCACAACCAGCACCATCAAAAGTAATAACACCGCAGCTTATAAACATACTAAAGATATGGGACATACTTTCAACTATGATGGTACAAGAATAGTGACCAAAGAAACTAATTGGAAGAAACGCCTGACCTTGGAATCCTTAGCGATTCACATAAATAAAACAGAATCAATCAATCTCAGATCAGATATTGATTCTCTAAATCCAACATATACTCATATTTGCAAACACATAAAAACAAATAAAAATAAGATAATACATAATCCACAATCAATAACACATAACAACGAACCATAATAAAAACCAAATAGTACAGACAACAACCATCGTAATCGGTTATTGAATTAAAATAATAGTTAATTATCAAATATCGATTATTTTCAATTAAACCAACAATATCAAAATAATCAGATTGGCGGGAATGTCAACATTAAATGTTTACAAAAAATTTTTTAATTTAGTTTAATTTGTATGTTCATTTTTATTTAATTTATTAATTTTATTTTTATTTTTGTTTTTACGTTTCGTTTTTTTCAACAATTTTATAAAAAAGTTTTTAATAACATAATATATATGTACTGTTAGATGTGATAGTAACAAATTATAGGTAAATCAACTGTATTGTTAATTAGATGTTATGTTTTCATACTAGAACCAATAGCGACAATACTTTCTTATTACAAGGTAAATTAATTTTATTTTATTTTATTTTATTTTGTGTTAATGATAGCATAAGAAACTATATATATTGTTGTAATTTGTAGATCACCGAGGATGAGGAAAAACAATCCTCGAAATATTTGGAAAATTAAATAAATTGAGCAAAACTCCAAAGATCTAATGCTTATAGGTGTTTTCATTTAAATTAAATAAAAACTACCAGAAGACAGTACAGATAAATTTTTATGTTAGATTTAGACTTTGTTTGAGTAACACAAATTTTTATTTTTGGGTACATTGCTAGCAGAATTAACTGGACATGGTAAAGTAGAGCGTTTGCCAACCATAGTAACATTTGGTAATATTGAGAAGTTATTAACGGTTCCATAATGCAAAGAAGGGAACGGCTTATCCATTGCGAATGCGATATATGAATGCCTTGAAGAATGGGATCTTACTGATAAAGTCGAAGCCATGTGTTACGACACGACATCAAGTAACGCTGGACCAGAAAAAGGTGGAAAAAAAGATTGGCCACAACTTGATTCGATTCCCATGTCGTCAACACATACAGGAGATTAAACTACGGGCTATTTATGATCTAAAATTTGGAAAGACCACAGCACCCGATGTTTATCTGTTCAACAAATTTCAGAAGGCATGGGACGATGGTAAAATTAATCCAACAATGTTCAAAAGTGGAATATTGGACAAAAAACTGGGAAACGAAATTCCAAAACACTCGTGAGAAGCTCTAGTAATTTTTTGTTATGAAGAGTTGGAAAAATCACACCCACGCAGCGAATATAAAGAATTTTTGGAAGTTACATTGATTTTTCTTGGCGAAACCATTGAGAATTACAAATTCAAACGCCCATGTCCGACAAGTCACGCTGTTTGCATTTTTTCGAGACGTTTGCATTTTTCTGATTATGTTGTATGTAAAAATTCGGTTCAAATGCATAGATGGAACAGCAGCCGCAAATCAGGATTTCGTCAAAACTGACCAATCCACAATTTGGATTTCGTCAAAATTGACCAAAGAGTTTCAGAAGAAATGTTGAGCAAAATTTGTTATCATCTTTACTATTTAACGGAAGCAAAATTTGGCTTGGCTTTTTTCGACCCAGAGATTTCGTTTGATGAAAAATGAAAAATGGTTCAAAACCTTGAGGTCCCAGCACAAAACATCCCCATTGCACCCCAAACTCGCAAAAAAGATTTTGACGCAGTCAAACATATGCAACTTTTTGCTAATAAGAACATTAGTGATTTCGTCACAGAAAAAACTCAGAGTTTTTTTAATCGATTTAGAATTTGTATTGATTTTTTGCTACATGACCCATTGGAATGAGGATTTCGTCAAAGCCACGTTGTTTTGCCAAAGTTTGCATGTTGTTAATGATACCGCCGAACTCGGTGTTAAGTTTATGACACGATGAATACAACAACATTCTAACTAAAGACGAGGAAGGTACACAATACACAATTCAGGTGGTCGAAAACTACAGATGCAAATACCCATCATACAATAAATCTAATTTAATTTATTGATTTCTTTTGGAAACATGTTGCTTTTGAATGAAAAATTATTATAAATTTAACCATAAAAATTAATTTTTTTCTTTTAAAAAAGATTATTATGAGTTAGTGAATTTTCGTATATGTAAGAAGAAAAATTAAGATAAATCGCTTTTCTAAGATCGATTTCTACATACTTAGGCTCGTTAGAATCCTTAATTAATTAGCTTTTAATAAAAAACATCAAAATTATGAGATATAAAAGGGATAATATATCTTTTAAGATGATTATATCTGATAAAAATAAAAAATCCTATTATTCTGCTAATTTTCTTATCTTCGACGCCACTGCGCGGTGGGTAATTATTTTCCGATATCAATAAAACTGGATATAGTTCATATTCAAGTCAAATGGAACATAATTAGCGGGTGGGAGCGAAGAAAAAGATGGTTTGAAAATTGTTCATACATATCTGGTCATGCCTATTATATATATATATATATATATATATATATATATATATATATATATATATATATATATATATATATATATATATATATATATATATATATATATATATATATATATATATCACGGCGAATTGGCGCCTTAAAACCAATGTGACTCAAGCGTCTGTTCTCCATGTCAGGGGCGGCTTGGAGCGGGCGTCTGTCTTGAATCAAGCGGCTCGCTATATAAACGTGTAAAAGGGTTGTTTCTGGTGACCTTAATATGCGGAACGGACCCATTCACGACAATTTGGGTTGGGCCTAAGGTTAACACCCTAACCCCGGAAAAAAACTCATATGTTAAATTTGGTTATCAGAAAAAGAATAACAGACCCGGACAAAAAAACACAATTTTACCTGGACGTGAAAAAGGACCAGACTACCGAATCGGAACGTGGAACGTGCGCAGCCCGAGCGCTCTTGATGCTCTTATAAGTCTGGAAACAGAGGCTGAGAGGTATAGGATGGATATTATTGCTCTACAAGAAATTAGACAGCCGATAATCAGAAAACAAGATTTAGATAGTCACTCTCTATATTGTAGTGGTCATCCTTCCCGAAGAGAATTTGGTACTGGCTTTCTTGTTGGTGCACGCATACAAGAAGCCGTGATGAAATTCATCCCGGTCAGTGAGAGGATCTGCTACCTACGTGTACGTGGTACATATAACAATATTTCTCTTATTGCCGTGCATGCACCTACTGAAGCTAAGACCGTCGACGAGAAGGATAATTTCTACATAGCACTGGAAGAGGTTATGAAACAAACACCAACACGCGACTTCATTATGGTTCTTGGTGACTTTAATGGACAGGTTGGAAGAGATATCTCTTATGGAAATGTGGTGGGTCCCAACAGCCTGCATTTGAATTTGAATGATAATGGTGAGAGAATGACTGAGTTTGCATTATCAAAAAATTTGAAAATTGCCAGTACGTTCTTTCCGCATCGATCGATTCATAAACAGACTTGGGTCTCACCGAATGGAAACACTCGAAATCAAATTGTTCACGTTCTAGTAACAGCAGGTTTCTTTTCGAGCGTTCGGGATGTGCGATACTTTAGAGGTGCATACATCGGAAGTGATCACTTCCTTGTATGTGCAACGATAAGGTTCCACTTCCCAAATCCAGGCATTCCAAAATTCAATCAACGGAAACGTTTTAACATCTCATCATTAAAGAATGCTGAAACAGAAATAGAAATTCAAAATATCAAATCCATATTGCCGAAACATTGGAGAAATCAGAAACCATTAATGGAGACGTCGATAAGTTATGGTATTTGCTCAAAGATGCTGTTTTAAGCGCTGCTGAGGGAATACTTGGACGGCCACAGAACCACTCCCAGAAGCCATGGATGGATCAAGCATGCCTTGACGCTATTCAATACAAAAGAGATTGCTATCTGAAGTGTCTACAAGGACGCAACACCAGGTCCACGAAGGAAAACTATAAACTGGCAAGACAAGCCGTTACAAAGCTATGTAGACGAGCGAAGAGAGAATGGTGGAAGAGACAGTGTGAGGAGATTGAAAGCTTCAATAAGGAACATCAATCGCGTAACTTCTTTCAACAGGTTAAAACCTTAAAGAAGGGCCCTCAAACTAGATCAACTGCTATTCAAAATGAAGATGGGGAGCTACAAGTAGACCTTAAAAATATTTTAGATACTTGGGCCGCTTATTTTGAGAATCTTCTCAACTTAAGTGACCAGCAACAAGTCGGACGACGAGCAAAGCTTATTCGTGCGTCAAAGGTACATGTAGACGAACCCACCAAAGAGGAATTCGATGCGGCGCTGTCAAAACTAAAATGCAATAAAGCACCTGGTATCGACGATATAACATCCGAAATGATTGTACATGGTGGCGAAACTCTATCCTTAAGATTGTTTGAACTTGTTCAAATGATCTGGCGGACTGAAACCATGCCACAGGACTGGAACACAGCTATGCTGATACCAATCCATAAAAAAGGTAATCGCCTACAATGTGCAAACTGCAGAGGAATCGCTCTCCTCTGCACAGCATATAAGATCTTTTCATACATTTTGCTATCCAAAATCAATCCTTTTGCTGAACAACTGTTTGGAGAATATCAGTGTGGCTTCCGGCGGGGCCGAGGTACCACCGATGCACTTTTCTCGATAAGGATGATTTTGGAAAAGTGTCGAGAGTTCAACATACCTGTGCACCAACTTTTCATTGATTTCAGGCAGGCCTACGACTCTCTCGAACGAGAGACTCTATGGTCTGCTCTGGTGTCGATGGGAATTCCTGGTAAACTGGTATCACTATGCAAAATGACAGTACAGAACTCTCAATGCTGTGTACGAGTAGAGAACGAAATATCAAAGTTTTTTAAAGTCGACTCCGGTTTAAGACAAGGTGATGCTATCTCTCCTATACTTTTAATCTAGCCTTGGAATATGTGTGCCGTCAAAAGAAACTACCGACTAATAACAATATCTTGTCAATAAACTCAGTACAGATGATTGCTTACGCTGATGA
>OY856187.1:288371012-288401072 GCA_963693315.1 Diogma glabrata | reverse complement strand
GAAAAATGGAACACCTTAGTAATAATGGATGAAGATACTTACACGGAACGAGTCAATACAATGTTGGGCGAAGGACCTTACACTCAAAATAAATACAAGAATGTCAACAAAAAAACCTATTGCCAAAAATGATACAAGAAGCCCGAGAAATAGCAAATTTAATGGAACAAAAGCTTAAAATTCCCTACTTACATCTAAAATTAAAAGCCAAAAATCCGGAAGTTCCATTTTTTTATGCACTGCCAAAAATCCACAAACCTGGTGAAAAAATGAGACTAATTGTATCGAACATCTGAACACCAACAGAGAAATTGGCATATTGGTTAATTGAAGAGTTTAACCAGATAAATCAACCAGAAGAGTGTTCTGTAAAAAATTCAAAAGATTTCGTAACTCAAATAAAAGACCTTATAGAGTTAAACGAGGAAGAAGTGATGGTTTCATTTGATGTAACAGCTTTATAACCAAATTTCTCAGTCTATACAGCAATAAAACACCTAGAAGACCATCTGAAACTCCAGAATGTGGTTGAAAGTAAAATAAAAATTATGAGAAAAATAGCCGAAACATGCATGAACCAAAGTTTCTTTCAGTTCAGGGGTAAAATCTCCAAACAATATTTTATAACATGCATGGAGAGTAAAATCGCACCGTATCTCTATATTCCAAAGACTCTGGAAGAGGTATGTGGACGATGTCTTCGCTGTAGTAAACAAAAACGATATTATAGCCACTTTAGATCTGCTTAACAGGCAGGACCAAACAATAAAATTCTCAATGGAAGAAGAACAAAATGGTATAATACCCTTTCTTGATGTTAAGGTGATAAAGAAAGGCTGTAAGGTTAAATTTGGAATCTATCGGAAACCAACAAACACCATGCGATTGATAATTTCAGATTCATTCCACAATGGCAGCCACAAGAAAGCCGCGCTGAACTCTCCAGCCTAGAGACTAAATAATATTTCAATGGATTGGCATGAGTTCCAAGAAGAAAAGAATATACAAAAGAAGCAGCGAGAATAAATTGTTTCAACAAGACATTCATTACCAACATCTTGAACAAACATTAAAGAAAACAATCCGCAAGAGATCTAACTACTTTAATCCCAATTAAAGAGAAAATTGAAAGAAGAATGTATACCATTTTATCCTAAGCTGACTAACAACATCGGAAACATCCTGCAAAAACATCAAATTCAAATCACGACAAAAAGTACCACTTTCGGCAGAATATTGGGCAATTATAAAGATAAACACCACCATCAGATAAGTTAGGCATCTACGCAATAGCTTGCCAAAAGTGTGAAGAAAAATATGTGGGACAAACTTCAAGAAAATTTTATATAAGAAATAGCAGATTTTTTGGTGATGATTGGTGTTATTAATAATTGAAATAATACGATCAGGTTCAGGCCAAAATCAATTCTCTATCTGACTTTAATCCACAAAAGATTAAAAATGCGACAATTAACAACCTCAGATGTTATGTTGTTAAGAGGTCCACGTCGTAACAGAGAATTATGTGTTGTAACACATAATGTGATTTTTTTTTTATTTATTTATTTTTATTTCGATTGTTGCAACATCTCGTCAATTGTTCGAATCATTTGATTGTTATCATCACTACTTTACAGTAGTCTATAGCAAGTTATTACAGTTAATAGGTTGAAACACTATGTAGTAAATTGGCAATTGTTCCATCTTATACACACAAGCATTTCAAATAAACCATTTCTTTTGGAAAGAACTTCACCCAAAATGTTGAAATTTGAATTTCAAACACAGGCTTTTACTCGGAATAAGAAGTCACTTCATTTATAACAAGTTATCACAAATAAGTAAAAGAATATGGTTAAATTTTTGTGTTTAAAATAGAATTTAGAATATATAAGCTAAGGATTATGAATTCCATGGCACCTTTAAGTAAAAACTAGTAAAAACTGATACTTTCTAAAATCTTATCACTATAGTTTAAATCTAAGATCATATCACATTGTTTCTGGATAAAGCATAACTCCTTTAAACTATATATTGCATATGAGCATATAAAAACAGACAAACGTCAACCGTAATTATTTCTCAAATTGCTTGAAAATTTCACCCCCATGCAAAATTATGCTATTCGGGTTACGCGTCCTGTATACGTAGAACGACTTAGTTGCAATAAAATAATGTATTATTCTAATCGACAGACCAAAATTTTAATTGTTTATTTTTTGTTTTTGGAGGAATACAAATCTGTAATGAAGTCAAAAATTTTCTTAAAAAAGAGAACTAAATCAATTTAACTTTGCAATCATATTTGATTATGCTGACTCGACTGTAACGGTATCGCTTTTATTTTCTTCAGTTTTAATTTCTTGATTTGCAGCTGCTTGTGGTTCTAAAAATTGAACTGTTGGATAAGTGTATAGAGGTTGTTGGAAGTAAAGTGGCGATGCATGGAGTGGTAAGGCGTTATATGGATAAGTTAAGCCCACTGGTTGAAATACATTGCGAACAACTGGTGAAATGGCTTGGTAGGCTTGTCCTTCGACTGTGCTATATGAAAAACTGCCACCAAATCGATCTGATTGAACAATGGCTGAGTCAAATTCTGGTGTTCTTAAGTATGTAGTAGCTGGAACAACTGGTCTTAATGCTCCGTTTACACATAATAAAACCGCAGAGACAGCGAATAATGCAATTATGAATTTCATCTAATTTAACAAAAAAAATATTAGTGTATGTTTACAATTTACATAAACGTTTTTATTAAAATTACCTTAAATTGATTTTCTTAATTCGGTTTTCTCTTGTTAAAGAATATTACAATAGTAATCACAGATTGGAATTGATCAACAATTTACTATATGTCGAGTATTTATACATAATCTGTTTTGCAATTAACAAGCAAACACAACAACAACAATACTTGTATTGTTTTTATTATATTTTATATTTTAAAGTAGAAGACCTACGTTGAAACCAGATCTTGTCTAATATATGTATTCGATTTAAAACAAAAAATTGAGACAAGAAGCAGAACTAAAATTCTTTTTGAACTTTAGTTTACATTAAACCTGAATTATGAAGAGGATAATGAAGGATAAAAGATTTAACTAGTTATAACTACTAGTAACAGCATTTTTAAATTTACGACCATGATATTTATCAATAATAAAATCTTAAACATAAACCTTATTTAGATAAAACAAAAGACTTTTCTTTTGAAACTATTGAAATTTGGACTCACCACCAATAAAACAAGAGATTGAAATTTTATAATAACTATGAACAGATTAATGATGATAGGTGATATAGGTGATGAAAAACGTTATGTACACATGTGAAAATTCAAAATCTGAATTTGAGTATTTTTGATTTGCCTGAAACTTAGCATATAAGTAGTGTGGACAAAATGAAAAATACAACTTATTTTAGAATATTTTTTAAAGTGCTTAGTTTGAACTACCTAACATGCATGCTCTGGTCGTTCTTCAATCGAAAATGACATATGTAGGTAAATTTATTTTTAATTTAGGTTTTTTGAGAATATTTATTGAAAAAAACATTAAAGTCACTTATTACAATAGTTGGGAGTAAAACTGTCGTCAAAGTGTTGCCAACGAGTGCATGGTAAAAAAATCAATTGATTTATCTTCTGAATCTTCTGAACATTAGACAGTTTTTGGATTCTATGTTTTTTTCATTTTTCGTTATAATTATTTTCTTACTATACAATTGCAGCAGTAGCAAATCTTCAATTTAAAAGCATAGTGCGTCTACTAAACTGGACCATATAACTCTGTTGGGAGCAATCACTTTCACTTCTCCCCATGTCCTGCCTCCCCATGCCCATATCTTGCCTCCCCATACGCATATTTTGCCTTTGTTTTGCTTCAGTTAGCACCATCTTTCTCTGATTTTCTTATACTCTAAAAAAATAGAAATAATGAAGTGTAAAATCACAGTGATAATAACTGTGAATTAGCATCGTTTTTGTGTAATTTTCTAACCAAGGTTTAATCTTAAACCAATAGTTCGTATCTAAAAATCATAAGTTTACAAATTCGAACAAATGTGTAAAACTGCTATAACTATGTATGTATATTTATGTTTTCTACGTCAACTTGTGCATCTATGGTACATCCAAAGATGTATTACTCTTTTCGTTTGTGTTCTGTATCCGTCCAGCTACGTAAATTTAAACATTTGTATTGTAAAATCGCAACACTCGTTTTAAAACTAAACTGTACAGTGTACAGTATAATTCCCATTGTAATATTTTTATAGATATATATTACTTATATATCGTTATATATATAATACTTTTCTTTGTTTCATTGAGCGTGTTGCAAGGTATTGGATTCAAACCAAAAATTTAAAAATAAATTAAATTAACAAATGTTTATTAATTAATTTTAGTTAATGGTTTAGTGTAAAATATTTAATTATTACTTTTATTAAATAAAAAAACTAAAAAATTTATTTTATTTTATTAGAAAAATAGTGTGCATATGCATATGAACAATGTTTCTTTAAGCAACTCTTTACTATAATTAAAACGATTACATGTGTTCTAAAAATATTAATACTAGTGATGCACCGGGTCCTAAAATTGCAAAAAGCCTGGTAACGGGTACCCGGTCTATATTTCATGATACAAACAAACCCAAAATTCTGTATAAATTTTTAGCAATTTTTAGCAACCAGAATATGTATGGTTTCATATTAAAATTACAGAATATATTTTTAACATGAATTGAATTTTAATGAATTTCAAAACTTTCAGTATAACAAGAAAAATTACATACTCTAATTTAGAGCTGGGTTTTAACTAGTGTGACGACCTCGTCAAGCTTGATTCAGAGTCTCCGAGTTGTAGGCGTAGTAATTTCCGGGCTCCAGGTTTGACAACAAACTCTTCAGATGAGACAAAATTTTACTTATTGCCATGCGATAAATCTTCAAAATTAAGAAATTTTCTAGCTAAAATAAAATTTTGTGGAATAGGTGATCTTAATGTCTCACGAATTCATAGTTTTCTTACAGTTCCTAAGCTTCATGTTAATTTAGATGGTAATACACCCAGCATTTTCACACCGCACCGGAACCCACAACTTTACCATAACTTTACAGCCACAAATAATAGAAATTACTTCGGTCTGAAAGACCTACGTATTACATTCATGAGCTCAAAGTGAAATTCTTACCCCCACTTTTTTTGGCATTTCTCGACGTTTTAGAACCTATTGATTCTAAAAAAGCAAAAAGAAAAATGTATGTCAGTCTGCCGGCCGGCCGGCCGTCCGTCATTACCTACACTGCAGGGAAAACCACTGGAGGGATTTCCAAAATTTTTTTTTCTAAAAATAGGTATACTCAAGAGACAGGTCCGAAAGGACGCTGTGTTCGATAACTGTACCGAAAGTGTGTCAAAAAAATCGTCAAGTGTGTCAAAACAAGGAAATTTGCATATTTTTTGCTTAAAAAACGTTTATTTTAAGTGATTACGAGTAGGAACATTGAACTTCGAGAAATCTTGATGGTCGGGATTGGTATGTGAAACCAAAATCTAGATTATTACATTATAAGTTTGTCAAAAAAATATTGTCAAGTGTGTCAAAAGAAAGATTTTTATTTATTTTTTTACCCAATTTTTCGGAAACAAAATTAAATTAAAATTTTGTTTGAAATGAAATTTTATTATTATTATTGAGAACTATGGACTTTATTATTATTATGGAGAACTATCATAAGTTTGTCAAAAAAATGTTGTCAAGTGTGTCAAAAGAAAAATTTTTATTTATTTTTTTACCCAATTTTTTTGGAAAAAAATAAAATAAATAATTTGTATGACGTGAAAATATATTATTATTATAGAGAATTATGGCATTATAAGTTTGTCAAAAAAATAATGTCAAGCCTGTCAAAAAATGATTTTATTGATTTTTTTAGCCAATTTTTTGGGAAAAAAAATGTGGCTGTTTTTATGACGTAAATATAATTGAAAAATGAAATTGGACATGGAAATTTTTGAATTTGTTATAGCTTTTGAAATATTTTTGGAATTTTGAAAAAAGTATGTATTTTTGATTTTGTAATAATTTTTGCAATATTTTTAGAATTTTGGAACGATTGTGGAATTTTGGAATTTTGTTTCGGTTTTAATTTTTGATTTTGTAAGAATTTTTGGAATATTTTTGGTATTTTGAAAAATTTTAAATTTTTGATTTTTTATAATTTTTGGAATTTTGGAAAAAGATTCAATTTTTGATTTTGTAATAATTTTTGGAATATTTTTAGAATGTTGAAAAAAGTTCGATTTTATTATAATTTTTACAATATTTTTGGAATTTTGAAAGACATATGAATTTGTGATTTTGTAATATTTTCTCGAATCGCAAAATTGAAGGTTTTTGAATAGTTTGCTGAAAATGAAAATGAAATTGGACATGGACATTTTTGAATTTGTTATAGTTTTTGAATATTTTTGGAATTTTGAAAAAGTTTCAATTTTTGATTTTGTAAACATTTTTGGAATATTTTTAAAATTTTAAAATATTTAAAATTTTTGATTTTATTATAATTTTTGTAATTTTGGAAAAGGTTTCAATTTTTGATTTTGTTATAATTCTTGCAATATTTTTAGTTTTGGAAAAAGTTTGAATTTTTGAATTTTTAAGAAATTTTGGAATATTATTAGAATTTAGAAAAAGTTTCAATTTTTGATTTTGTAAGAATTTTTGGAATATTTTTAGAATTTTGAAAAATTCAAAATTTTTGATTTTATTATAATTTTTGGAATTTTGTAAAAAGTTTGAATTTTTGATTTTGTAATAATTTTTGCACAGTGATCAGATTTTTATTTTTTAAGGGCGCTCGCACTTATTTTAAAAATAAAACCATGCGGGCTTTATTTTTATAATTTAATTTTCGCTCTTGCACATAGGATAATATTAAAAAATTTACAAAAAAGCTCTTTATAGGCAAAATAAAAATTTACGAGAAAAGATTTTGTTGGCAGATAGTTATTTGAAAAAAATAAATATAATGCTCTCAGAGATTTTTTTTATAATAATTTTTTTGTTTTTCTTTTCTTTTGGTTTAGTTTGGTTAATAAAATATGTATGAAAATAAGCGAGGTCGATATGAATATAAAACAGCTTAGTTTACAAAAAAACAACAACAAAGCGATAGTTTTTACAGATAATACAGTTACTTCAGTCAAATCGAGGTCGACTTATGTTTTTTTTACTGTTTTAATAAAAAAAAGAAAAACGTACATTTGCTCTTATCAGTCGGAATAGATAGAAATAAAATTTATATAAAATTAATTAATAAAATAATAGTCGGAAAAAAATTAATTAATTTATAAATATAAATTAATTAATTTTTTTCGACTATTATTTATTTTAATTTTAACGAATCCGTTCAATAAATCATTTTAAATAAATAATAGTAAATAATTTTATTTACTTCATAATTTAATTCATGCATAACATATTAAAAATTATTCATTATTAAATTATTTACCTAAATGGAGATCATTATCTAAAATTACGATTCAATCATACAAATAACGAAATACATAGGACGACAACTAACCAGAATAAAACAAAACAAGCAAAAATATGTATGTAACCGTAAACGGATAGTTTGAAAAAAATAAATTTTATTTTATTCCTCTTTTCTTTGAACGAAATAAATTGAAAAAAAATAAAATCTATAACGTACAAAAATTTATTTCTAAAGTAAAATTAAAATATCTGAGGGCGAAGAATAAGCAAGTAAAGTAAATAGCTCTTTGAGTGCAGATTTTAATTTATATGTGGGCTATTATTTTGAAAACGTACATCGAAAAAAAAATAACTATTTTTTAAAAATCTGAAATTTTGATATATTGTTGGCATTTACGAAAGAAAAAAAGTGATTTCTGCTTTTATTTTTTGAGTACTCTGAATCCGAGTTATGCGCGGTTGAATTTTGAGGCTTTTTCACGTAGTTTTGGTAATGGTGGCAATGTTTTGCGAATAGGTGCCACAAATTTCATCCGACTTACGTTTATTTTTGCAAGTAAAAAGGAAAATAATTGAATAATTGAAATAAGTAAGTTTAAAATTAATAACTTTTCTCTTTTCCGCTAGGCGGCGCGTAAAACCTTGGTTTACTTCAAAGCTCATATCTCAAAAAGTACCTTTTTCTTTTTGTTTTTCACAAATTTTAAAGTAAACATATACAGCTATGAAATTGAGAAATAAAAAGTCAGCAACTCAATATGGATTTTTTCTTACGATTTTTTAAAGTTTGGTATATGAAAAATTCACATGTGTTTTTTTATTAAGTTAATAATCCTGTACTAAATGTGGATCTAATAAATTAAACATTTCATATTTTAACACCTGCAATAAATTTGAACCATTTTCTGTGCGGTTAAATGGTTAAAAACTTATTAAAAATTAATTTAAGTTAAGTGGTAAAATAAAGGAATTTAAATTATTAAAAGGGCCTGTAAAATGTTTATTCATTTTAAAAAATGTCTATTCAGCCCCTTTTTACTAATTAAAATCTCATTAGAGACTCATAATTTTAACATTTAAAATTTCTAATGACGCCCACAAACGGTTTTTGGAACAAATTATGCTTGCATCCAATCAAAATATATTAAATTGTACCTACCTAATTTTACCAAATTCTACCTATGTCAAAACTATTTAAAAGGTATATATATATATTGATGTGATTGCCTTATAGCAAGTATATTCAAAAATATTTAGAAGACATAACGTTTAGAAAAGATAATACATAATAGAAATGCCTTTCAAATTGTGCTGTAACTTGTACGGCCTCAAAAATCATAAGCAGACATCAAAAAATGTGAAACTGGTCACACCAGCTGTTATTCAAAAAGCTGCGACCCTAAATTTCACTTTGCGTGATGACCAGTTTATATATGAAACATGTGGCAGTTATATCTATAAAAATAAGGTAAATTTAATTTTTTTAGTAAAATGAATAAAAATTCATATGCAACTAATATTTTCTACAGCAGCTTTCATGTTCGGAAACTATCGATAGTGAAGTTATTTCTATAAATCAGGATGTTGAAAATGTTCCAACGAACGAAAATATTCAAATACCTCCAGCATCTTTAGATCCATCACCAGCTTCGCTTGATACTATATCTCCACCAGTTCTTGAACTACTTAATGACACTTTAGAATATATTAACAATGTTCTTGGAAGGTTAGCCGAATTTCCTATCAAACAAAAACATATTACAACAGGAAGTTATAAAAAAATTGCCAGTCTCACATCGGCAATAAGTCAAAGAATATTTCAAGTAGATTCAGTTAAAGTGTTATCACCAAACGAGGAATGTGAATATACATCATGGCTTATGAACCTTAAAAAGGAATTTAAAGATGCCAGCTCTAAATCAAAACAAGTGTTTTTGTTGACGATTCTACCACGCAAATTTTGGTCAAATCAACGTATCCAGGATACTCAATGATAACGCAAAATGAGATAGAAGCTGCACTTAAGTTCAATAAAGTTCAAGCCACAATCAACCCAATCGTAATTTACTACAAATCATGTAATGATAAACTAGAGGTCTTATCTTTTGTCATTATATCTGATCATTTAATGCATAACACAGTTGCAGTTCATAAATACCAGGAAAGGTGTATTGAATTCATTGAAAAACAGCAAGAAATATATCCATGTATCAAAAAAATTTTATATTTTACTGATGGTTCAGCAGCTCAATATAAAAATAAGAAGAATTTCATAAATCTCTGCTGAAATTGATGTTTTTAAAATACCTGCAGAATGGCATTTCTTTGCAACTGCCCACGGAAAGGGTCCATCCAATGGGATTGGAGGAACACTTAAAAGAGAAGCCCGGAGAGCTTCGCTTAAAGGAGAAAAAATATCAACAGCAAGGGAATTATTTGAATGGGCGGAAATTTGGTCGAAAAAAACCAACCACGTTATGAAGTTTTCATATGTGTCTTCAGGAGATATCGAATTACAGGAGCAATTTCTTTCGATGCGGTTTTCGGACATTAAAACCATAAGTGGAACTCAAGGATTCCACTGTTTTTTACCGGATAACACTACACCCGATAAAATAATTGCCAAAATGTTTTCTTTTTCTGATACTCATAAATATTTCAATTTAAAGGCAAAAGGAATTATATAAATTAATTTTTTAATGTGTTAATTTATATAATATTGATTAAATTATAATGTTTATAGAAAAAATATTTTTTTAATTTTTTTTCTAATGATAGTGTTGGTGATGTTGAAATTATAACAAAATCTTCGATCATTGGGATCTCCTATTCTTATTCTGAATAAAAACCTGTTTCTCAATCAGAAATACACAGAAAATGGTTCAAATTTATTGCAGGTGTTAAAATATGAAATGTTTAATTTATTAGATCCACATTTAGTACAGGATTATTAACTTAATAAAAAAACACATGTGAATTTTTCATATACCAAACTTTAAAAAATCGTAAGAAAAAATCCATATTGAATTGCTGACTTTTTATTTCTCAATTTCATAGCTGCATATGTTTACTTTAAAATTTGTGAAAAACAAAAAAAAAGGTACTTTTTGAGATATGAGCTTTGAAGTAAACCAAGGTTTTACGCGCCGCCTAACGGAAAAAAAAAGTTATTAATTTTAAACTTACTTATTTCAATTATTCAATTATTTTCCTTTTTACTTGCAAAAATAAACGTAAGTCGGATGAAATTTGTGGCACCTATTCACAAAACATTGCCACCATTACCAAAACTACGTGAAAAAGCCTCAAAATTCAACCGCGCATAACTCCGATTCAGAGTACTCAAAAAATAAAAGCAGAAATCACTTTTTTCCTTTCGTCAATGCCAACAATATATCAAAATTTCAGATTTTTTAAAAATCAAAAATTTAAAAAATGTACGTTTTCAAAATAATAGCCAATGCATTTTATTTTGGGAGACAAAAACTTTTTAAGGGCAAAATAAAATAAGAATCGGAACACTGTTTTTGCAATATTTTTAGAATTTTGGAAAAGTTTGAATTTTTAAGAATTTTTGGAATATTATTGGAATTTAGAAAAAGTTTAAATATTTGATTTTATTCTAATTTTTGGAATTTTGAAAAAGTTTGATTTTATTTAATTTTTCCAATTTTTTTTGGAATTTTGAAAGAAATACGAATTTGTGATTTTGTAATATTTTCTCGAAACGCTAAATGGAGAGGTTTTTGAGTAGTTTGCTGAGTGTATCATCTTTTCACTAAATTATGTTAATGTATGATCTGTTATGATTTTCCGGTATCGTATTGATGTTTCGTGCTAGTTTTGTAATAAATTTCTAAACAGAAATAAAAAAATACTTGTACTTTAATAAAGAGTTATGTTTGATATACATCGCTGCCCAAATCTAAAAACCATTTCCTCATAAAAGTTTTTTGCCGAAAACTATATCAAAATCCTTAACCCAGACCGAAGTCTTGATATCTCAGAGCTGTGAGATTTCAGCCCCTCCATATTTTCATGTGGTGAATTAACAGAAGATTGTCATACTTTGAAGTGCAATGTATGTTCAAAAAAACTTCAACAACTGGGAGAAAGATTACTAAATGATTTTGACGTTAAAGGAATAATCCTTCAAGTCAAATATCAACAATGAATTACCACTGATCGATGCAATTCGGATACTTTAATAGAAACTGTAGAAAAATTTATGAAAAAATTTGTTAACCGTTTACAAATTTTGATACCACACAACTTTATAGCAAAACAGCAATCTACATTCATTGAGGAAAGAAAAAAAATTAGAACCAGGAGAGTGCTTTGTTCAAGGGGATTTTTCTGAAAACTACGCCTTCATAATTCAGGATTCGGTTCAAGGTTATCATTATAATAATTAACAAGCTACTATTCATCCATTTGTCATTTATTTTAAAAGTGCTACAAGTGAATATATACAGAACCGAAGTTTTATACTCATTTCGGATATAAACGATCACAACAGTACTACAGTCCATTTTTTCATTACAAAACTTATTGAATTCATCAGAACGCATATAAATTCTAATATTAGGAATAGCAGATTCTTGTATGAGCTTAGAATGAAGGTAATTCTTCACGAGGATGAAGCTTCCCGAGACTAGCGTAGCGAAGGGAATCATCCGAGTGAAGAATTGCCATCATCCTAAGCGAATACAAGATGCTATTTTATCCACGACTGTAAAATATTTCGTTTAATTTCCAGTTTTCATGCAAAAATTTGTATCGCCATATTGAAATAAAAACATCAAAGATAGCGAAAAACAAAACAAGTTTGTTGTTTAATTTGTTAGGGAAATATTTAATAAACTATATAGTCCAGTAACTTTGTCGCCTGAGTGTATGGGGTAGTATGCGTCAAATCCGGTAGTTCTGATTTTTTGCACACTTGTTTATGATGTTGGCCTAATGAATAATCCAAGTTTGTGACCTCGAGCGCCGAACGCAACTTCGTCAAAAATCGCAAAAACCGCGAAAAAATCGTTATTTTTTCAAATTTTGGCGATTATAACCCTAAAGGACTAGTTTTTTCTTTAACCTTTCTTGGGCCGTTTTTAAAGTAGACTAAATTTGCTACAATATGATACTAGAATTGTCTCTGTAGACTCACTAGTTTCCGAGATTAAGCCTTTCAAAGTTTATCACTTTTTTGGATCTTCGCAATTGCTTGCAATATACCTTTGTAGAGTTTTCTACATCTCTGTCCTAATAATTGTATAAATAGATATATGTGTGTGGTGGCTGATAAGAAAAGAAGATTATGTAACTGTACCTGATCATTTTTGTAGTTGCAGTAGCAGATATCTCAGAAGGTGACGATCTCTCCGATGTCGAAATGGAGGATGACTTGTTGACACACGACGTCGACGATTCATCACCAACCCCTGATGGGGATATGCCATCCCAATACGTTGATCCAGATACGGACGAACCTCAAGCGGAACCTTCCAAGAGGGCTAAATTAATTTAATTTTTTGATGTAGTCCAGTAACTTTGTCGCTTGAGAGTATGGGGTCTAATCCGGTAGTTCTCATAGTATGCGTCAAATCCGGTAGTTCTGATTTTTTGCAGACTTATTTAGGAGGTTGGCTTTATGAATAATCCAAGTTTGTGACCTCAAGCGCTGAACGCAACTTTGTCAAAAATCGAAAAAACCACGAAAAAATCGTTATTTTTTTTTTTTTCAAATTTTGGCGATTATAACCCTAAAGGACTAGATTTTTATCTAAATTTTTTTGAATGTTTTTAAAGTAAACTAAATTTGCTACAATATGATACCAAAACTGTCTCTGTAGACCCAATAGTTTCCGAGATTAAGCCTTTCAAAGTTTATCATTTTTTTTCGAACTTCGCAATTTTTTGCAATTTATACCTTTGTAGAGTTTTGTACATCCCTGTCCTAATAATTGTGTTAATAAATACATGTGTGTGTGGAGGCCAATGAAAAATAGTAGAATGTATTACTAGTGCGAATGTGTTTTCCAAACAAGAGTTAGTTTGCAGCATGACCGTAGGGAGCATTCCCAAAATGGGAATTTACCATGAACTTTGGATACGCCGATAAAATTGAATATCAATTAACAAAAGAAAAATTACAAAATCGATATAAAAATGCGATAACTATAAGTGGAACTCAAAAATTTCATTCTTTTGTACCATTTAATACTAAGACAATAATTGCAAAAATGTTTTCCAACTCAAAAGAAACTTTTGAATGTAAAATAAGTTAATAATTTTTAATAACTATATTTATTTTCTTTAACCTACATATATAATTTGTATGGTATGGTATTTAATGTTAAAATTTAAGAAAATAATATTGCCTGCGTAAGTAGAATAAATGCGACTCTGATATTGATCTCTGAATGGGCGAAAAGGAATAAAATAAAAATTAACCCAGCTAAGTCTCAAGCAATGATTATTACTAGCAATAAAACTAATATAAATAACTTAAATGCAACTCAACTTTTTATTGATGGTGAAGTAATCCAACTAAATAATAAAGTAAGAAACTTGGGCCTGATTGTAAACAATTTTCTTAATTGGGATAACCACGTTTCAAAAATTTGTTCCAAGGTTTACATGACTTTGAGCAAACTTCGGTTGTGTGCAAGTTATACGCCCTGTGATATTAGATTAAAACTAGTCCAATCATTAATAGTTCCGCATCTAATATACTGTGCTCCTATTTACGCTGGATGTTCAGAGGCCGGCTGGAAAAAACTTAATGTTGCTTATAACTCTTGTGCTAGGTATATATATAATAAAAAGATGGGTGAATCGATTTCACACTATTCTAAATTGATTTTGAGTTGCTCTCTCCGTAACTAGGGGGAAGTGGGGATAGTATAAACATGGGGCAACTGTAAACAGTTTTAATTTCCCTCACAAAACATCAATCAAAAAATTCGATAAAAATATCACAGATGTCGTTTCGATCGACTACACATCCCAGGAGAATTTGACAGCTAAAGTCAGTCTTGTTCAAAAGTTATTGGTGAATAGATGTTTTGGCAACCCAAAGTAAATATTTTTTTTTTTGTAAAACTCGAATAACTTTTTTTACCATCATATGTTTAAAAATATTCCAACATGTTTTGATAGCTGAAATATTCAAGAAACATAATATTTCTTTGTTTTAGCCAAATTTTAGATCTTGGAATATTTTTTCAAAACATAACCCTAAAAGCGCCACGTGGGGTACCTGTAAACAAAAAAAGTTGGGATAGTATAAACGCGTTTATATGTGCCGTATGGTATTGTTATATGGTATACGTGTGGTTTCCCATTTCACTTTTGATATTGATTAGCAAAACCTAAACAAACGATGAGATTGAAGTTTTGCTTTTTTCTTTATAATTTTCTACCTGAATTTATTGAGGTTTTACAACAATCGAAAAATATTGTTTTTTTTTAAAGAAATATATATGTTCAATGCTTATATATATTGTTTGAAGCACAATAAATAATAAAAATTTTTAAACAAAGTACTTTATGAATTTTATTGTGGTTTTTTTTTGGGTGTTTATATGTGCCCCATACAAAAATGCTCATTGTTTATAAGTGCCCCACCAGTGGGGATACTTTAAACGAGAAACATAAATTTTTGAAATTCAAAATTTTATACTTAATGTTTTAGTTACGTAATTAAAAAAAATAGTTTTATGTAGTAAAGATATGAAATTTTACAATGAAACAGTTTTTAAGTAAAAATGTTTTATGGTTTTAAAGTTATTGAGCTTTAAGTACAAACTGTTTATACCATCCCCACTTCCCCCTACCTAGATTTTATTTCGTTGCTTTTTTTATATAAATTAATCAACTTAAAAAAACCGAACTATTTGTATGAAAAGATAAATCTATCTAGATCGACCAGGACACTAAATATAAATTTACCAATTAATTGCAGTTCTAAAGTCCGACAATCGTCCTTTTTCGTTCATGCTATTAAAGTTTGGAATTCATTGGATCATAGCATAAAGTCTGCTGGCTCTTTTGGAACATTTAAAAGACTGTCATTTGAATTTCTATCTTCCAAAGCCTAATCCAAACTGTAACTTTACTATCAGAGTCAGAATATAATATATCTAGTTACTCTTTGTCGAGCATAAATAGATAGAAAATTAAATAAATAAAAAAATTAACAAATAAGTAATTATAGATGAATGTCGATTAATAGATAAATAGATAAAGACATGAATTCATTAATTAATAAATATAAAATCACACATGTTGTGGGAACCAACTAATCATATATATGGAATGAAAAACAATTGTATGTGCCAACTGAGGGAAATAAGTGATGGTGAAGTATGAAAACTATATTTGCAATTATCGTTTATTTTAAAATTGCACTAATTATTAATTATTAAAATAATTTAATTTAATTATCATAAATAGAGCTTAGCTTAGTTTTTTTTTCGGTTCTATTGTGTTTATCTTTTCATTAGTTTAACCTGTTTTGCTATGTAAATAAATTTTAAATGTATTACGTTTTGCTGGTAATTTTAAGTTTACATTACTTTCTTGTTTATTAAGTATACAATTTACACCATCTTGAATTCTAAAAATATCATATAATTGAAAATATACATAAGAAAATTTACTTGCCTGCAAGTAGATTGTAAAAAGGCTACGCCTTAGATGTATATATGCTGATTTAATTTGAAATAAATAAAAAAAAAATAAAATATTAGTAATAATAATAAAAAAAAAAAAAAAATACAATCTTTTACTTTATGATTCCATAATAACATAATACGAACATAATGCTTCCCCAGTCAAAAGTTCCTAAATAAATTTAGTTATTTATATGGCTTTTTTGTTTGCAGTCGAGACTGTCAAATTATTTTTTATAAGAGTGACAAGTGATTACTAAAAGTGATAAATAAACATTTCATTTTTTTATGCCATCTAATACAAAGAAAATAGTTGCAGAAGTGTTTTCCTATTCAAACTTCTGTTTGAAAAATAAGTAAATCATTTTTAACAATTGTATTTATTTTATTTATTGTACTACATATATAATTTTATAATATTTTCAAAAGTTCATTTAATAATAAAATATTTGATATTTAACATAAAAAAAAATCTCTTAGTTTACAACGCCATTTTTATAATTTGCCTTCAGAACAAAAAAAACTGATTCCCGACAGTCATATGCACAAAGAATTTTATCTTTAAAACAAAAAATATCGCTAGTACTAAACTTTCACAAGTAGTTAGATATAAAATAAGCTTCAATTTATTTTAAAAAAAAAGGTGTTGCGCCATCTTTTCGTCAATTACACCGTTTTTTTCTTATGTTACACCGTTAAAAATTATTTCAAAAAATTAACAGTGTACATTTTTAAAACTTTGTTCTAATACCTATTCAACGACATATCATTTATGAAAATCGATTGAAGTAGTTTTTCTACAATCGCTTATCAAAATGCACTCACATCACAAAATAGCAAAACATTGAGGGGCACCCTGTGAAGACCCCTGGTCGAAAAAAAAATTCTAAGAGAACTTGTATTTTTTATTTATGAAAGACTATCTATAAACAAAAAATAATCAAAATTAAAAGGGGTCAAGTCAAAACGATGTTGAATCTTCGTGAAATTGCTCATATATATAAATTTATATATATATATATATATATATATATATATATATATATATATATATATATATATATATATATATATATATATATATATATATATATATATATATATATATATATATATATATATATATATATATATATATATATATATTAAGCTTGCCAGATTTTTTTTGGAGGCATTCCGGGCCGGAAAATCCGGGCAGTTTTTTTATAAATCCGGGCAAAATCCGGGCGACAAGTGTCAAAATTTCCATTTGAAAAGCCGGGCGAAATCCGGGCGAAATACAAAATTTTTAAAAATCGCACAGAAAAGAAGAAAACAAAAAGACTATGTTTTTTCATAAATAACCTTTGAAAACTCTTTATTGCTTTGAAATGTTGAAATATATTTTGTTAATAATATTTTTAATTCTGTTTAGTACAGAAAGAGTTCTATGCTTAAATTGTCAACATTGTATTCAATCAATCTCCATCGAAGTCGATGACTGTCCACTCTCTTGAGTACCAAACAAACTATCAGCTCTCATTTTGTATTTTTCACTTTCAGCAACTTTTTGGAGAAAACCAGCATCTTATTTTATTTTTGTATAAAACTCTAGACATGTCTCCTTCCAGTTGAATTTTACCATCAATTGTGCCCGAACGTTTTCCAGTGTCAATTTGCCTTTTTCTTTTGTCCAAATGTCATTGATGTGAGAAAATACGCGCTCAGTTGTCGTATTGGCCGCTGGGATAACTAAACCAAACTCCACGATTTGCAGCAAACGATTGAACGAACAGGAGCACAATATATAAATTCTAAAACGTTGAAATGATGTCAATTGGTTATATATTTTCATATGAAACATTGAAAATAACACGATTTAACATGTGAAACATATTTGAATAAGAAAGATACAGATTATTGAAATTTTGACTATAAAACGAATTAATATTATATATATATTTGTTTTTCAATGAACAAATGTTGGATAAATCCGGGCGATTTCCGGTTTTTGTTTAGAAATCCGGGCGTCCGAACCGGGCGATTTTTCAGCCAAGTTTTAAAAAACAAAGCCGGGCGAGTACGGCTTTAGCCGGGCGATCTGGCAAGCTTAATATATATATATATATATATATATATATATATATATATATATATATATATATATATATATATATATATATATATATATATATATGTATATATATATATTATATATATATATATATATATATATATTATATATATATATATATATATATATATATATATATATATATATATATATAAAATAATAATATATATATAATATATATATATATATATATATATATATATATATATATATATATATATATATATATATATATATATATAATATATATATATATATATATATATATATAAATATATATATATATATATATATATATATATATATATATATATATATATATATATATATATATATATATATATATCCGGATGACAACTTTAACGAAACTATCAGCACCCATCCACCAACGGAACGGGAAGTTAGAGATGCCATACAGAAACTCAAGAATAACAAATCTGCTGGTACAGATAATATATCAGCAGAATTACTCAAAGCAGATGTAAACACAACAGCAGAAGCTCTAACACCACTATTAGCTGATGTATGGATCGAAGGGAAAATACCAACCAAATGGAAAGAAGGTTTAACCATAACAATCCCAAAGAAAGGTGATCTAAGAGAATGCAAAAATTGGAGAGGTATATCTCTGCTCAACACAATAATGAAAATACTAGCGATGATCATTCTCGAAAGAATATCTCCATCAATTAACATGAAACTAAGAAACGAACAAGCCGGCTTTAGACCAGGAAGAAGCTGTACCGATCATATCAACACAATCCGTATCATCATAGAGCAATCAAACGAATAGAATTCACCATTGTATCTCCTCTTCGTGGACTTCGAACGCGCCTTCGACTCAATTAACAGAAGCGCGATATGGAAGACACTTTGTGAAATGAGGGTCCCGAAGAAAATAGCTGATCTAATCAAAGAAATGTATCGGGATGCTGGAAACAGAATACAATACAAAGGACAGCAAAGTGATAAATACTACAACCACCGAGGAGTGAGACAAGACTGTGTACTATCCCCGCTACTATTCCTGATAGTACTAGATAGTATCATGAGAAAGCTCGATGATGCAAGTCCAAATAGAATCCAATGGAACACAACAAGCCGGCTCAATGATCTAGACTACGCAGATGACATCTGTCTCCTTACACACACACACATACGGATATGCAGCAGAAAAAAAAGAAGCTATCAGCCCTTGCACATGAAGTCGATCTCAACATCAATATCAGGAAAACAAAGTCTATGAGATTAAACACCAAAACGATAACACCAATTACCATCAACAATACACAAGTGGATGAAGTCGACAAATTTGTGTACTTTGGTTGTACTGTAGCAAAAACAGGCGGGACTGAAGAAGATATCAGTCAGCGTATTAACAAAGCCAGAAATACGTTCAATATGCTTCACAAGATCTGGAATGCATCCGTCCTGTCAAGAAAGACAAAGCTACGAATGTTCAATGCATGTGTCAAGTCAGAACTGCTAAATGGGTGTGAAACGTGGAAACACACAAAGAAGATCACAAATCAACTACAGGTGTTTGTGAACAAATGCCTGAGAAGACTGAACAAATGCTTCTGGCTGAACACCATCAGTAACCAGGAACTTCTACGACAGACAGAGCAGTTAGACATTGAGTCCGAGATAAAACAAAGGAAATGGAGATGGATAGGACATACACTGAGGAAACCAGCTAAAGATATAACAAGGATGTCCCTAGAGTGGAATCCACAAGGTAAAAGGAAAGTTGGAAGACCACCCATGACGTGGAAGAAAACGGTGCAAGCTGAAGCAAAACAAATCGGCAAGACATGGGGTGAACTGAAAGCGATTGCCCCGAACAGAGTCAGATGGTCCAGTCTAGTAGACGCCCTATGCTCCTAAAGATCTCCTTATCTATAAAGGGAAAATATATATATATATATATATATATATATATATATATATATATATATATATATATATATATATATATATATATATATATATATATATATATATATATATATATATATATATATATATATATATATATATATATATATATATATATATATATATTATATATATATATATATATATATATATATATATATATATATATATATATATATATATATATATATATATATATATATATATATATATATATATATATATATATATATATATATATATATATATATATATATATATATATGGTTTGGTCCGGGTATCCCAATCAGGGCCTGATCCGATTATCCCAATCAGGGTCTGATCCGGTAATCCCACACTCATGATTAGGGCCCAATCAGGCTGCCCTACCAACACCTGATCCGGATTAGAGCAAACCTGATCAGGGCCTTACTTGAGACCTGACAAATTTCTGCTCGGGTAGTTTGCTGATTGTATCATCTTTTCACTAAATTATGTTAATTTATGATTTGTTATAATTTTTCGGTTTTTTTATCAATATGTTGATGTTTCGTGTTAGTTTTGTGATAAATTTCGAAACAGAGGTAAAATACTTGTACTTTAACATAGAGTTTTATGTTTGATATACCTCGCTGCCCAAATTAAAAATAAAAACAATGTCCTAATAAAAGGTTTTTTCCAAAAACTACATCAAAATCCTTAACCCAGACCGAAGTCTTGATATCTCAGAGCTGTGAGATTTCAGCCCTTCCATATTTTATAATAGGAGGCATTCAGTTGCCTCCTATTATAAGGGTAAATTTACACTATTTTTTTTATGTATTATCCATCTCCACTTTCTTTGATTTATATCGGTCTCAATGTCTCAATGCCGCAGAAGTTCGTGATTAATGATGATGTTTGGTCAGAAGCATTTGATCAGTTGTGTCAGGCATTTGTTCACAAACACCTGTAGTTGGTTTGTGATATTTCTTGTATGTTTCCTTATTTCGCATTAGTACAGTAGTACTGGCTTGATACATTCATTGAACCTTCGTATCTTTATCTTCTTTGACAGAACGGAAGCATTCCATGATATTGTGGAGCACATTCAATCTATTTCTGGCTATGTAAATGCGCTGATTGATATCTTCTTCGATCCCGTCTGTTTTTGCTACAGTACAATCAAGGTAAACAAATATAACGACTTCATCTACTTGTTTGTTATTGATGGTAATTAGTGTACTCACTTTGGTGTTCAAAAGACTTCTCATAGTCTTTGTTATCCTAATGTTGATGTTGAGACCAATTTCATATGCAAGGGTTGGTAGCTTTTGTATTTTCTGCTGCATGTCAGTATGTGCGTATGTAAGCAGGCATATGTATAGCGTGACTGCGTATAGTCTAAATCATTAAGCCGCTTTCACATGATACTATCTTGTACGATGGTGAATAATAGCGGAGATAGTACATAGCCTCGTCTCACTTCTCGGTGGTTGTCGAATTTATCACTTTGCCGTACTTTCTGTTGCATTCTGTTTCCAGTATCCTGATTCATTTCCTTAATTACATCAATTATTTTATTCGGGATGCCCATTTCACAAACTGCCTTCCATATCGCCCTTCTGTTGATTGAGTCGAAGGCGGGTGCGAAGCTCACGAAGAGAAGATACAGTGGTGAATTCCATTAGTTTGAAAAGCTTTTTTGACAACCCAAAGAAAGCCAAAGTTTCAAACCGGTGCTCTTACTTACTGTTTGTAAGGTTTACCAGTAGCCCAGAAACCTTACTGCTATAAAAACAAACAAATCTATAATAAAACAAAACATCTAACCACGAACTAAATAATATTAAATTAGTAATGAACTCATTAAATAAAAATATTTAAATCTCATGTTTCCAAAATCGCAACTAACCGTAATATATACAATCTGTATAAGATTGCAAAAAAAATATTCGTACTTGTATTTCAGACATTACATTGAGAAACATATGTAACTGAATATATACAATATGACATAATGACATTAATGTTTGAAACAAAAAGACAGACATGTATATGCATAGAGCGATTCCACGATAAATCAATCAAAACGTGTTGATTATCGAGTCGAATCAATCTAAACGAGTTGATTTTTTTTAACCTTCTGGAAGCGTTTAGTGTTGAAAGACTTGAACTCTGGACTCAGACTTCGGATATCAGATTTTTTATCCTTTCTCACTTCCGCGCTGCAAAAACATAATTATGAGTAAAAGACCCAACGGTATATTTTTCGTTTAAAATCTAAAATTTGGGTAATTTTTCACTTTAATATGCTCTTCTTTGATTAAGCTGAATTTTTTATATGTGATTAAGGTAGGTTTCCGGAGCATATTTAGTTAAGGATGTACATGGCGAACGTCATCCGTTCTCTTGTTTTTAATCATTTAAACCTCAAAAATCGCCATAAAGAAAGCAAAATAACTATTTATCTAGAATTTCTTTTACAATTTTGTTTTTGGATTTAGGATTCAAAAAGCAAAAGAAACAAATTTGTTGAATGTCAACTTTTTCCTGATTCTAATAAAGAAGATAGGAGGACGATTTTCAGCAGAATTTATGCTGTGTTGCATACAATGTTGCATAAAATAAAATAATATTTTTGGAAATTGTAAAATTTCAATCAAAGTAGGCAAGTAGTATATTTTGATTTTAAGTTGAACAATTGTTTGAAATTTTTGGTTTTGGCTGATTAAGTTCAATTCTGGGGAAATATAGGGTGTATGGGGGTAGCTCGGATCGTGTCGAGAGTAATATAATTTTAAAAAACGAAGAGTTATACAATCCTATCCATCCCATTTTGGCTAATATAGGTTACCTGATTCGAATATACCCAAACAGATCCGAGCTATTTATAAAGGATCATACTTTCAATTCTACATTAATGAATAAGGTTATATAATTAATTATTCATTTTTATATTAACTATTTGCCAAGATTCTGCGACCTTGCAAACCTTCGATCAAAAATAGCCACCGCATCGGGGGGTTGGGGTGGGGGGGAGGGGGTGGATCGTCATGGCGGTCATGGTGGTCATGGTGGTCATGGTGGTCAAGGTGGTCATGGTGGTCATGGTGGTGATGGTGTTCATAGTGGTTATGATGGTCATGGTGGTAATGACGGTCAAGGTGGTCATGGTGGTCATGGTGTTCACGGTGGTCATGGTGGTCATGGTGGTCATAGTGGTTATGGTGGTCATGCTTGTAATGGTGGTCACGGTGCTCATGGTGGTCATGGTGTTCACGGTGGTCATGTTGGTCATGATGGTCATGGTGGTCATGGTGGTCACGGTGGTCATGGTGGTCATGGTGGTCATGGTGTTCACGGTGGTCATGGTGGTCATGGTGGTCATGGTGGTCATAGTGGTCATGGTGGTTATGGTGGTCACGGTGGCCACGGTGGTCATGGTGGTCATAGTGGTCATGGTGGTTATGGTGGTCACGGTGGTCATGGTGGTCACGATGGTCATGGGGGTCACGGTGTTCACTGTGGTCATGATGGTCATGGTGGTCATGATGGTCATGTTAGTCATGGCGGTCATGGTGGTCATGGTGGTCAAGGTGGTCATGCTGGTCATGATGGTAATGTGGTCACGGTGGTCATGGTGAATTGGAGTGTATCAGAGATATATACGAAGATATATACTCACCAAACAATTGGTTATCAATAATCGGCGTTTTTTTCTTAAGCCTTATCTACCCAATTTCTGTGAAGTTCTAAATAGTAGAAAAATGATATGTCATAAAGAAGTTTCACTTCTTACCTGTGTACTCTGGTACACACACTACTTTTTTTTTTATTTTATAGAATATCGATTTCGACTTACGTCATCCTCAGTTCTTAAATTATTATTACAATTTTTTGCTTAAACTATTACTTATATACTATTTCAACTGCTATTTTTTATTATTATGTCATATATCTTGTTAGTTTTAGTATTGATTTTATCATTTAAAATGTTGTTATTGTTTTTATGTTTATATATTTCTATTTCTTCCAATCTATCTAGATGTTGTCCTTTTCTGTTTTTATGAAATATGGTTAAATTTGTGTTGATATTGGTGTATTTGTGTTTTTCTATTTTTAAATGTTGGGCATATCTGTCAATTTCAAAATATGTTAATAAAAAATGGTTTAAACCCAACAGATACACAAAAAATAATAAATATAACAACCGAAATAACAAAACAAAACTATTTCACACATAACAATGAGTATTATCAACAAACACAAGGATTACCTATGGGAAGCCCACTATCTGGAACTTTAGCCGAAATATATCTCAACGATTTTGAAACAAAATATATACATAATAACTTAAATCCACACAAAGAAAAAATCATTTATTGGTATCGCTACGTCGATGATATAATTTTATTATTCAAAGGAACGAATAGGCAGCTTAATCCAGGGGTGCTCAACCTTTTCTACCCAAAGAGCTACTTCTTTTCCCCAAACGAATGGCGATCGACCAAATGAGAATAATTGGCGTGTTAGTAAAATGTAGTAATTCAAAAAATGGTTTTCATAGAAAAAACATTTTCTTTATTTAATGAGATGATTGACATTGAATATCATCAGCTATTTTTGAGTATTCGGCTTCATAAATACTTTCAGCTAAACGTAAGCAATCATCAATATGATTTTCAGTCATACGTGTACGGTATTTAGATTTTACATAATTCATATGAGAAAATGACGATTCAAAGTGGATATTTTTCATTGGAAATAAAGTTCCATATAACAAACTGATCACGAGATTTCAAGCCCATGTCGCTTTGTAATTCAATTAATTGCATTTCTAAGCTCCCTACATCCATACTAAATGTTTTTCGATTAATACAGCCATATTTTCTATATTTATTTTTTAAAATGGTGAAGTTAAAAATGAAGTAATTGGAAGTATCAAAGTCTACAAATCTTTGTTTAAATTGCAGGAAAATGTTTTCCAAAATATTACTAAATTGTTGGTAATCACACATTTCTATATTTAATTTCATTTCGTCTGTTAAATTCGAAAAATGAAATTTAATCTTCCAATACCTAGTATTTTTCAATTGTTCTTATTAGTCGAGAAAACTACTCAGAAACCCTTTTCCTTTAGCTAACCGATTCCTTTTAATAACTACAACTGAAACAACCTAATATTTTCCAACCCAAATATTCCTATTGATCCATAGTACTTCTATAATCAGCGATATCTAACATGTTATAACCTGATATTTTCCTACTGTTTCTATTATTTGGAACTAATTGAATCTGGATTCACTCAAAAACGTGCTCTTCAAGGACCTTGCAGCGAAAGGAGGGCACATCCAAATTTTAGACTTTGCTCTTTGTTTCTAGTTCAGTTTCTCTTTGCTGATATTCAATGTCAATCATCTCATTAAATAAAGAAAAGTGTTTCCCATAATATGTTTTTAAAAATTGGGTAGCCAAATGTATTAGTTCGTGGGCCCACGCCGATTTCATTTGATGATTACCACAAGTCTGGACGAGTGAGAAAACTTATGTTCTGTCATTTTCCTCGATTCGGCCGCGTTTTCGTTCGGCAAGCACCGAAAACTGCCGATTGCCTTCGATCTTGTAAATTTGCTACCACAATTTCTTTTAAATATGGGGAGTGGAAATTTGTTTTAAAACACAAGGGTAACCATGTCCGACAAAAATTTGTCTCGAGTCCGACAACCCAAACATGTCAAAATGTCAATTGTCGGACTCGACAATATCAAACACATTTTTGTTGGACAAGGTTACCTTCGTGTTCCAAAACAAATTGCCACCCCGCATGGTAAAAGAATTGTGGTAGCAAATTTATAAGATCGAGGGCAGTTGGAATTTTTCGGAGCTTTCCGAACAAAAAAGCCGACGAATCGAAGAAAATGGCAGAACATAAGTTTTCGGACTCGTCAAGGACTGCCACCTCACGAAGTATAAAATATGTGGTAACCATCAAATGAAATCGGCGTGGTCTCAGCGACTATATGAAAATCATTCATTTAACTTACTTGAAGATATTTTTTGACACACTTATAATTTAATAATCAAACTCCTTGTTTCACCTACAGATGTCAACCATCAAAATGATATCACATTCAAAGCTACTAATTATTATCACTCAAAATATACATTTTTAAGCTAAACATTATGCCACACTTTTTTTACGCACTTAAAGATTTTTTGATACACGTTCTGTGCAGTTATCGAACCCATCGCCGTTTTGCCTCTCCGCATTACGGAACATGTAGTTAACTCGTAAACTTTAATTCTTATTTACCGTTGATTAACATACAAACTCCATTGTTTTTTGTAAAATGAATGTTTGTCAAAATCTAATTTCGTCCCATGTCCATTGATAATTTCGCCCCCATGTCCATCGTAATATAAAGTATATAAAAATTCAGGAACAAATAAATAGTTATTTAATAAAATGTTTCTACATTGAATTAATTTTTATTCAAAACCATGCTTGATTGGAAAATAAAAAGTTAAACCACTCATATTGCAACAAGAATATTATTTTTATACGAATACTAGCAGGACCCGGCGTGCTTTGCTGCGCTTATTAATAAAGTTTGTGCTCATGTGAGAAGAACGGATTCTCCAAATCTAGTCCACATACTTGCAGTAACTGTCCGTGTGCTTTGTTGATGGTAATTGCAAAAGCGAGTTGCACTGGAAATTAAACGTTTGAATCTGTTGGGATCATTGAAATATGTGGCCTGTCTGTCGTTGCAACACTACATCTTCCTCTTCGAATTTTCCACTCAAAATTGTAGCTTCAATGACATTGTACATCTTTGTTTTCACGGAAGTTCAAAAAAGTTTGTGCAATTTCAAAATATGTGACATATTTGATATTACAATATGTGTCACAACAACACATATAAACCTTTTAAGACAGAGGCTCTACAACATAATGCTTTTTAAGACGTAGATGGACGCAAATTTCTTTTTTTTATATTCTTCTTAAAGAATGGAAAACTTAATAATAAATCCTTTCACATAATAATGTACGATATAGGGCAATATTTCATGATAGGATGGAGGAAATAAAAACAATATACTGTTTTTTTTTCAAATTTGCAGGAACAAAGCTAAAATTAGGTTCCTAATTATCCTAGTGCTAGAAGCATATACCAAGATCATATAACGCATTGTTTACCTCAAGCCAGCATATATAATAATTATATGGAAGCTCATTTATTCCAGCAAGCAAAAAGTTCATTCTTTTAAAAAAAAAAGAATTACGTCCATCAACACCTTAGAAAGCATGTTCTTATGTGTTGTTGTGACACACATTGTAATTCCTACTACCCAACACATTTTATTTTAAAAAATATTGCGACGCGGATGCATAGGCTGACTTCACCACAGCTCTGGAAACATAGTGTTCTGGATATATAATGAGCGAATATCCATCAAATACTTTAATTAAAAGCTAACCAATATTATAGACTTCGTAGTTCTAATAATAAAAATATTAAAGCAAGCAGTAGTATCCCAACAAACATAAATTCCGTTGTACGAGAAAAAGTAAAAAAAAAATTTTATCGGATGTGACAAACCGGAAGTTAGGATGCAGAACTGTTGTAAACCGTACTAAATGTGTATGTACCAAATTTCATCCAATTCGCTTATCAGGTACAGAAGTTATTGAGCTTCCAAAATAACAGGTGCTTGGAGGACCCCCTACCACTTTGTTCACTATCGCTAAAAAAACTAATCAGTTCCTTGCCATAAATATTTGCATCTTTTAGCAAAGTGTAATCAAAATTACTTAACGAACGAATGTTGTATGCATCCAACAAACATTGAATCAATAAACAGGTGTTAGGGAGGACCCCACCACTTATCCCAATACTGTCCAAAAACTAATCAATTCTTTGTCATTAAAGTCTTCATCTTTTTTCAAAGTGCCATTAAAATTGATTAATGAATGAAATCTGTATGCTCCCAACAAACTTTAAAAACAAAGTGTGAAAAGTCAGCAGTTGTATGGTAGACCCCCCGCCATTTTGATCAATGTGTCCAATGTGTCAAAGTCAGTTGTATGGTAGACCCCACACCACTTTGGTCAATGTGTCCGAAAAGATGATAATTATCTTCTCACACTAATTGGAACCCTTTTCATAAGTTTCATCATAATCACTTCATTATTGTAGGCTGTAGTGTGCATAAAGACACTGAAAAAACTTCAAAAAAGTACAAAAAAAATTTTTTACCGGAAGTGAAAAACTGGAGGTTGGGATGCAGAACTATTGTGAACCGTACTACATACTCATGTACCAAGTTTCATCCAATTCGCTTATCAGGTACAGATGTTATAGAGCTTTCAAAAAAACAGGTGCTTCAGGCCCCACCATATTGTTCACTATCGCTCAAAAACTAATCAGTTCCTTGTCATACATGTTTGCATCTTTTTCCGAAGTGTCATCAAAATTCATTCACGAATGAATGTTTTATACTCCCAACAAACATAAAAACTTTTTGGAAAAACCACCTGTTGTATGGTGGACCCCAAACCCTTTATCCAATGTGCTTAAAAAGCTAATAAAATCTTTTTCATGTTATTTAAAAGCTTTTACCAACGTTTCATGAAAATCGATCGGTAATTGTAGGCTACAGTAGGGATAAACACCTGAAAAAAAGACTTTTTAGCTGGAAGTGACAAACCGGAAGTTGGTATGCAGAAATATTGGAAACAGTACTAAAACCTTATATACTAAGTTTCTATAGGATCATAGTCCGGGATCAGAAGTTATTCAAGATTTAAACTTAGAGGTGTTCGGGAGACCCCCGCCATTTTGTCCAAATTTAAAATGAATCCAGATCTTCCATTTTCAAGTGAGCCTGTATCATTTGCCAAAGTTTCATCAAGATCCTATGCAGAAAACTCACTATTGCAAACGTGTTGCCGGCTAAGGGCCACATTTTTAATTAGTTTGTTTATCATACTAGCTATCCATGTTTGATTATACATAAGCTATGCTTCTTTGTATAGTATTCGTCCGAATTTCATTTATTACCAATAACAATAACAATAACACATTGTATAGATGATAAAATTTGTAACATCATTATGTATTTAATTCAAATACCTATAGTTTTGATATACAAATGTAATTGTTTGAGATTATACTTTGATTTTTCAATTTCATTAAATTATGTTCAACAAAAAATTGATCAAAGGAATCTAACCGTATAAAACGACATTTAAAGAAAAATCAAATTAAATTATTATCAACATTTAGGCAGAACCCCTTAAGATAATTATAATGGCCCTCCCTGGTTCCATTCAAAAAAAAAATTGCCCGTTACCTATGCGCAAGTGTACACAACAACTTCCCAAAGTTTCATGATGATCGGATGAATGGTTTATAAATGCACAAACGACAAACATACATACTTTCAATTTTATGTATATAGATAACATATATAAAAACAATTAATCACAGAATTTAAGTGAATGAAAACTTTGAAAAATTATGTCGCAGATTTAAACGAATCGACAAAATTTCGATCAAAGTTCTGTTGGATGACGTCAATCTTGGCAACAGAAAAAATTCTGTGGACAGAAAAACAGCCTTGCAAATCCAGGTTTCAACTAAACTATAAATACTAGATTTCAACAAAACTATTTATATGGAAAAAAAAAAGTTCTCGCGATCGACTTAAACTTTCTTCGCGATTGACCAGTCGATCGCGATCGACGCGTTGGGCACTCCTGGCTTAATCTATTACACCAATATATAAACAGCATAGAACCTTTATTAAATTCACGTTGGAAAATAACACAATAAATTTTTTGGATTTATCAATCAAAAATGTAGAT
>OY856187.1:288360951-288370812 GCA_963693315.1 Diogma glabrata | reverse complement strand
CTGAACTCATTCAAAAAGAGTTTCCAAATGTTGCTCAAAATTACTTATTCCATTATTGGTTGAGCAAACGAGCTATACTGGCTGCCAAAAACACTGATGTAAATGAATTAAATTTCAAAATTCAAGATGACATTCCTGCCGAAATGAGGACATATAAATCAGTTGATACGGCAACTAATGAAGACGATGTCGTGAACTATCCACCGGAATTTTTAAACTCACTAGATTTGCCAGGATTGCCACCTCACAATCTTCAATTAAAGGTTGGATCTGCAGTTATAATGTTGCGAAATATTAACCAACCGCGACGTTGTAACGGCACACGATTAGCAATAAAAAAATTACTGAATAACGTAATAGAAGCAATCATATTGAAAGGAAAGTATAAAGGAGAAGACGTTTTGATACCCCACATCCCAATGATTCCGACTGACGTACCATTCGAGTTTAAACGACTGCAGTTTTCAGTACGGCTTGCTTTCGCTATGACTTTAAACAAATCCCAGGGGCAGTCATTAAGTGTTTGTGGTATTAATCTAGAAAACCCATGTTTCTCGCATGGTCAATTGTATGTTGCCTGTTCCCGTGTTGGAAAACCATCTACTCTGTTTGTTTACGAGCCAGGTAATCAAACAAAAAATATCGTGTACCATAAAGTACTTCAATAAAAATGAAAATTAATTTAGAATAAGTAAAAATAAAACGAAATATAATAAGTAGGGATCATAATAAGAAATCTGAAATTGTAATTTTCATTGTGATTTTTTAGTGACTATTAAAAAAATTTTAGGTGTTTTTTAATTTTTATTTTTTGACATAATGTATTTGTTGACTTATTAACTTTCTTTTTTCTTTTTTTTATCTTACAAGCTGACCCGGCGTCCCGAATAGCAGAATAAGTATTAAAAAAAATAAAAAATTAAAGAATCGACTGTTAGGCTTTTTTATTTATTTATACATTTTTTTATTGCTTACTTCAAAACTAATTTGATTGCTAATTTTTCATATATCCGAACTGATCAGCTGGTTTTCATTCATATTTTTAAAAATAAAAATTGAAAATTACGCTATCATTTCTCACTACCACTTTTCAAATCATTGCTTCTGCGTCAACAAAATGTCTACGCAAAAACTTTATTTATAAGCGTAGCGAAGCACGCCGGGCCGGCTAGTAGAGTATTGAGTGTGATAGAGTATAGTAGTAGAGTAGTAGTGAGTAGTAGTGAGTAGAGTAGAGTAGTATTGTGAGTAGAGTGATAGTGATAGTGTGATAGAGTGAGTTATGAGATATAGTATAGTATATAGATATGAATTATATATTTATATATATATATATATATATATATATATATATATATATATATTATATATATATAAATATATATATATAATCTTATATATATATATATATATATATATATATACCTATTAGGGTGTTTCATTTTTCCAAAGATATGATTTTCATATGACTTTGCTTACGCCCCAAGTTTCAGTGATGTAAAAGATATGTATGCCAAATTTCAAGAAGATTGGATAATATTTAGGGGTTGCACACATTGATCACTTTTATCTTAAACTAGTGAAATTTCTAATATTGAAGTACTTTGTATCAGGATCCCAGGGGCTCTGCATCAAGCGAGGTGGATGGCAAAGGCAATATATGCACTTAAAATTGTCCTCTTCACTAAACAGTTGAATATTCCTCAACGAGAATTAAAAGGAATGAAACGAGTTGCACATTTTACCAGCCTCATATATGTTCGCTTTTGGCACGAAGCGATTGCAAGTCGATGGGCTCCAAAGAATGATTTGGATATGCTACAGTTCTGAGCACTTACCCAGATGAAGACGTCAAAAAAGTGCTCTCACACTTGCTAAGAGACACCTTTGGTACCTGTCAGAAACAAACGTAGGATTGGTTTTTTTGGACGAACGCGTTACTCAGGCTGATAAGGAAAATATGACTAAAATTTTAGAAACCGAACCTGTAAAGAAAAAGGAAATAAAACGATTAGATGGTAAAAACCTAGCTTTAGAAGGAAAAGACCTGAGCCATTTCGTTACTAATAAGACAAAGACGTTTTTTGAATTGTTTGGGATCCACGACGTGACAGAATACTGCAGTGATTCTCTAAGAAGCCATGTGAACGCTCTCAAGGTGGTCAATGAAACCGCAGAAAAAAGAATTGCTCTGATGAAAAAGTTTAACAAATCGGTCAGGGACGAACAAAAAACAGTTATTGTTGAGGGTAGTCGAGCATCACAGAAAAGTTGTCCCCAAGCGAACAAAAGTAGGGATTGCATCGTTCAAAGGGGATTAATATTACACATGTTTTGCCTATCATACTACCTTCATTCGATCGTTGTGTGTTGCCGGGAACACACGACTTTGAATACACAAAAAAAAATAATAATTATAAATGAAATTACATATAGTGTTGAATATAATAAAAAATAAAAAAATATATAAAATTAAATTATTCTTCAAAAAATATTTAAAATTTTATTATAAATTTTATTTATTATTAACTAAATCTAAAAGTTATTAAAGTGAGTTTGATTTTTCAAACTGTTTGTGATTCAGATTTTGATTCATTAAATTAAGAACAAAAACAAGTTCACCTTGATAAGGTCTAACTGTTCAATTGTTATTGGAATGTCACTGTTTTAAACAAAAATGAATTCATCCATCTTGTGCAACAAGTGAAAAAATCTAACATAATCTGAAAATTTATCTATAAATCATTCCTTAAAGTATTTAATTGAGTAAATTTGTTATCAAACTAAAATTAAAAACAAAATAAATTCATAATGACTAATTGCTCGATTTGCATGAATAAAGTAGACAGAAATTCAAATACGTTAAACTTGTGTTGTGTTGTATGCAAATCCGTTTATCATGCCACTTGTTTAAAGTTAAAATCGGATGATACCGATCATATTGCAAAACTTAAGTTAACCTGGAAATGCGAACAGTGTTTAAAATCAAATAAAGTTGAGAAATCAAATGTAGGCAATCATTTACATGTCGCTTCTAAAAGTCAATCACCTTCTACGTCATCATTTCACAGTAACAACACAAATCAAGTTTCATCAATACTTTCAACTAGTCAAATAAATAACACATCACCACCTGATTTAAGTTTAATTTTTCAAGAGATAAAGGATATGAAGACTTCTAATGAAAAACATTTTGCGTCTATATTAGACAGACTTCAAATCTTAGAAAATTCGATTAAGCGTATTCAAATATTAGAAGATGAAAATAAACAGTTGAGAAGCCTAATCAGCAATCAGGATATCAGATTGGAAGAACAAGAAAAGATATCTCGTCAAAATTGTTTAGAAATCTCTGGTTTACCAGCCACTGCCAACGAAAATTTAATAGAGACGGTTGTTGATGTGATTAATCGTGGAATTGGATTGAAAGTTTCACCTAATGATCTTGATTACTGCTTTCGTAAAGCCTCAAGAACAGCAAAGTTAAACAAAGTGCAAACAAATGATGTTATTTTTGTGAAATTTGTTTCTCGTCGAGTGAAGGACAACATCATGAGAACCAAGTATTCATCCAAAATAAAAGTCAAGGCAAAGACTTTTTGTGATTCAGCTACTGAAGATGCATTAATTTATTTTAATGACAGCTTAACATTCAATCAACGGAAACTTCTACAGGCAGCCAAAACTATTAAACTAAATAAACATTTTAAATATTTGTGGATCCGTAATGCTGTTATTATGATGCGAAAAGAGGATAAAAGTGTCTTACATATTATAAGAAGTCTAGATGACCTTGCTCGTCTGTAAATATTTTTTTTATTTTACTTATTTTATTTAAAAAAAGTTTTTAGTTATAAATATTAAATCATGAGTCAGGACTCATCTAACTTAAATTACTATACTTCCTCTTTTAGCAATTCAGTAAAATCACAACATAATTCTCATCAGTATGGTAACAAACTTGTTTTCTGCCTACAAAACATTCGGAGTTTGAGACAAAATTTCAACAATTTCATAGTTCAATTACACACTTTAAACAATCTTCCAGATCTAATCTTTTTAACTGAGACATGGATATATAGCAATGAATCTTCAAATTATTCTATTAAGGGATACAAATCTTACAGTAACTGTAATGGGTCATATAGATCAGGTGGAGTATTGGTTTTTGTTAAGGATTCATTAAAATGTAGTTGTTCTAAAATCGAGGCGAAGGGAGGTGATTTATTGAGAGTGGATGTAACAATTTGTGGTGACTTGTTTACTTTTCTACTTGCTTACCGGTTGCAAAACCTTGTAAGTATGGATAATTTTCTTAGTGAGTTAAATTCAATACTTAGAAAAATCAAATCTAAAAACATGTTTCTGTTAGGTGATATGAATTTAAACCTTCTAAAACAATGCTCTGATTTGGAGAAATACACTTTCGCTATGGCCTCGTTTGGTTTGTCATCAGTAATCAATGAACCAACTCGCTTTGATGCATGTCTAGATCATATCTTTTTTAGACTTAATATCAATTTCAGGTATTTAGTCTCTACGTCGGTAGCACGCATAAATATTACAGACCACGATCTTATCTTTGGTGAAATAAAATTCAGTCATAATTCTCATTCAAAAAAAAAAACAAGTTGTAAACCTAGTTTACTCAACAAGGATGCTGTGTTTACTGATTTTGCAAAACTTAGAAATTTACTACTGTATGAGTTTTCTGTAAATATTTATAAAGAAAATGATCCAGAAATTGCATTTGATTTATTTCTGTCAACTTTAAAACAACATATTAATGCCTGCAGTGCTATAATTCCAAATAAGCGGAAAACTAACAAAATCAAACCTTGGATTACAAATTCGCTCGTTCGTTGTATCCATAAAGCTAATTTTTATTCTTTAAAGTCAAGAAAACATCCACATAACAACAAATTAAAAAACTACTCAAAGGATCTCTCTAAAAAGTTAAAAAAAAATATAAAAAGTGTTAGAGAGGAGTACTACTTAAATAAATTTGACAGATTTAAGAGGAATCCAAAAAAAGAGTGGCAAATAGTCAATGAAATTTTAAATAAAGACCCACCTATCGAAGAAATTATAACTCAGGATAACAGAGTTTTCACAAGTGATAAAGAAATTGCGAATTGTTTTATAAATTACTATGGTAATATTGCACAAGCTCTTCAGAATACTCTATCACCCGATAATTTATCATGTTCAGAGAAGAAAATTCTGAAAGGCTGCGATTTGAATTCGAACAGCTTTGTGTTTCTTCCAATCACTTCCTCTGAGTTATATAAAATGATCAACTCTCTTGACAACAAAAATTCTAGCGGGATTGACGAAATTACAAACAAACTTATAAAAGAGATATCACCTCTTTTAGTGGATGTATTAGCCTACATCTTTAACTTAAGCATTGAAACAGGTATTTTTCCTAAAGCATTAAAGCGCGCTGTAATTATTCCCCTATATAAAAAAAATGACAAAACAAAGGTCGAAAACTATAGACCAATCTCTATGCTCTCAGTTTTTGCAAAAATATTTGAGAAATGCATCAAGAATAGGGTTTTATCTTTCTTAGATAAAATTAATTTCTTCAGCCCCTCACAATTTGGTTTTCGAGTTGGTCTTAGTACAGAAGACGCTTTACTTCACTTCTTAAATTCTGTATATGTTGGCTTGAATAATAAAGAAGCTGTATCAGGATTATTTATAGACATCACTAAGGCATTTGACATGGTCGTACACTGCCTTCTGTTGGAAAAAACTGCATGCAGCTGGTTTTAGAGGATTTATTCTGAAATGGTTTAGTTCATATCTATCTCAGAGACCAGTATCAGTAAAAATTAATAAAGAAACGAGTTCTGAAAGATCATATAATATTGGCGTGCCACAAGGTTCGGTTTTAGGGCCGATTTTATTCTTAATCTACATAAATTCTTTATTTACGCTAAATTTCCATGGAAAAATTTCAGCTTTTGCAGATGATATGGCCTTATGTTATATTCAAAATAAAATAAACATGATAACGGATCAGATGAATCAGGATTTAGATCTTCTAAATAAATGGTTCTCAGTTCATTCGATGATAATTAGTGATAAAACAAAAATTGTTCACTTTAGTCCTAACATTGGATTGACACAACCTCCATTAGTAACCAGTCATGCGCTAGAATGTGATAAAAATATCTGCACCAGGAATTGTTTAAATATTGAAGTTGTTTCTCAGTTCAAATACCTTCGTGTAACTCTGGATAGTCGTTTAAATTGGAAAGCACATGCAGATGAGCTAAGGAAATATTTTTTGATGGTAAATACAAAATTTTACTTCTTAAAGTCTGCATGCCCTGTTAGGGTTTTAAAATCCATCTATTATGCCTTATTCCAGTCAAAACTTCAATATGGAATAACTTGTTGGGGTGGCGCTTATAAAAGCTCTCTAAAACCCCTAGCTACCGCACAGAAACACGCAATCAGAATTATTTATGGTAAGAAACAAACTGATAGCTCCTGGCCAGTGTTTTGCAATAACTTTATATTGCCATTAAGACATCTTTATATTTACAAGATATTAAAAATATTTTATAGTAGAAGCGGAAATCGTTTGTTTCGATTATTGGACCCCAAGGTCCAATAATCGAAATTAGGTAGTCCAATAATTATTTTAGGTAGGCTACGCTCACACAATATTTGCATTGCTTCAATTCCTCGTTTTACACCAACACATTTTAAACAATATTTTCTTGTAAACGCTCCTGCTCTATTTAATAAACTACCAATTAATCTGCGCTCTGATCTTCTTCCATTGATGGTATTCCTGAAACAGTTGAGATCTTGGTTGTTTACTGTATCAAATGTTGAAAGTCTGTTTGAAGTTTTGGTCTAAGTAGCAGATATTAATATTCTTTACTGTTCTTTATTTGATCATTGATTATATTTACATAAGTGAAATGTAAACTTTATTTGGCACACTTTTTCAGATTTTTGTATTTTATTGATATATTCTTTATATTTTGGATTTTAATCAAATTTAGATGATTTTTAAATTATATTCTTTAACCCCGCGTCACATTAACATTTTTCCATGCAATTTCTTGGTCTGTAGATTTTAACAGCCAAGAGTTGGTTAATTTTTTGAAGGAACAAATAACTCTAACCATTTACTTGGTTAAAATTTGTTCCTAATATTCTGTTACCAGCCCGGTACAAGTTGTGAATTAATACATATATAAATTCTTATTTCTGATTTTAGAATTGATTTTACTCGTTAAAGAGAAATATTATTTTAGAAAAATAGAGTAAAATTAGTTATCCTTTTAAAGAGAAAATGAAAAGTATTAATAATTTTTAGCTTTCTTTATTTTTTATTTTCCTTTATATTCTATTAGCATAAATTTGATTTATTTAGTAATTTGTATTTTTGAATATGTATTTAGTTTTAAGATTCACATATTGTTAAAACATTCCTTAGATTTAATTGTATTGTATATTATAGGGGCATGAAACACGAATAAATAAATTAAATAAATAATAAATAAATAAAAAATAAATATTAATCTTATTAATCGTGTCTAATTTTAATATTATTTTAAGTTTGTGATTTCAAGTTTTCCCAATAAAAATAATTAACATTGAAAAATCGTAATTTTTGCCTACTTTTATAAAACTGATCAAAGTGTGCAACCTCTAAATATTATCCAATCTTCTTGAAATTTGGCATATATATCTTTTATATCACTGAGACTCGGGGCATCAGCAAAGTCTGCAAAAATTTTACATTTTATTTTATGCCTTAAAAAATTAAACACCCTAATATATATATATATATATATATATATATATATATATATATATATATATATATATATATATATATATATATATATATATATATATATATATATATATATATATATATATATATATATATATATATATATATATATATATATATATATATAATATATATATATATATATATATATATATATATATATATATATATATATATATATATATATATATATATATATATATATATATATATATATATATATATATATATATATATAATATATATATATATATATATATATATATATATATATATATATATATATATATATATATATATATATATATATATATATATATATATATATATATATATATATATATGAGCAATTTCACGAAGATTCAACAACGTTTTGACTTGACCCCTTTTAATTTTGATTATTTTTTGTTTATAGATTGTCTTTCATAAATAAAAAATACAAGTTCTCTTAGAATTTTTTTTTCGACCAGGGGTCTTCACAGGGTGCCCCTCAATTTTTTGTTATTTTTTGATGTGAGTGCATTTTGACGAGCGATTGTAGAAAAACTACTCAATCGATTTTCATAAATGATATGTCGTTGAATAGGTATTAGAACAAAGTTTTTAAAAATGTACACTGTTAATTTTTTGAAATAATTTTTAACGGTGTAACATAAGAAAGAAACGGTGTAATTGAAAAAAAGATGGCATAGCCTCTTTTTTTTTTTTTTTTTTAAAACTAAATTGAAGCTTATTTTATTTCTAAAAACTTGTGAAAGTTTAGGACTAGCGATATTTTTTGTTTTAAAGATAAAATTCGTTGTGCATATGACTGTCGGGAAACAGTTGTTTTTGTTCTGGAAAAAAATTATAAAAATGGCGTTATAAACTAAGAGATTTTTTTTATGTTAAATATCAAATATTTTATTATTAGATGAACTTTTTAAAATATTATAAAAATTATATATGTAGTACAATAAATAAAATAAATACAATTGTTAAAAATGATTTACTTATTTTACAAACAGAAGTTTCTTTTGAATAGGAAAGCACTTTTAGTTATCACTTGTCACTCTTATAAAAAATAATTTGACAGTCTTAACTGCAAACAAAAAAGCCGTATAAACAACTAAATCTATTTAGGAACTTTTGACTGGAAAAGTATTATGTTCGTATTATGTTATTATGGAATCATAAAGTAAAAGATTGTTTTTCAACATTAAATTACAAATATTTTATTATTGAATAAACTTTTTAAAATATCATACAAATTATATATGTGAAAATAAATATAGTTATTAAAAATTATTTACTTATTTTACATTCAAAAGTTTCTTTTGAGTTGGAAAACATTTTTGCATTTATTGTCTTAGTATCTACTGGTACAAAAGAATGAAATTTTTGAGTTCCACTTATAGTAATCGCATTTTTATATCGATTTTGTAATTTTTCTTTTGTTAATTGATATTCATTTTTATCGGCGTATCCAAAGTTCATGGTAGATTCCCATTTTAAAGCCCATTCGAAAAGTTTTTTTGGTGTATCAATAATATTATCTTCGCTCGCCATACTATAACGGTGTGCCGCACGCTTCAGTGTACCACCAATTCCATCACAAGGTCCCTTTCCATGGCTGGTAGCATGAAAATGCCATTCAGCATCAACCTTAAAGTCTTCTTTATGGTGGCATAAGTTAATTAGGTTATGTTTATTTTTGTATTGAGAAGGTGCACCGTCAGTGTTATAAATTATTTTTGTAATATTAGAATTTATATGCGTTTTGATGAATTCAATAAGTTTTGTAATGAAAAGATGGACTGTAGTACTGTTGTGATCGTTTATATCCGAAATGAGTATAAAACTTCGGTGCTGTATATATTCACTTGTGGCACTTTTAAAATAAATGACAAATGTATGTTAATATATGTTAATATTATGTTAATATGACAAATGTATGTTAATATTTTCGGATGAGAATGTCTGAATATTGGCCTACTCAGATTAATCTGCGATGGACAATTTTTTTACTGAAAAATAATCAGTAATTTTCTGTT
>OY856187.1:288335951-288358451 GCA_963693315.1 Diogma glabrata | reverse complement strand
TCGTTTTCATCGATCTGTGACACGGTGCATTATCTTGGTGAAACAACACTTTTTTTTTTTGCAAATGTGGCCGTTTCTTTGCGATTTCAGCCTTCAATCGATCCAAAAGTTCACAGTAATACTCGCTGTTGATGTTGGTTCCTTTTTGGAGATAGTCGATGAATATTATTCCGTTCGTATCCCAAAATACAGACGCCATCACCTTACCGGCCGACTGTTGCGTCTTTGCTCGCTTTGGATTCTGTTCGTCGACTGCTGTCCACTCAGCTGACTGTCTTTTGGATTTTGGTGTGTAATTGTGAAGCCATGTCTCATCCATTGTCACATATTTACGATAGAATTCCCTTTTATTGCGGTTTAACAGTGCCAAAGACTCCTCCGAAGCATCGATTCGTTGTTGTTTTTGGTCGACTGTGAGCTCACGCGGCACCCAATTTGCACAGAGCTTTCGCATACCCAAATGTTCATGTAAAATGGTAAAAACACTACCATCTGCTACCTTTACAATGTCAGCTATTTCGTGCACCTTCAATTTGCGATCGTTCATAACCAATTTGTGGATTTTTTTTATGTTTTCTGGAATAACAGCCTCATTTAGATAATAGTATCAATTTTTTTCCTTGATGTGCAAAAATAGTTTTAGTACCATTTATCTTTGTCGTGCAATAATAACTTTAGTAACGTTTGTTCGTAGCTGTGAAATAATACTTTAAAGATAATAGTATCAATTTTTTCCTTGATGTGCAATAATAATTTTAGGAACATTTGTTCGTAGCTGTGAAATAATAATTTAAAGATAATAGTATCAATTTTTTTGTTGTGCCAAAATAGTTTTAGTAACATTTATCTTTGTCGTGCAATAATAATTTTAGGAACATTTGTTCGTAGCTGTGAAATAATAATTTACAGATAATAGTATCAACTTTTTTGTTGTGCAAAAATAGTTTTAGTAACATTTATCTTTGTCGTGCAATAATAATTTTAGTAACATTTGTTCGTAGCTGTGAAATAATAATTTAAAGATAATAGTATCAATTTTTTGTTGTGCAAAAATAGTTTTAGTAACATTTTGTGTTTGTCGTGCAATAATAATTTTATTAACATTCGTTCTTTGTTGAAAAAAAAATAATTTAGTGATAACATCACCATTTTCCTGGTGGTGAACTACTAGTTTAGAGGTATTGATAACACACGATTGGTTGTGATATAAGATGATAGTTTCATCTATGAAACATTTTTTTTAATTATTACGTAAACTATAGTTAAATAAATTATTACACAAAGTAACTGTATACCTAATATAATAATCAAAAATAAAAAAAAGAGAAAAAAAAAAAATACCCGGAAAAAAGAAAAGAAAAAGATATTTGTTTGTGAGTGTTGATCGTAAAGTTACGGATGATCCTGACAGGCTGTATAAAGATCATGGTTTGGTTCACATGAATGGTATTCTTGTTGCCACGTTATAGAGGGTCGTGTAAGGGTCTTCAATTTAACCTGTAAGATCGGGACGGATTCAAGCGAAAAAGGACTGTGTAGTGGTACAAAACATTTTTTTTTTGTTGTTTGTTTGTTTGATTTTATCACAATCTGCCGCCACCAAGGTTACTATTACCATCACCCGACCCCTCCTTCATCCCGCCATCATTTGAATCAAAAAGTTTTGGTTTCTATACGACGAGCTCCACCAACGATTTTGCCTATAAAATTGTTCAACGATATTGATTACATCTCGATTCAACGCATTTGATTAGGAACTCCGTCAACGCTTTTGACTACGAATTTCTTCCACGATTTTGGATTATAAAATTGTTCAACGACTTGGATTGCAATTGCATCCAACGCATTTGATTACAAACGGATTCAACGATATTGATTACATCTCGATTCAACGCATTTGATTAGGAACTCTGTCAACGCTTTTGACTACGAATTTCTTCCACGATTTTGGATTATAAAATTGTTCAACGACTTGGATTGCAATTGCATCCAACGCATTTGATTACAAACGGATTCAACGATTTTAAATACCAATTTATTCAACGCCTTTGATTATAAACTTGTTCAACGATTCTGATTGTACTTATATTCAACGCATTTGATTATAAACTTGTACGACGATTTTGATTGCAATTGTATTCAACGCATTTGATTACAAATTTAGTCAACGCTTTTGACCACCAATTTATTCAACGATTTGGATTATAAAACTATCCAACAAATTTGATTACAAAGTTGTTCAACGCATTTGATTATAAATTTGGTCAACGCTTTTGACTACGAATTTCTTCCACGATTTTGGATTATAAAATTGTTCAACGACTGTGATTGCAACTGCATCCAACGCATTTGATTACAAACGGATTCAACGATTTTAAATACCAATTTATTCAACGCATTTGATTATAAACTTGTTCGACGATTGTGATTGCAATTGTATTCAACGCATTTGATTACAAATTTAGTCAACGCTTTTGACTACAAATTTATTCACCGATTTGGACTATAAAACTATCCAACAAATTTGATTACAAAGTTATTCAACGCATTTGATTATAAATTTGGTCAACGCTTTTGTCTACGAAATTTTTCAACCAATTTGATTACAAAGTTGTTCAACGATTTTGATTGTACTTATATTCAACGCATTTGATTATACATTTAGTCAACGCTTTTTACTACAAATCTATTCAACGATTTTAACTGCCAATTTATTCAACGCTGTTGGTTACGAATTGATTCATCGGTTCTTCTTATCAATTGCGACACCTTATTTTTGATCAACGTATATGCGGTGCTGATGGAGGGCTGAAGCCAGCCGGAGTTTGGAGGCTAGGAGGATATAACCATGGGTGAGTCTATTTGATTGTTTTTTTTCTTGTTTTATTATTCTTATGATTTAGGGGTGTGAATGTGTGTGTGTGTGTGGGCGTATGTGAGTGAACGAGGGGGTTGAACGTGCCGACCGTGGTTCTTTCGTAGAAGGGGGTCGCCAGAGTCTCATTTTCACCTTTGTATTTGTTTCCATTTCTGATCTACTTTGAAAAATGCGTACATTTCCGTATTTGTGCTGAAGCAGCAGGTTATTAATATCTCTTATCCACGATGATTGAGACTAAGTCGAACGGCAATACAACATTTCTAGGTACGCTTCCTGCTAAGCCACTCCCATTATCATCATGAGAGGCACTTCATTACAAATTGGCACCCAACGTGGGGCTTCTCTAAGGATTCTACAGCAATGTAGGACTCTGGAGGAGTCCCTCCATAATTTCAAAAAACTTAGAAAATTTTTTTTTTTAACATTTTTCCTCAAAATTTAACGTTCTTTCCACAACAGCAATAGTAAAAGACTCTGACGGCGTAGAAGCAGTTCCCTGCTTCAGACGCGCAGGAGCAAAGGAAGTCTGAGACCCCTCAGACTTTCTTTGATGGGGTTTTGCGTCCCCACGCCTCCAGCTACCATTCTCCTTTTTTTTTATTTTTCGATATAACGCAAGGGTGAGAATAGTTCTTCGGAATTATTCTCAATGGGGGTTACAATCCCACGTACCCTAGTAGCGGATGGGTTTCTTGCTGGCACGGGGAATGCCAGGGGTGACCAGATGCCAGACTTAGATTTTTTGTAGAATGGTGTATACGCCTACTACATCCAGTCTGGTCATCTGGTCATGCTCTGTGTTCGTTGTGACATCAGGACTCTCATCCGAGCTAACGTCTCCTTAACGTTAGAGGCCCCTCCCAGGAGCGTTAGCACCCTATGGTCTGAGTTGTCCAGTTCTCGCGAATGATATTGGGGAACATCTTCTAAAGCAGTTTGATATCAACTGCTGAGGGAAGATGTTCGCCCAGCCTTCATGTCGCGAGTTAATTGGATTAACTCAGATCATAGCACCTCCCCGTATGTTTCGTCGTTCTCGATCGCGGATGAGGGGTGCCGGTTGATTGAATAATGGTGCAGAGGATTTATCCTCTGACCATTCCGGCGGCACTTGTCATCCGGGTGACAGGCCGACGACACATACCCCACCTTATTCCCTTCCCACCCTACCTTTTCCCATCCTTATCCATCCTTTCTTGCTCCCTTTCCCCTACCTTTTCCCATCCTTTAACGTAGGTTATTTTAAATTTTTCTTTGGTCCCACAACAAAATAAAATCAACAAAGTATTAATGAAGGAACGGCGATCGACACTTTCAACCCATGTGTGGTGAACTAACGCTTGATTGGTCCGTCCGTTCGTTGTCCATAGATACCAAATAAATAGATAAATATAAAAACTTACCTAATAAATATTAAAAGAAATTAAACTAATTCTTTTTTTTCCTCAATTTTTAGGATCATTTTACATTGTAAATAAGTAAATAATTAAATAAAAAAAAAAATTGGAAATCAAGAACAAAGGAACAAAAAATCGAAACTTAAGAACACATAAATTAATTAACATCAGAATCAAGCATAAATAATAGAAGAATACAACTCAAGAAAACAAAAATAAATCATCACATCAAGTATTGTATAACTAGAACTGTAGTATTAAATAACTTTAGTATTTAGATAAATATTGCATGATAGTTTTAAGCAAACATTTTAGCTTTTGCAGGATAGGTTAACTTTTTTATTAACTTTGTTATTAATTTATAATTTTAAGCATACTTTTCTTGCCAAACCGGTAGGCCTGCCGTACTTTATTTTTTTTCCAGTTTTGAGTGTCGGGAACCGTCAGACCTGCCCGGAATTGGGTCTGTAAATTTTGTTTTGTTCTCATCTTCTGCCATAGTTGTAGTATACCTATTTGATCTCAAAGTACAAGTTTTTACCCCTGATTGTTCACACTTCAACAACTTAAGTAGTAGTAGATATTTTCATTCTTGATTACCCTCGGCGATAGCCCGTTTTACAAGTTTCTTAATCCATACATCTGCCGAATTGGTCAGATATCGCGCAGCTGTTTGAGGTTTGAATAACTGAATCTATATGGTGATTGACTTGTTGAATTCTGTTCTAATATATATTAAGTGCTAGAATATTGTAATAAAGTATTTTTTTCTGAGAATAATTAAATTGTTTATTCGTTTTCAACGTTTGCAATAAACTTGTCTTTACTGGTCTAGTCCTGCACGGCGGTTTGAGTATTCATAATGTCTGCCGCTGATAAGGTTGACGTCCTGGATAGGTCCAGCTCTTGTGCTGTTTGTCAACACGAAATAGTGCCGGCCGACTTAAAACTTCTCACTCGGTGTAACCACCTCTTCCATGATATCTGCCTCAACGACTGGTTGTTGCAGAATGGTACCTGCCCGATTTGTCGAGCCGCTTGAGAACGTGCCGACTTACAGAGGTTACCCCGAGGGATAGATAAAACTAATGATACGGTGGTACCACCTCCACCGAGACCTGTGACTCGCTCTATTACCGCCGGTTGGCAACGTCGTCCTAGTACTGGAAATCAACACTCGTCTACTCCCATGGCAGTCCAACTCCCACGATCTCAACTCGCCGATGAAGTGCGAGTGAATATAGCTCCACGATCTCTCATACATGGTGCCGCGGCAGCGGAAGATCATGGTTTTCAGGAAGCTGTAAATGCTCATATTGATCAGGAAATTTCGAGGATTAATCACTCAATGATGCAATCACGTGCTCCGGTACCTGAAGTGATGTTACCTCTAGCACCAATTGCAGTATCACCCACCACCCCGCGTCATCAATCGGTTCATTCCAGAAATTATACGCCAGTAAATGCGTTTGTGCAAAGTAATGTACCAGTACCACCAATGTTTGTTGAGCCTCATCCCGCTCCTACTACTGCCAGAATGCGAACACATCTCGAGCAGCACTCTACAACAATTAGGAATTGGAACGTAACGTTCTCAGGTAGACCCGACGGTCTAGATGTTGAAGCGTTCATCTTCAGAATAGAGCGGCTGACCGAGATGTGTTTAAATAGCGATTTTACTATTGTCACCCGCTGTCTGTACTTGTTATTCACCGATCGAGCACCTGATTGGTTCTGGAGATATTTTCGCCAGAACCGACAGCTTATTTGGACTGACTTGTGTCATGCTCTGCGAATAGAATTCCAGGACAGGCAGACTGACGAAGAGGTAAAGGAGCGGATGAGGGCCAGGAAACAGCGGCCCACTGAATTGTTTGACGAATTCTTACAATCAATTTATCAACTGGCAGATAAACTACGAGTACCGATGCCGGATGTGGAGTTGTTCTCCTTGATTCGCAACAACTTACGATTGGAAATTAGAAGGGAGCTGCTATATGTCACCATTTATGGACTGGAACATCTGCGCCAGCTCTGCCGTGATCGCGAAAAATTATGGGCCGAGTCAATAACCAGACCGCGAGATTATAGTATTAGACCATCTAGACCGGTGTCAGAAGTAGACTTGGTTAGTGAATTCTCACAAATTCAAATTAGCGAAATGCCAACTGAATCGCTACCAATTGCATCCAACCAACTCGAACTCGGCAATACAGCCCGCCCCTAATATGAGACGAATAACCAGTTCAACTATTTTTTGGAACTGCAAACGACCTGGTCATCGCGTCACAGCGTTTGTTTTGTTGGGGATGTGGAAAATACGATGTGTTATGTCCTAACTGTGAAAATTGTCGGGGAAACCGAAGAAGGGGCCAGAATCCCAACACCTTTTCTCGCTCCCAGGACACATCTTAGACTCATCTGAGCCTCAAAGTAGGTTGTCTCCTGATCCTTCGAATATTTCATCAACTAGTCCCAATAACCTATTAGTACACGATCCACTGTTGAGCCGAGCTTCAACGCCCAAGTCGATAGAACACTCTTGGAATACTCTACCCGTAAGTATTTCAATCAGAGACGAAACAGATAATAATTCCATTATCGTCACCCCTGAAACACCGATTATAAATGCGACTTTTAATGATTGGGTATCCACTCATGATCTTAATGTGAAATTATTGAACCGAACACCCGTGCATATTGAACCACAACCATTGAATACCACAACCAAATCTTTCCAACAGCGATTGAACGAATACCTGAAGATACGTTCGAATATATTTATCGATGCATTAACGCCTTTGAAACCTCCACCGCGCTCTGCACTCCGATCTCGTATTTATTAGCAACAACGACATTTGTTTAAATCCAAAACCATTTCCTCCATTGTGAAATTGGCCAACGATGTGAGATCTTATGCCACAGTGTCAATATTGGGTAAACAACATACTGGACTGTTGGATAGTGGAGCGTCCTTGACTGTAATTGGTGGTGATTTTGCTAAAGAAATCGTGCAAACCCCAGACCTTCTGACTTATTCATCTGCAGTAGTTCGTACTGCCGATGGCCAAAGACAGAAGATTTTGGGATTTGTAAAAACAAAGATTTCATTTATGAACCAAGTCAGAACCCTGGACGTCTTCATTATCCCGTCTTTAACTCAAAATCTATATCTAGGAATAGATTTCTTTAATGCTTTTGGCTTGTTTAACCCCATATTTAGCTTACCTACATTTTCGACTACGGAGTCAGGAATTTCAGAATTGTCTATGGACAAACAGGAACGCTTACAAAACACTATCCAACTTCTACCTCCATTTTCAAAAATGGGTCTGGGTCGAACACATTTGATAGAACATGTGATTGATGTGGGGACGGTCGCTCCCATCAAACAACGTCACTACCCGATTTCGCCCGCCATTGAGAAACTGATGGGAGAAGAACTGGATAGGATGTTATCTCTGGGTATTATAGAGGTTTCAAACAGTCCATGGTCAAGTCCTGTAGTCTTAATTCGCAAACCTGGGAAGAATCGTCTTTGTTTGGATAGTAGAAAGGTCAATACGGTTACTAAAAAGGATGCTTACCCCCTTCCACAGATAGATGGAATCTTGAGTCGTCTGCCACAGAGCAATTTCATTTCCAGTTTGGATCTGAAAGACGCTTTCTGGCAGATACCGCTAGAAAAACACTCCCGAGAGAAAACTGCTTTTACGGTCCCAGGGCGGCCATTGTATCAGTTCGTAAGAATGCCTTTCGGCCTGTGCAATGCGCCGCAAACGATGACTAAATTGATGGACCAAGTAATTCCTCCACATCTCAAGTCGTACGTCTTCGTATACTTGGATGATCTTCTAATAGTTACCGATACCTTTGAGGCCCATCTGAAACTGTTAGAAGATATCTCCCAGTGTCTTAGACGTGCGAACTTGATGATAAACGTGGGAAAAAGTAGGTTTCTCTTGCCGGAGGTAAAATATTTGGGATATGTTGTGGGAGGTGGTACGTTGAAAATTGATCCCGATAAAACTCTAGCTATTTCTGAATTTCCTACACCGCGTACGTCCAAACAGATTCGACGTTTCCTGGGTATGGCGGGTTATTATCGCCGTTTCATATCCGATTTCTCTGCTATGTCCTCTCCGATATCAGATTTGTTGAAGAAAAATACTACTAAATTCATAAGGACCCCAGAAGCTGAAACAGCATTTGTAAACCTCAAAAATGCCCTCATCTCAGCACCAGTCCTCATAAACCCCGACTATACTAAACCCTTTACTCTCCAGTGCGACGCTAGCAACGACGGTATAGGTTGTGTATTAATGCAGTGTGACATGGACGGTATGGAACATCCCATAGCGTACATGTCCAAAAAACTGAATTCTGCGCAGCGCAATTACTCAACTAGTGAGAAAGAGTGTCTAGCCGCCGTACTGGGAGTAAAGAAATTTAGAGCGTATGTCGAGGGTCAGGCCTTTAAGATCATAACTGACCATGCTTCATTAAAATGGTTAATGCAACAAAAACACCTTTCTGGTCGATTGGCTCGTTGGAGCTTGAAATTGCAGGGTTATGTCTTTGATATTGAGTACCGAAAAGGAAATTTAAACATAGTTCCAGACACTCTATCAAGACGTGACTCTGTTGACGTCATTTCTGAATTATGTCCAGTGCCTGAATTAGATCTTAATTCCCCTTTCTTCAACACTTCTCGATATCTGGAGTTGGTAAATCTGGTTACCGAAGCAGACGGTACATTGCCTGATCTGAAAGTAATTTCGGGTCGGGTTTATAAACGATTGGCTTGTCTAGATCTTGATCCCTCACACCCTTCAGAGGGTGAGGTTTGGAAATTGTGGTTACCTGAGGAATACACTGACGAGTGTATTGCAAGGGCCCACAATCCTCCTACCTCATCTCATGGAGGTCTAGCAAAAACCCTGTATGATATTCGTAAATTCTACTATTGGCCTCGTATGTATACCCAGGTTAAATCCTACATAGGAAATTGTAAGACCTGCAAAGAAATCAAAGCGACTAATGTTCCACTTCGTGCTCCCATGGTGTCTCAGATGAAAACAGAACGAATTGGTCAGCGATTATATATCGATATTCTTGGCCCTTATCCTCGTTCAAAGGCCGGGAATATCGCTATTCTTGTAGTATTAGATCATGTTACTAAATATCCATTTTTATTTCCTTTACGGAAACTAACTGCTGAACCAATTTGTCATCTATTGGCTACCAATGTCTTTCACGTATTTGGTTGTCCCGAAGTTATTGTGTCCGATAATGGGACTCAATTTAAGTCTAAACTGTTTGCAGATTTCATGGCGGAGTGAAACATACATTACTAGCGTTATATTCACCTCAAGCTAATGCTTCTGAACGGGTGAATAGAAGTGTTTTATCTGGTATTCGAGCCTACCTGAAGGAGGAGCATTCTAAATGGGATCTGCACTTGAGCGAGATCGCTTGTGCACTACGTTGTTCTCTTCACCAAACTCTTAAATGCTCCCCCTATTTCGCAATGTTTGGAATGCCTATGGTGACTCATGGTTCGTCATATGAATTGCTGAGACGACTGAATAGTCTTCATGACCCAGGTGAAACGTTTCTGCGTCCTGATTACCTCAATAAGATTCGGACTCGAATTCTGGATTTAACTGCTGAAGCATTTGTCAAGAGTGCGGAAAGATACAATTTACGAGCTCGAGTAACTTTGTTTAAACCAGGTGATACGGTGTTCCGAAGGAACTTTATTTTGAGTGACGCCGGTAAGAAATTATCTGCTAAACTTGCACAGAAGTTTATTGAGACCAGAGTAATAAGGTTGGTAGGTGGCGCCGCCTACGAACTGGAAGACCTGGTTTCTAACCGTAGAGGTGTTTATCATTCCAAGGACATTCGCGCCTAACATCGGTAATAATTTTTCTTTGTTTGTCAGTATGATAATAACTTTCGCTTGTGTTTAACAGCCCTTGCAAGTCAAGGTTATTGACGACCATAAAGTATGAGGGTGGATTCGTTTTGAAAGGACAGTTCAGCGAGTGGGTATCAACTTTGGTGTTCAGGTCTTGTTTCAATTTTTTTTGTGTTGACTATTTGCAAGTGCAAATTCCGAGATTGTACGTATTTGAATTTGGTTCGATTAGTTACCTTGTAAACTGTGTGAACAACCTTCCAACTCACTTGGACGGAAGCGTACAACAGTGTGGCCCGGTTAGCGAGTCGGAGAAGTATGAGACTCGTGTTGGTTCAGGTGTGGGTTGCGAGCCTGCATAACGTAAAAACGGGGTTGTGTCGTATATTTCATTGAAGGAGTCGGTCCAATGATATTTTACTTTTCGATCTTGTAGCAGATTGCATAATTTTTTTGTGACTTTAGAGTCTCGGGAACCCCCAGATCTGCCCGGAATTGGGTCTGGAATGTTTTAGTCCATCCATCGCATACAATAGAGTAGAATACCTGTTTTCTCGTTACCCCTCCAAGATTTTTTTTTTGTATAGTCATAAATAGTTTGTTTCGGTTAAGACTGGGCTATGAAATATCGATCGATGTGATTGCTAATTTTGTTTGAACATTGAAGTGCCTCACCGAACGAATGTGGGTACACAAGATCCATTGGAGACCAGTCTATGCTTTTTTTTTAACTTCTTTTTGGTCGTGAGTGTACTTCCAAAAAGCACTTGTCCTGTAATGGATAGTCTGAACATAGTATATCATAGTCGTGGTTTCATTAAGTGTCATTTCTATTATTAACCGGTACCGCTCATAATAGTTTCCCAACCATTCATCATCAATAGTCATATTTCTTTTAGTCCCCGTAACTCATCGTTTTCTTATTTTTCTTAAAATTTAATTAAATTTTCATTAGCTGGACGGACATGTGTGAAGAGAGTTGAACTCCTTGCACTAATTGATTTTAAATTGTAATTAATTAAGAGTTGTCATTACCTATAGTAAACTTTCATCTTGATCGAAAATTGTATGAACGTAAAAATTTTCCTTAAATTTTGTCTCTATAAACATTGCTATTTAATTTTGCAATTCACTAAAATTAACTCATACTATATTTCCATCCACTTTGGTTCACTCTATTACTTCAATTTGAATTCTCTAAACATCAAACGTAACTTACACAACGAAGATTTCAAAACCTTACAACAGCTGTGCGTTTATTTTTACAGTCATTAACATGCAAAGAATTATTATCTTGCTTTGTTATACATTCAATCGTTTTTTCTCTTTGCCTGAGAAAAAGAGAATTTACTTCAAACAATCTTTCCGATATAAAACCGAACTTCACTGTACGACTTTTGTAGTTTTCTAATGCCTGAACGCCTTAACGTCGATTAAACTTGCAATTGATTCATTCTGAATTCAATGATAAATGTTATTAATATATCGGAGATAAGTTGTATCGTAAGATTGTTTTTGCGCAATATTTTGGAAAACCAAACAGTTTTGTATAACTATAAAAATTTCCTAACACTTGAATTGAATTAATTGTTTTACATCTGAAACCCTATATTCGAGGTTTTCGATTTTCGAAAAGGAATTTTTTTTGGTATATATGGATCGACTGTAGTCTTTTCAAGCTCTTAATTCTATTACTATTGCAAGCTGATGACACAGCTGATTTCGTTTTGACGTCTTTTGGATTTTGTTCATGTGGTTAAGCTGTCATCCATTGTTATTTTTCATTAACTTGTGAATAAATGATAAGTGATATTAAATTGCATGTGCTAAATTACCGAATTGATACTTGCCGTAAGTGAACACTAAGTGCTGCGTTTGTTTAGAAGCCCTGGGTAGATGACCAAAGCTGACCACTCACGGATTCGAGTTGGTTGAATTAAACATAAAAAGATAAAGCATTGTCGCTTGGAAGACTGGTTTTTTTTGGATGAAGCGCAAAGGTTCAGTATAATCAATTTCCGTAATTAGATAAAATGATAAAAACCAATTTTTATGGTGAATAAGTGTGTGGATTATTCTGGATGCCTCTCCCGAACAATTTAAAGATAATAGTATCAATTTTTTTGTTGTGCAAAAATAGTTTTAACAAGATTTATCTTTGTCGTGCAATAATAAATTTTAGTAACATTTGTTCGTAGCTGCGAAATAATAATTTAAAGATAATAGTACATTTGTCTTTGTCGAGCAATAATAATTTTAGTCACATTTGTTCTTAGCTGTGAACTAATAACTTAAAGATAATAGTATCAATTTTTTTCCTTGATGTGCAAAAATAGTTTTAGTACCATTTATCTTTATCGTGCAATAATAACTTTAGTAACGTTTGTTCGTAGCTGTGGAATAATACTTTAAAGATAATAGTATCAATTTTTTTCCTTGATGTGCAATAATAATTTTAGGAACATTTGTTCGTAGCTGTGAAATAATAATTTAAAGATAATAGTATCAATTTTTTTTGTTGTGCAAAAATAGGTTTAGTAACATTTATCTTTGTCGTGCAATAATAATTTTAGGAACATTTGTTCGTAGCTGTGAAATAATAATTTAAAGATAATAGTATCAATTTTTTGTTGTGCAAAAATAGTTTTAGTAACATTTTGTGTTTGTCGTGCAATAATAATTTTATTAACATTCGTTCTTTGTTGTAAAATAATAATTTAGTGATAACATCACCATTTTCCTGGTGGTGAACTACTAGTTTAGAGGCATTGATAACACACAATTGGTTGTGATATAAGATGATAGTTTCATCTATGAAACATTTTTTTTAATTATTACGTAAACTATAGTTAAATAAATTATTACACAAAGTAACTGTATACCTAATATAATAATCAAAAATAAAAAAAAGAGAAAAAAAAAAAAAAATACCCGGAAAAAAGAAAAGAAAAAGATATTTGTTTGTGAGTGTTGATCGTAAAGTTACGGATGATCCTGACAGGCTGTATAAAGATCATGGTTTGGTTCACATGAATGGTATTCTTGTTGCCACGTTATAGAGGGTCGTGTAAGGGTCTTCAATTTAACCTGTAAGATCGGGACGGATTCAAGCGAAAAAGGACTGTGTGGTGGTACAAAACATTTTTTTTTTGTTGTTTGTTTGTTTGATTTTATCACAATCTGCCGCCACCAAGGTTACTATTACCATCACCCGACCCCTCCTTCATCCCGCCATCATTTGAATCAGAAAGTTTTGGTTTCTATACGACGAGCTCCACCAACGATTTTGCCTATAAAATTGTTCAACGATATTGATTACATCTCGATTCAACGCATTTGATTAGGAACTCCGTCAACGCTTTTGACTACGAATTTCTTCCACGATTTTGGATTATAAAATTGTTCAACGACTTGGATTGCAATTGCATCCAACGCATTTGATTACAAACGGATTCAACGATATTGATTACATCTCGATTCAACGCATTTGACTAGGAACTCTGTCAACGCTTTTGACTACGAATTTCTTCCACGATTTTGGATTATAAAATTGTTCAACGACTTGGATTGCAATTGCATCCAAAGCATTTGATTACAAACGGATTCAACGATTTTAAATACCAATTTATTCAACGCCTTTGATTATAAACTTGTTCAACGATTCTGATTGTACTTATATTCAACGCATTTGATTATAAACTTGTACGACGATTTTGATTGCAATTGTATTCAACGCATTTGATTACAAATTTAGTCAACGCTTTTGACCACCAATTTATTCAACGATTTGGATTATAAAACTATCCAACAAATTTGATTACAAAGTTGTTCAACGCATTTGATTATAAATTTGGTCAACGCTTTTGACTACGAATTTCTTCCACGATTTTGGATTATAAAATTGCTCAACGACTGTGATTGCAATTGCATCCAACGCATTTGATTACAAACGGATTCAACGATTTTAAATACCAATTTATTCAACGCATTTGATTATAAACTTGTTCGACGATTGTGATTGCAATTGAATTCAACGCATTTGATTACAAATTTAGTCAACGCTTTTGACTACATATTTATTCACCGATTTGGACTATAAAACTATCCAACAAATTTGATTACAAAGTTATTCAACGCATTTGATTATAAATTTGGTCAACGCTTTTGTCTACGAAATTTTTCAACCAATTTGATTACAAAGTTGTTCAACGATTTTGATTGTACTTATATTCAACGCATTTGATTATACATTTAGTCAACGCTTTTTACTACAAATCTATTCAACGATTTTAACTGCCAATTTATTCAACGCTGTTGGTTACGAATTGATTCATCGGTTCTTCTTATCAATTGCGACACCTTATTTTTGATCAACGTATATGCGGTGCTGATGGAGGGCTGAAACCAGCCGGAGTTTGGAGGCTAGGAGGATATAACCATGGGTGAGTCTATTTGATTGTTTGTTTTTTCTTGTTTTATTATTCTTATGATTTAGGGGTGTGAATGTGTGTGTGTGGGCGTATGTGAGTGAACGAGGGGGTTGAACGTGCCGACCGTGGTTCTTTCGTAGAAGGGGGTCGCCAGAGTCTCATTTTCACCCTTGTATTTGTTTCCATTTCTGATCTACTTTGAAAAATGCGTACATTTCCGTATTTGTGCTGAAGCAGCAGGTTATTAATATCTCTTATCCACGATGATTGAGACTAAGTCGAACGGCAATACAACATTTCTAGGTACGCTTCCTGCTAAGCCACTCCCATTATCATCATGAGAGGCACTTCATTACATGTACTATCATCTGAAAAATTATTTATTGGGTTGCTGGTGATTTTAATTTAAAAGTAAAAAATTAAAAATAAAGTGGTGACAAAACTAAACCTTGTGGTACATCAGCGTTAGTTAATTTAGACGCAGAAGAAAAGCCATCAATGGATACCGAAATGTATTGGTCGGTGAGAAAGTTTTGAATAAACTACGCAACTGCGGGGTTAAATCCGTACGCTACGCGCTTGCTGATCAGGTTTGCAGCCCGGATTTAATCAAATGCAAATTGACGACCAAATTGTAATTAAAGTGGAAAATATTATTCAACTTTGCCTTAAACAACAGAAAATTACTGATTATTTTTCAGTGAAAAAATTGTCCATCGCAGATTAATCTGAGTAGGCCAATATTCAGACATTCTCATCCGAAAATATTAACATACATTTGTCATATTAACATAATATTAACACATATTAACATACATTTGTCATTTATTTTAAAAGTGCCACAAGTGAATATATACAGCACCGAAGTTTTATACTCATTTCGGATATAAACGATCACAACAGTACTACAGTCCATCTTTTCATTACAAAACTTATTGAATTCATCAAAACGCATATAAATTCTAATATTACAAAAATAATTTATAACACTGACGGTGCACCTTCCCAATACAAAAATAAACATAACCTAATTAACTTATGCCGCCATAAAGAAGACTTTAAGGTTGATGCTGAATGGCATTTTCATGCTACCAGCCATGGAAAGGGACCTTGTGATGGAATTGGTGGTACACTGAAGCGTGCTGCACACCGTTATAGTATGGCGAGCGAAGATAATATTATTGATACACCAAAAAACTTTTCGAATGGGCTTTAAAATGGGAATCTACCATGAACTTTGGATACGCCGATAAAAATGAATATCAATTAACAAAAATTACAAAATCGATATAAAAATGCGATTACTATAAGTGGAACTCAAAAATTTCATTCTTTTGTACCAGTAGATACTAAGACAATAAATGCAAAAATGTTTTCCAAACTCAAAAGAAACTTTTGAATGTAAAATAAGTAAATAATTTTTAATAACTATATTTATTTTCACATATATAATTTGTATGATATTTTAAAAAGTTTATTCAATAATAAAATATTTGTAATTTAATGTTGAAAAACAATCTTTTACTTGTAGAAAAATTATATTGTTATATAATTTTTATAATATTTTAAAAAGTTCATCTAATAATAAAATATTTGATATTTAACATAAAAAAAAAATCTCTTAATTTATAACGCCATTTTTATAATTTTCCTTCAGAACAAAAAAAACTAATTCCCGACAGTCACATGCACAACGAATTTTATCTTTAAAACAAAAAATATCGCTAGTCCTAAACTTTCACAAGTTGTTAGATATAAAATAAGCTTCAATTTTGTTTAAAAAAAAAAAAAAAAAAGAGGCTATGCCATCTTTTTTTCAATTACACCGTTTTTTTCTTATGTTACATCGTTAAAAATTATTTCAAAAAATTAACAGTGTACATTTTTAAAAACTTTGTTTTAATACCTATTCAACGACATATCATTTATGAAAATCGATTCAGTAGTTTTTCTACAATCGCTCGTCAAAATGCACTCACATCACAAAATAACAAAAAATTGAGGGGCACCCTGTAAAGACCCCTGGTCGAAAAAAAAAATTCTAAGAGAACTTGTATTTTTTATTTATGAAAGACAATCTATAAACAAAAAATAATCAAAATTAAAAGGGGTCAAGTCAAAACGTTGTTGAATCTTCGTGAAATTGCTCATATATATATATATATATATATATATATATATATATATATATATATATATATATATATATATATATATATATATATATATATATATATATATATATATATATATATATATATATATATATATATATATATATATATATATATATATATATATATATATATATATATATATATATATATATATATATATATATATATATATATATATATATATATATATATATATATATATATATATATATATATATATATATATATATATATATATATTTATATATATATAAATATATATATATATATATATATATATATATATATATATATATATATATATATATATATATATATATATATATATATATATATATATATATATATATATATGTTGTTGTTGGATTTCTTGGGCGTTATTTTATTTGATTAAAAAAATTTTTTCTTTGGTATATAGCCCTTTTTATTGTTTTAATTTTTTTATTTTAGCATTTTACGTTTCGTTGGAGTTCCCAACATTTTTAAAAATCTAAAAAATCACAAAACTTCGATTACATTATTTTTCAATAGAAGATTACGTATAGAAATTATTATACAAGAACAATTATTTCAAAAAAAAAAATTAATTTTTTACCTCATTTTTCTTTTCCATTTTTTAAAATAAATTAAATAAAATTAAAATCGTTAAACATTTACAAAAACACAATAAATTTAAAAAAACTTAAACCGAAAACTAAACACTATTTATAAGATTTGTCAAAATTTAAAATAATTTAAAAAATTTTTCTATTAAAATTAAGTATAAAATTTTCTATTTTAAAATAATATAAATATAAGACAACACAATTAGGACACGGAACTTATATTTTGAAACAAGAAATTAATTAAAAGGAGAAGAAAAATGATAATTTTATTTTTATTAAAACCGGACTTATTTTTTTGGAAAAAACAAGACAAACACAAGTAAGAAATAGTTATTCATAAAAAAAGACAAGCTTTATAACAGGGACGCAGGAAACAAAGTTGAGCACAGCTCTCGATGAATCGAATATTTTGTTTGTCAATGTAAATCAGATTCTCGTTTATTATATCAAGTTATCATAAATGCTTTGCAGATACTCCGAATCTTTCTGTATATTGATTGATTTATGTTTTTTTTGGGTTTTTCTTATCCATATCATTTCCATGATTCTGCGTTTATGAAAACTTGGTTCTTTTGCAAGAATTTTAACGTTGTCTTTCAGGCAAATTTGGTGTTTTGTATTCATCAGATGTGAAGACAGGGCACTTTTCGATACTGTGGGATCATTGTTGTTGGATCCATTGATGTGTTCACTTATTCTTTTCTTTAAGTACTGGTTAATATTACCCACATACTCTGACAAGCATGAACATGTGACTTGGTATACCAGATTGGATTGTTGATCCAAGGGGACTTTATCCTTCAGGTTCGAAAAGAGTGTCTCCAGAGATAGATTTGATCTTCCCACTGTCTTTATATTGTATCGACTCAACAAAGCACGTATTTTTCTCAAACAGATTTTTCTCAAACAGGTCGTTCAATAAGTCCGTAGGATAAGTAAGAAAAAAACAACATTTTGACAAAACTCGATTTTTTTATTCAACATAGTTGCCTTCGAGGGCGATACAACGAGTATAGCGATTTTCCAACTTTTCTATACACTTTTATAGTACGATTTCTCTTTCTCGTCAAAATAGGCCTCAGTTTCAGCGATTACTTCATCATTGGACTTAAATTTCTTTCCAGCAAGCATTCTCTTGAGATCTGAAAACAGGAAAAAGTCGCTGGGGCTAAATCTGGAGAATATGGTGGGTGGGTAAGCAATTCAAAGCCCAATTCATTCAATTTTGCCATCGTTTTCATCAATCTGTGACACGGTGCGTTATCTTGGTGAAACAACACTTTTTTCATTTGCAAATGTGGCCGTTTCTTTGCGATTTCAGACTTCAATCGATCCAAAAGTTCACATTAATACTCGCTGTTGATGTTGGTTCCTTTTTGGAGATAGTCGATAAATATTATTCCGTTCGTATCCCAAAATACAGACGCCATCACCTTACCGGCCGACTGTTGCGTCTTTGCTCGCTTTGGATTCTGTTCGTCGACTGCTGTCCACTCAGCTGACTGTCTTTTGGATTCTGGTGTGTAATTGTGAAGCCATGTCTCATCCATTGTCACATATCTACGGTAGAATTCCCATTTATTGCGGTTTAACAGTGCCAAAGACTCCTCCGAAGCATCGATTCGTTGTTGTTTTTGGTCGACTGTGAGCTCGCGCGGCAACCAATTTGCACAGAGCTTTAGCATACCCAAATGTTCATGTAAAATGGTAAAAACACTACCATCTGCTACCTTTACAATGTCAGCTATTTCGTGCACCTTCAATTTACGATCGTTTATAACCAATTTGTGGATTTTTTTTATGTTTTCTGGAATAACAGCCTCATTTGGGCGTCCACTGCGCTCTGCATCTTTTGTGCTGGTACGACCACATTTAAATTCAGCCATCCACTTCTCTACCATTTGTCTCGATGGAGCAGAGTTTGGATAATGTTTATCAAGCCATTGTTTGGTTTCCACTGTATTTTTTTTCATCAAAAAGCAATGCTTTATTAAAATTCGAAATTCACTTTTTTCCATTTTTTTCAAAAACAAAAGTTGCTTCACACAAAATGCTATAACTCACGAATAAATAGTCAGATTGCTGTCAAATTTCTGTGAATGCTGTCAAACACGTATCGTTTGAAGGTTAGTACTAAATAAAAATCATATGGAAAAAATTCTAGTAACGCCATCTATGTGTCATCCTACGGACTTATTGAATGACCTAGTATATGGTATAGATACATATTTTTCATCTGGATCTCTTATCCTTTTGTTTTCTTGGCCCTGTGTATGTTTAAAAATGCTGCTCTTTATTATTTTTGTAACTAAAGATTTTGGATATCCATTTTTTGTTAAGGTATTCAACAAAAGTTTAAAATTTTCATTATAAAACCGTTCGTCGGACAGTTTGATGATCTTGTCACACAGAATGTTGATTGTGTTGATTTTGTAGTTATGTTATGTGGTTATGTGGTTTTTGGACACAAAAGTCATTAGGAACATCAATGGAACGCTGTCAACAAACTGGTATCACAAAGACACTTGGTCAGGTCGATACTTGAATTATAATTCTTGGTTACCACATAACTACAAAATCAACACAATCAACATTCTGTGTGACAAGATCATCAAACTGTCCGACGAACGGTTTCATAATGAAAATTTTAAACTTTTGTTGAATACCTTAACAAAAAAAGGATATCCAAAATCTTTAGTTACAAAAATAATAAAGAGCAGCATTTTTAAACATACACAGGGCCAAGAAAACAAAAGGATAAGAGATCCAGATGAAAAATATGTATCTATACCATATATTAAAAATCTGTTTGAGAAAATACGTGCTTTGTTGAGTCGATACAATATAAAGACAGTGGGAAGATCAAATCTATCTCTGGAGACACTCTTTTCGAACCTGAAGGATAAAGTCCCCTTGGATCAACAATCCAATCTGGTATACCAAGTCACATGTTCATGCTTGTCAGAGTATGTGGGTAATACTAACCAGTACTTAAAGAAAAGAATAAGTGAACACATCAATGGATCCAACAACAATGATCCCACAGTATCGAAAAGTGCCCTGTCTTCACATCTGATGAATACAAAACACCAAATTTGCCTGAAAGACAACGTTAAAATTCTTGCAAAAGAACCAAGTTTTCATAAACGCAGAATCATGGAAATGATATGGATAAGGAAAACCCAAAAAAACATAAATCAATCAATATACAGAAAGATTCGGAGTATCTGCAAAGCATTTATGATAACTTGATATAATAAACGAGAATCTGATTTACATTGACAAACAAAATATTCGATTCATCGAGAGCTGTGCTCAACTTTGTTTCCTGCGTCCCTGTTATAAAGCTTGTCTTTTTTTTATGAATAACTCTTTCTTACTTGTGTTTGTCTTGTTTTTTCCAAAAAAATAAGTCTGGTTTTAATAAAAATAAAATTATCATTTTTCTTCTCCTTTTAATTAATTTCTTGTTTCAAAATATAAGTTCCGTGTCCTAATTGTGTTGTCTTATATTTATATTATTTTAAAATAGAAAATTTTATACTTTTTTTTTTTTTTTTTTTTTTTATTTTCATATAATGGCTTAGACTGTTAGGTCTACATCACCAATATTATTTTTTAAATAAGTGCCCAAGGCCAAGGTGAGCAATTTCACAATCATATTTCCATGGTTGATTGGAGCTTAACAAGGCAGACACCCGAAAATTAGACAGGGCTGTGTTAAGACATCCTATCAGGCACGAAAAGCGATTACAAAATTACCCTCCTTGGCGATGGTTAACATAGTATTAAAGAAAAGATTGATAATTTTACAATAATTGGTAAAAATTAATGCCCTTTTCCCGTCTTGGCCGGACGTAATTACTTTAAATATTAATATATAAAATTGAAAATTACATAGTAAGATAATGAATGAATAAACAAGCCCTAACTCAAGATGAAACTTCATAACTCCCACATCAACGACGATTCAGACTTTAACATGAAGTTATTATCTGACCAGAGCATCATGTAGGAGAGTTATGACCCTTCATCTTAAGATCGGTTGATACATAATATTTTTATAATTTAACTTATGAATGAATTCATGTTAATTGAGTTAGGATTTAAATGAATAAAAGTATAATAACATTTTAATTAATTTTAAATTGCTTTTAAATTAGCATACTTAAACTTAGTTATTAATTTTTATTTATGAATAAATTGTTTTGTTTATATTAATTTTTAATGAAATATATTTTGTATTAATTATGATAATTATTTAACAAATTATTATAAAGACCATTATGTTGTGTGGTCAAACAAATTTTATAGTTTTAAATTTTATTTTGTATTGAGAATAATAATAAATTTTATTTTAAGCCATTGTCTATATAGCTGAACAAATTTTTATCAGACCATTATGTTGTGTGGTCAAACAAATTTTAAATATTTATTAATATATGATGATATATATGTATTTTTAATGATAAATTTTATATTTTAATTGATATTGAGCTCTATGAAATATCAAACCTTACATTAAATTAATGAAAAAAGCTATTTAATTTGTGTAGCTTTACAAATCATTGAAACGACCATTTTGTTGTATAGTCAAACAAATTTTTAATTTTTGTTAATGATTGATATAAATTGTATAATCAGTAAGAATGATATTTTATATTCATTTAAATAAGATATTTGATTATTTTTATTTAGTTATCAACAATTTAATTATTATAAATATCTTGAGCTTTGATACATTCCTTTATTTTATCCTTTAAATAAAAGAATTAAAAGGTGTTTTCAAGTACAATTATATATATTATGACCACGAAGAAGTTTAAAATGAAAAGAACTTGTGATACTAATATTATTTCTTTTAGGTTATGTTAAACCACATTTTTGATATTTTATAATATATTTACCTCTTACAGCTACCCGCCACCAAAGTTTAATGTTAGAGTAATGTAAATGTGTCAGTGTATAGTATAAATTGTGATGTTGTAATGTTGTAATGTATATAGTATTATATGTAAGCCCCTAAGCTCATCTGAACGTCTTATCACCGTGAACGCTCAGATAGGAATGTGGAACGCAAATTAAAA
>OY856187.1:288249991-288335751 GCA_963693315.1 Diogma glabrata | reverse complement strand
TTACTTCGGTCTGAAAGTCCTAAGTATTACATTCTCGAGCCAAAAATGAAATTCTTACCCCATTTATCGACGTTTTAGGACTTACTGCTTCCAAAAAAAACTGTATGTCTGTCTGCCGTCACAACCGACGAAATCTAGAAAACCGCTGGAAGGGATCTCAAAAATTTTTGTTTCTTAAAATAGGATCACTCAATTGTAACAGCCAAAATGACGATGTCTTCAAAAGTACGGGAAGTGTGTCAAAAAAAATCGTCAAGTATGTCAAAACAAGGAAATATGCCTATTTTTTGCTTAAAAACGTTCATTTTAAGTGATTGCGTATAGGAACATTGAATTTAGAGAAATTTTGATGGTCGGTATTGGTATGTGAAACCAAAATCTAGATTATTGCATTATAAGTTTGTCAAAAAAATGTTGTCAAGTGTGTCAAAAGAATGATTTTCATTTTACTTAATTTTTTGGAACAATATGAAATTAATTATTTGTTTGACAAGAAATGTTATCGAGCACGAAATTGGACATGGAAATTTTTGATTTTGTTATAATTTTTGGAATATTTTAAAAATTTTTGAATTTTGAAAAAAGTTTCAATCTTTGATTTTGTAATAATTTTTGGAATGTTTATAGAACATTAAAAAAATTAATTTATGATCTGTTATAATTTTCCGGCACTTATTAATATTTCGTGTTAATTTTGTAATAAATTTCTAAACAGAAATAAAAAAATATTTATACTTTAACAAAGAGTATTATGTTTGATATACATCGCTGCCCAAAACTAAAAGCAATGTCCTCATAAAAGTTTTTTGCCGAAAACTATATCAAAATCCTTAATCCAGACCGAAGTCTTGATATCTCAGAGCTTGAGATTTCAGTCCCTCCATATTTTAATATTATTTTTAATTACAACAACTATTACAAAGCATATTTTCTTTTCAATGTTTGCTGTTCACAGTCCGGATATAACATCTTGTGCTTTTGTACGCAACATAACAAATATTGCCTCAATTGTAATCAAACAATGAAAGTCCTGCATTAATTAGACCGCTCTTTCAGCTGTATCTGAACGATACACCTGAAATGCAATAAGCATTGATATCTCCTTTTTAATTATTATTTCTAGTATCATTTAATCTACTTTCAATTTATCAATTTTGGAAACAGGCACCATTCCACCTTTTCTCTATAGCATTCTATTTTATGATGATCAACTTTTTGCCAATGATCTCTAGTTTTTTGAAAAAGTGGAATGTCCGGGCTTATTATAGGCACTTGTTTTATTTTCACTTCAACAAGACTTTTTAACACCAGCTCGTACATGTGATGGTTGCAAGCGAAAATTAGTTTTTCTATATTGATATTTTTCAACGCGCACACATACGATGTGTATTCGAAGCAGTTATAGTATCACAGCAAAGAATTTGCACTTTGTCTTGAGTTTTCAGTTTAAAATAACATTCCAAGCGTGTCTATAGAATTATTCAGTTTTGGCACAAAAATTGTTCTTTGTTTTCGTATGAAATGTATTATATTAAAAAACAATATATTATACAACAATACTATACGAGAGCTTGTCCATTTGAAGGAAGTTTTGGGTTACCTTTTAGGTATATTTTTTGTTTAGAACTACCTAGTTCGACGGACATATTTATTTTTCAAGAAAAATTCGTATAACCGACAAGACATTTAGAAACTATAAGCACATAAAAACAGGTATGCGCGCTAAAGTACACAATCAAGTATTGAGGATGTTTAGGTCCAAGTCGGCACGGGTTACTGTTATTTAAATTGCATGAAATTTTTTTTACAGTTGTTTTGACATAAAAGAAAAAAAATTAAAGAGTATGCATTAAAAAAAAACAATTATAATTTTTCTGGGACACCCTAATATATATATATATATATATATATATATATATATATATATATATATATATATATATATATATATATATATATATATATATATATATATATATATATATATATATATATATATATATATATATATATATATATATATATATATATATATATATATATATATATATATATATATATATATATATATATATATATATATATATATAATATATATATATATATATATATATATATATATATATATATATATATATATATATATATATATATATATATATATACACGATATGAGATATAACGAAAACGACGGTCTCACGGTCGCATTTGTTGAGGTAGATCAAAAAAATTTTCTGTACATATGTGTTCTATTAATATCTCGGACGAGTTTGTGAATCAGTAAAAGCCGACACGTGGTTAAGGAACTAGAGCCTTTTTTCTAAAAAAAATTGATTTTTTAAAACCGTTATAACGGCCGTTTGGATACTAATATTTTATAAAAACTAATGAATTTCGAATTTTTGGAATCCTTTTTATCAATTTGTTTTAAAAATAGACCTCTGCCGTTAGAGGTTCCTGAGCGTCTCCAACAAAAAAGTTTGCAAAAAAAATTTTTTTTTTGAAACAACCGGCACTCTCACGCTCGCATTTGTAAAGCCAGATCAAAAAACCTTTACTAAAAATGTGCGTTTTATTAATATCTTGGACAAGTTCGTAAATCAGCCAAATCCGACATATGGTTAAGAAACTAGAGGCTTTATACTAGAAAAAACTCTGTTTTTTAGACCCTTTATAACGGCCGTTTAGATTCTAATATTTTTAAAAACTTCATAAATTTAGAATTTTTAAAACCTTTTTAATCAGTTTCTTTAAAAAAAAAGTCCTCTGCAGTTAGAGGTTTCTGAGTGAGCGGCTCCAACAAAAAAGCTTGTAAAACACCAAATGCGTTTGAATCAACCGGCCCTCTCACGGTCGTATTTGTGGAGCCAGATCAAAATACCTTCCGTAAACATGTGTGCTTAATTAATATCTTGGACAAGTTCGTAAATCAGAAAAATCTGACACATGGTTAAATAACTAGGGGCTTTATACTAGAAAAAAAATTCGTTTTTTTAATCCGTTATAACGGCCGTTTGGATACTAATATTTTGAAAAACTTCATAAATTTAGAATCTGTGGAAACATTTTAATCCGTTTCTTATAAATATAAACCTCTGCAGTTCGAGGTTTTTGACTTGTTGGCTCCAACAAAAAAGTTTGCAACAATCCATAACTACAATTTCCAAAAACCTTATAACAGTCAATGAAAAAAAAATAAAAAGGTTTGAATAAAAGAAATTAATTTTTTTTCTTAGAAATAAACTATTTTGATATTTTGCAGTAATTTGACGACATATGATATAGCGTAGGCTTGTGTCATAAATTGTCACACACATGTTCTGTGGTAGATTTGATATTTTTTTGTTGCAAAATTGGATAGATATAGTTTTGCTTATATGTAGCTAATTTTCTTTTTAAAATTTGTTCGATATCTGTTTTAAATTAGTTTGTGTTGTTTATACTAATCTGATACATCAGATACTGGCACACAAAACTGTCTGATCTCAAAATCTACCTATTTCTAGCGGATATACGTGCCGCTTGGACTTTTTTTTCCTCTATAATATTTTTCTTTTTAAATTAAAAAGCCGAATTTTCGGATACAATAATAATTTTTTTATTCGCCTGCATATTAAAGTGGTACTTTATTACTGTGATTTGCGGCCGCAAAGTGTCACTTAGTATAATAGTTGTTATCATTTGTTGTCATAGTTATACAATTATTTGGAAGAAATAACAAATATTTTGTCAAAAGTTACTGGTTCAACATATTTTTATTTCAAAATTTATGCAAGTTTATAATTTTAATTTAGAATAAACAATTTTTTTTTAAATATTTGGCCTTCGGCGAATAAAAAACAGTATATGATGCACGGACGTAAGCTATTTTTTTCTTAAAGTAAATGTTTATTTTCTGCTTTTCTTTTACAGCTCTTCTTCAACTTTTTTATATTTTGTTATAATTTTTAACAAAATTAGTACATTACAAGAATAGTATAATTTCATTTCGCTATAATTTTCGTACAAAATTTACCAAACTTCCTGTCTCTGTGAATTTTTTCAATTTTTTCTGTCAATTAGCGCCGAAACGTAGAGGGGAGGGGGGAGAACGATCTGAAAATTGCACTTTTTTGACAATAGCTCAAAAACTTGCATCGTAAAATTCTAAAAAACTGCAATATCTTAAATTAGGTGCTCTTTTATATGACACCCCACTCGTTCGGGTCAAAAATAGTAGATTTTTATACAAGTGGTGAAAAAGTCTCTTTTTGCGTGACTGGACGGTTTGTTCAGGAACGCAAAAACGTTTTTACCACGCGTAGAAAACGCTATTTTTTCTACGCTTGTAAATATAAATGATAATATTTACAAATTCATCCATTTAAAACTTACAAAACGACATATCTAAATTTGACTGTGTAAAAAATAAACAATTATACATCGCATTTATACCAGTGTAAAATAATGTTATTATTGTGTTCGCCTACAGATGGCATAATAACAGGCAAACACAATAATAACATTATTTTACACTTGTCGTTTTGTAAGTTTTTAGTCGATGAATTTGACAATATGAATAAATAATGAAAATAGTTCATATATTTTCTCTAAAATCTTTTACAGATATTACAGATATTTTTTTACCTACTGGAAGTCATCGTTTAAAGTATAAATTTAAAAAATTGTAGGTAAAGTTTCAATTGAATAAAAACAAATAAAAATAAAATTTTTAATCAAATTTATTTATTTATTTAATAAATTTGTTTTTTGGCGGAAAGAACGCTAAAAATATATTTTATATCTGACAGCCAATTATCGGAGGAAAAAATTATACGATATATCTGATACAAGTTTTATTTTATCGCTCCGATTTTTCCGATATAGAAAAAAAAACACACTCATTATTAGTTTAATTAATTAATTACACACAATTGATATTGTAACGACTCTTCGTTGGTTCTTATCGATTATTGAACAAACACGACAGTAAAAGACAGATCTTTAGTTAACAGAATCTCAAACTTTATTTGTCATCAAATTACAGCAGCTTCTGCTTTCCCTTACAATAAATTCCAGGGTCTCCAATTTATGTACAATAAACTTCACCGCTTTTCCACAATTTGAATCAATAATATTCGGAATCGTAAAATCTGTATTTACTATTCCACTAAGTTCAGATTCTTTCACTATTAGTACCCAGGCTCAAGTACCACCGATTATTCCTTAAACTTGCGAATATTTATAAACACTTTTAATTGCAAAAGTAAAACTGGCTATCTGATATTTTTGTTTGCTTATTTATATCGAAAAATAAGTAAATCGAAACTTCTATAATCCACTAGAAATCAATACTACGTAGTCTGTTCATCTTGAATAGGCCACACCTGTTTTCATTCATACTTGCATTTGTATTAGCGAACTCAAATTTAATTTATGCAAAATGTATTAGGTAACTCCTTTTAATTCATTAATGTAAACATTTGTATAACAAATTTAATTTACATTAATTTATGCAATACAATTTGCAATACAAGTAAAAGATTGAAAAAGGAGTTAACTTTTAAATTCATGAATGAGTAAATAAAATTAACCCATTCTGGACGAAGTTTATTACAATATAATGATTAGTTTCGATTCGATTCGATCAAAATATTCAAAATATACAATCCCTTCAAAATACTGCGATATTGACAGAAATAAACACAGCAACAGAAACAGTAAATCAAATTCGATCTCATATATTCAATTATTTATTCAATCCTTTAAATAACCACCACCTGTAGGCGACCACCGAAACTTATTTACTTTCAGTCCTAGTGACTGAAAACATTTTCAGTCACTACTTAGAAAAAGTTTCCCTTTCACATAGGTTTTACTATATATTCAAATGACATTTTCGTAGCTTGAAGTACAAAAATGTTTTTTTTACCCTCTTGACCCCTATCCTCAACACACAGAGAAATATAATTATTTGAGATTTCGCTATGACGTTCGATCAAAATTTACCAAACTCTCTGTCTCTGTGATTTTTTTCAAATTTTTCTGTCAATCAGTTTCGAAACGTAGTCTAAAGTTGCACTTTTTTAACAATAACTCAAAAACTGTGCATCGCAGAATTCTAAAAAAAAATGCATTATTTCTTAAACAAGGTGCTCTATGAAATGACATTGACATGACTCATTTGGGTAAAAAAGTTTTTTTCACCATTATCCACTCCCATTCCTTAAAACCACAGAAATACAATTATTTGTGGCATCACTATAATTTTCGTTCAGAGTTTATCAAACTTCGTATCTCCGTGAATTTTTTCAAATTTTTCTGTTTTTTCTGTCAAATGAAGCTCGAAATCTTTGTTGCACTTTGTTGCAAATCAAACTTTTTGTTGCACTTTTTGACAATTATTCAAAACATGCATTGCAAAATTATAAAAAAAATGCAATGTTTCTTAAAGTAGAAGCTCTTTCAAACGACACCTCGCCTGACCTGGTTTTAAATGATGTGAAATAAATTTAATAATGAATATTTGACACGTAAATTCCAAAATATATTTATAAAGAATACTTATGTGAAGCTCTTTCATATGATACCCTACTCCTCTCAATAAAAAAATGTAATTTCTCAAAGGTTTCACATCGTAACTCTATAAAACCAACGAAAACCACTTTATTTATTTTTTAGCCCATCTTGTGTGGGTAGGCTAGTTTTATAAGCACCTCAAATTTAGGGTCCATGGGATTAAAAGTTTACGAGCTAATCGATATAATGCGAAAAACACGTTGTACTCTTGGTTCTCATCAATAGTGTATGATGCACGGAAGTAAGCTATTTTTTACTTAATGTAAACTCCACATCCGTCCAAAATCTTTAGCTTTACGTCCTTGCATCATAATATACTATTTAACAAACAAAATTCTTATATCAACTAAAACCGTATTCTCGTTAATTAACTTAACTTCTTCCAAAGTAGGCTAAATTTTTGGCGTTACTTATCGGTCTTTTTGTAAAAATAAATTGTTGGTCTGGAAATTAAAAATTTTTGTTTTATTTTCTGCTTTTCTTTTGCAGCTCTTCTTCAACTTTTTTATATTTTCTTGTTATAAATTTTAATAAAATTAGTCCATTACAAGAATAGTATGATTTCATTTCGCTATAATTTTCGTACAAAATTTACCAAACTTCCTTCCTGTCTCTGTGAATTTTTTCAATTTTTTTCTGTGAACTAGCAAAACGTGGAGGGGAAGGGGGGAGAACGATCTGAAAATTGCACTTTTTTGACAATAACTCAAAAACTTGCATCGCAAAATTCTAAGAAACTGCAATATCTTAAATTAGATGCTGTTTTATATGACACCCCACTCGTTCAGGTCAAAAATTGTTTTTTTTACCCTCTGACCCCTATCCTCAACACACAGAGAAATATAATTATTTGAGGCTTTGCTATAACGTTCGATCAAAATTTACCAAACTTTCTGTCTCTGTGATTTTTTGCAACTTTTTCTGTCAATCAGTGTCGAAACTTAGGGGAGGGGTGGTCTATGGTGGACTTATCCGTTGAACTATTTTATTTTGATGTCCACTTAATATCTTGATATTTATGATGGGAAGAAAGTCTTCGCAACTGGAAAAACCATGTTTAAGCCGTAGAATAAGGCCTATTGGGCAAACTTTCTTCCGATAAAAGGTTTAAATAAAACAAACACTTTAACTTTCAGAAAAGTTTATTGATTGATCTTTCATTGTGATTCTCATTTAATTTATAATAAAATCGGTTGAGGGTTTCTCCACTATTATCCTCTCTTAGTATTATCTTTACTTTAATAATTAAATCGATTAACCAATTAACAATCGATTTATTATGTAAAGGTAATATCGGTCAATCATATATTAAATAAATATAATTGCCTCATTCAGCAGGAATTATATTTATTTCGATAAATTTTATTTAAAATTATTTCTGTAATGTCATCAAGTTTAATGTTATTTTATGTTATTTAGATTTCGTTATTTAATATATATTGTGGGAATTAATGGAAATTCGATCTAAGTTTTTAAGTTGTTGATGACTTATTTAATTGTTTACGATAATTTGATGGGAAGAATAACATATGTAATGTATGTCAATTAGATTAGTCATACATATGTTACATCCCCACACCTAAGTGAAAATTTGTTGAAGATAAATTTTCATTGTTATTGTGACTTTGACCATGATATTATTTATACTTAATTATTGGAGATATTGTTACATATTTTTATTGTTTACAAGTGATATAATTTTATTCTATTTTACTATTTAATTCTTATTACTTAACTATTATTTTGGCAATTTTAACTAATTCTAACTTTACTTTAATCTGTTTTATGTACAATTTTTTCTTTATTGCCCATTTTTATATTAACATTTCTAATTTGTTTATTTTTAGCACATGATTCACATTTTTTTACATAATTCTTTATCATTCTACTCATATTTTTCCAGACGTATTTTTGTATTCTTTTAACACCTGCATGTCCTCCGCTGTGTGGTGTATCGTGGAAAACTTTTATTAATTCATCCATTTTGTTTCTATCTGTGATTCTTTGAGGTGCTTCATAGATTATTATCTTTAAATTTGTTTGCATATTTTCTTTATTATTTTTCTGCTGCAGCTTATTGAATTCATTTTTAAATTCGTTCACATCTACATGTGTGAATATACTTTCATTAATCTCTAGCGCTAGATTCTCTATTTTTTCCTTTTTCATAAACAATATCAGCTTCTCCAGTGTGTTCCCTAAGGCGATACTTGGATTTTTACTATATATAACTAGGATTCCTCTTTTATTCTTTTTATTCAATTCAATTATTCGCTTATTTTCTTTGTAGTCAATACATTTTTTCTTTATTTTATCACGTAATTCTTTATCTTCGAATGACAAGGTTCTCATATTTCTTATTGCAGATATAGAGGTGCAGTTCCATGAATACAGCGTGCACTCTGTTTTCAACTCTGCGGTGTTTTCCTCTGTTTTGTCGCCCTCGTTTAACTGTATTTACCGTGGATGTCAGTATCATCGCTTTAAGCGTGTCTGAGTTTACTTCTATTCTAGATAATGCGTCAGCGTTTGCATTCATCTTTCCTTGTTTATAAATGATTTGGAAATCATAGTCAGATAAGTCTAGTCTGATCCTTGTTAGTTTTGATGACGGATTTTTGTGCGTGAACAGACTCACTAATGGCCTGTGGTCTGTCACCACTGTGAATTTTCTCCCATAGACGTACGGTCTAAAAAAGTTTATGGCATGGCTCGTCATTCATCAATTAATTTTGTTGTATTATCCAAGTTTCGATTTTTAATTCTTCTAACGGTTGCGTGTATCTTTCTTTCTCCAGATTCTTTATTTTGTTGTATACACTGGCCATAATTGTTTTTCTCGTACTAAGGTTCAAATCAGGTTTGTATCGTGGTGTTTTGAAGCTACACCCGAATATAAATATGTCATCGACATATAAGAATGCTTCTGCTGCTAGACCAGCTAGTGCTATGGATAACATTCTTCGAAGGTTGTTAGTTGATATTTTTAATACGAATTGTGATCTTTAAATCGTTGATGCCTTTTTTGGTATTGTTGAATTCACTATTTTGGTATTGGTATTGTTGAATTCGCTATAAATACACCATCTTGTATTTCATCGTCTAAAATTACACTATCTTGTTATGTGGAAGTTCTGATATCCTTTTTCGTCATCTAAATGTAATTATAATCGTACCTAAAGTGTTCGATTCATCGTTACACCAATCATTTTATGAGTATCGTCTGTTATTCTACTTTTTCTTTTAATATAAAGGAGTGAGATATCAGCTCCGGTATCTATTGAAATGTGCTACTTATTGATCTCTTCACGTTACTGTGAATCATTAAAAAGTGCTTTTTTATGTTATTTAATTTTTATTGGGTATCTAATTATGAATTCCCAAACTACCTCTTTCTACATTTTTGGAGACTCAAAAAAAATTTTTGTCATATATATTTAAAACTAAATATGGTTTCTTATTAAAAAATTTTTCTCATTACATTACTCAATTATAAAATGTAGTTTGTTACATAAACTATCTAGCAAAAATTTGTTTAATTTTTCTCATTACTCTAAAACAAAATATAGTTTTTTACATAAACTATCTATTGAAAAAATTCTTTATTTTTCTCATTACACTTATTCTAAAACAAAATATAGTTTTTACATAAACTATCTATTAAAAAAAATTGAGTAATGGTTACATAATATACATATATATTTTTTAATTTTTATAAACAAAATATTTTTGCTTAGTTTCTATTTCTACTATAAAATCATTTTTATTCGCCTACATATTAAAGTGTTACATTATTACTGTGATTTGCGGCTTTAAAGTATCACTTTTCAACTATTTATTTTGTTGTCATAGCTACGTCCAAAAAAGTAAAAAGCATTTGTATTTGTTTAAATTCTATGAAAAATAAAAATTTTTATCAAAGCAACCCTTAAATTCAAATTTGCATTATCCAATTAAAATAGTTGTTATCATTTGTTGTCATAGCTACACAATAATTTGGAAAAACTAATAAATATTTTGTTAAAGGTTACTTGTTACACATATTTTTATTTTAAAATTTATGAAAATTTATAATTTTAATTTAGAATAAACAAATTTTCTTAAAATATTTTGCTTGCGGCGAATAAAAAATAGTATATGATGCACGGACGTAAGCTATTTTGGACTTAATGTGGGGAAACTCCACATCCGTCCAAAATCTTTAGCTTTACGTCCTAGCATCATAATTTACTATTTTAATTACAAATTATAATTATGTCAATCGAACGACATTACTTAATATTCGATTTGACATATATTCTTTTATTTTTAGCATACATAATATAAAGTTAATAATTTGTTTTTTATTATTACATCATTTGGCCTAAAATTTTATTTTTATTATATATATATTTTATATGTAGATAAATTTTTTTTTTGCTGACATTATGATATCAGATTTCTTTATTTTTATTTTTATTTCATTCTTACATAATTTATTTTTTATAAGTAAAAAGTTGTTATAAATTTAGGCGTAAACATTTATTATTATAAAAAAAATGTTATATTTTGATCATTATTTAGGCGTAATAATTATTACTAGGAAGGCCCGGCGTGCTTCGCTACGCTTATAAATAAAGTTTTTGCGTAGACATTTTGTTGACGTAGAAGCAATGATTTCAAAAAGTGGTAACGAGAAATGCTAGCATATAATTTTTAATTTTTCTTTTTAAATATATGAATGAAAAATAATCAGAACTCTAGCTGATCAGTTCGGATATATGAAAAATTAGCGATCAAATAAGTTTTCAAGTAAGCTTGTAAGTGGTTTTCGTTTGGTTTACAGGGGTATGATGTGAGACCTTTGAGAAAATAGATTTTTTTATAGATTCAAGTAGGGTATCATATGAAAGGGCTTCATTTCAGTATTCCTTAAAAATTTATTTTGGAATTTTAAACTTCGCCATATTTTGTATAATTTGGAATAATGACGTTTTTTTCGTGTTTTCTTACCTCGATTAGCTCCGAACCTATCCGATCGAAAATTTTTCAAATGTATTTGGAATGATAGAAAAATTAGTACGTTTTTGATAAAAAACATAAAAAAGAGTCATATTCTCATACTTAGATTTATTAAGGGGGTGGATATGAGGAGGGGTAAAATTACTATTTAAAATGGGGTCAAGTGGGATGTCATTTGAAAGAACACTTTATTTAAAAAACATATCAATTTTTTTTAGAATTTTGCGATGCACAGTTTTTGAGTAATTTTCAAAAAAGTGCAACTTCAACCGTCAACCCCCCCCCCCCTACGTTCGACACTGATTGACAAAAAAATTTGGAAAAATTCACAGAGCTAGGAAATTTGGTAAATTTTGTATGAAAATTATAGCGAGGTCTCAAATAATTATATTTCTGTGTGTTAAGGGGACCGGTGTAAAGAGGGTAAAAAAAAAAAATTTTGACCCAAACGAATGGGGTGTCATTTGAAAGAACACTTAATTTAAAATTTGTTGCAAATTTTTTTAGAATTTTGCGGGGCACAGTTTTCGAGTTATGGACAAAAAAGTGCAAAATTCAGACTGTTCGTGTCCCCCCTACGTTTCGACACTGATTGACAAAAAAATTTGAAAAAATTCACAGAGCTAGGAAACTTAGTAAATTTTGTATGAAAGTTATAGCGAGGTCTAAAATAATTATATTTCTGTGTGTTTAGGGGACCGGTGCAAAGAGGGTAAAAAAAAAATTTTTTTGACCCAAGTGAGTGGGGTGTCATTTGAAAGAGCACTTAATTTAAAATTTGTTTTAATTTCTTTTAGAATTTTGCGGTGCACAGTTTTCGAGTTATGGACAAAAAAGTGCAAAATTCTGACCGTCCCCCCCTACGTTTCGACACTGATTGACAGAAAAATTTGAAAAAATTCACAGAGCTAGGAAACTTAGTAAATTTTGTATGAAAATTATAGCGAGATCTCAAATAATTATATATCTGTGTGTTAAGGGGACCGGTGTAAAGAGGGTAAAAAAAATTTTTTTTGACCCAAGCAAGTGGGGTGTCATATGAAAGAACACTTAATTTAAAATTTGTTTCAATTTTTTTTAGAATTTTGCGGTGCACAGCTTTCGAGTTATGGACAAAAATTCAGACCGTTCTCCCCCCCCCCCCTACGTTTCGACACTGATTGACGAAAAAATTTGAAAGAATTCACAGAGCTAGGGAATTTAGTAAATTTTGTACGAAAATTATAGAGAGGTCTCAAATAATTATATTTCTGTGTGTTTAGGGGACCGGTGTAAAGAGGGTAAAAAAACCCTCTTTTTGACCCAAGCGAGTGAGGTGTCATTTGAAAGAACACATAATTTAGAATATGTTGCAATTTTTTTTAGAATTTTGGGGGCGCACAGTTTTTGAGTTATGGACAAAAAAGTGCAAAATTCAGACCGTTCCCCCCCTATGATTCGACACTGATTGACAGAAAATTTAAAAAAATTCACAGAGCTAGGAAATTCGGTAAATTTTGTATGAAAATTATAGAGAGGTCTCAAATAATTATATTTCTGTGTGTTTAGGAGACCGGGGTAAAGAGGGTAAAAGAAAATCTGTTTGGACCCAAGCGAGTGAGATGTCATTTAAAAGAGCACCTAATTTATAAATCATTGCAATTTTTTTTAGAATTTTGTGATGTAAAGTTTTTGAGTTATTATCAAAAAAGTGCAAAATTCAGATCGTTTTGCTCCCTACGTTTCGACGATGATTGACAGAAAAATTTGAAAAAATTCGCAGAGACAGGAAAATTTGTAAGTTTTGAATGAAAATCATAGCAAAGTCTCAAATAACTATAGGGGACTTTAGGGGATGGGTGTGAGGAGAGTAAAAAACCACTTTTGACCCAAGCGAATGGGGTGTCATATGAAGGAGCACTTAATTTAAGAAACATTATAATTTTTTTAGAACTTAGCGGTGCACAGTTTTTGTGTTATTGAAAAAAAATATTTTTAGTATGTAGCCTCTCCACTCCCCCTAAATTTCAACACTTGATTGGCCGAAAAAATATTCAAATTTAAACCATTTACAAGCTGGTGAATCTTTCTTGAGTTACCATAAACATCTATGGATGAGATTTAACCTAATGTAACATTTGAGTTATTTTTGATCAATGTGGATTCGATTGTAATTTACTATTGACATTTACGATTAAACAATAATTATTTTGTTATGCGTCTATGGTCTGGAAATTTAGCGTATGGTTTTTTTTTTGTGACACATTAAAAATTAAACTTAAAAATAGGTAGACTCTTCTATGAAATCTACCTAAAACAAAACATGGATACACATTAAATGAACTTACAATCGATTTGATTGCGCGTCTTTTAAGTAAAAATTAAAAAGTAAAATATTTGAACATTGGGCAGTACATTTGAACATTAGATGTTTACATCGAGCGAGCCTATCCATGCTACTACATCGGGAGTTGCCAAATGGATGTCTGAGATGTTGCCATTGTAACGTCGAATTGGACACACAGTTGCAATGTGTTTTATAGTTTGTTGTGGAGCGCCGCAGTCACACTCAGGGGACTCTGAAATGCCCTACTTGTAGAAAGAATCAGCACAACGTCCATGATTCGTTCTTATTCGGTTTAGTGTGGTCCAGGTATGACGTGACAAATCGAAACCAGGTTGGGTAGAAGTCGGGTTAGTAATAGAAAGGCCAGTTGTGTTGTAATGTTGCCAGGAGGTGTCCCAGGCATCCAAGATATTAAAATCAGTTGCCAGCAGGTTGCTGACTGTTTTATGTGGAGGTTTTCTTGACTTCAATCGACAACGAGTGTGGTCACCGTAATATTCGTGCTAGGGTAACGTGATGTTGTTGGTAACCTTTTTATGTTCACGCATGAGAGCATGCGAGCGTCTGAGTGCAGGTGGAGCGATATTGCGTAACACAGGAAGCCAAGGTAAAGGGGTGGATCTGATAGTACCACTTATAGTACGCATCGTGGCATGCAGCTGGCAGTCAACTTTTTGAGTATGTGTGCTATTCAACCAAACTGGTATGCCATACTCAGCCACTGAGTAAACCAGACTTAGAGCAGTTGTTCGGAGGGTAGCTGGAGTAGCACCCCATGTAGAGCCTGCCAGTTTGTGCAATATATTGTTTCTCGTTTTAAGTTTTTGTGACGTATTTTCTAGGTGGAGTTTAAAAGAAAGAGTTCTATCGAGAGTAATGCCTAGGTACTTTGGCTGTTGATTGTATTTAATGACAGTGCCGTTAAATAACACTGATAGTTCGTGTTTTGCCAGTTTGTTGTTTAAGTGGAAACATGAGCTCTCGGTTTTACTTAGGTTGGGAAATAAGCTCCACGTTCGAAAATAGTCATTCATTAACTGGAACAGTCATTCATTAACTGGTCTGGAAATATAAGGACATTACAACACAACTTTTTGTTAAGACGGTTAGACGGTTACTAGGAATGGCGAGCTGGTACCGTCGGTTCATTAAAGGCTTTTCCTCCCTCACAGCTCCAATAAGTGATCTTTTTAAGAAAGAAAAGGCGAAATTTGTATGGACAGAAGAAGCTAAATGTTCGTTAATGAAGTTAAAGACAGCACTCGTCTCAGCACCAGTATTAATAACACCAGACTACGAAAAGCCTTTCACAATTCAATGTGATGCTTCAGAATTGGGAATGGGTGCAATCTTGACGCAGGAAGAAGGAGATAAGGAAGGTGTAATCGCATACTACTCGGAAAAGTTAAGTCCAACCGAACGCAAATATTCGGCAACTGAAATGGAATGTTTAGCCGTGGTTAGGTCCATTTATAAGTTTCGGTCGAACATTGAAGGGAGTAAGTTTTATGTCATTACAGATCATGCCTCATTGCGATGGGTAATTAACCTGAAAGATCCAACTTCAAAGCTAGCACGATGGGCATTCAAACTGCAAGAGTTTGATTTCGAAATCAAACACAGGAAAGGAAAACTTAACGTTGTGGCAGATGCGTTGTCAAGGCTAATGGAGGTTGACGAAATCATTAAAGAAGATAAGGATGATGAACATACTCTATTAAAAGCAAAAATATTACAAGATCCTGAGAAATTTCCAAACTTCACAACTAAAGAAAACCATGTGTTCAAGCTACTCAACAAAAATACAAAAAAAGGGGATTGCAGTGGCGAATGGAGATGCTACGTTCCAGTGACTCAAAGACAACAAATTTTACAGGTTTACCATGACAGCCCTTTGGGAGCTCACCTTGGTATATCTAAAACTTTTAAGAAAATAAAGTATAAATACTACTGGCCAAATATATACCGGGAAATTAAAGAATATGTTAACAAGTATGGTAAGTGTCAGACAAACAAGCATCCCAATGTTTCTACCAAAGTACCGATGGGAAGTCAAAAAGATGTCAAAAGTTTATGGGAAATTATTGCGGTAGACTATATGGGTCCGTTTCCAAGGTCTAAGGAAGGTAATCAATATCTTTTAGTAATTTTCGACATTTTCAGTAAGTTCTGCATCTTAAAACCAGTCAGAAGAGCAGAAACTAAATCACTAATTAAAATTCTTGAGAATTATGTTTTTCTCATATTTGGGGTACCACGAACCTTGATTTCAGACAACGGCGTACAGTTTACATCGAAATAGTTCAAGAAGTTGTTAGATGAATATAGTGTAAAACATCTGTTAAATGCTATATACCATCCACAGTCCAACCCTGCCGAACGAATCAATCGAGTTATATTACCAAGTGTAAGATCATATATACAAAATGACCAGCGTAATTGGGATTTAAACATTGCCAAAATTGCTTGCGTGATTAGAACAACCCATGACTACACAAAACATACACCATACTTTATAAATTTTGGGAAGGAAATGGAGTTGGGAAAGGATTTGATAAGGGATGTTAACGACACTGATGTTGTAGAAAATAATAGATTGGCGAAGTTGAGCAAAGTAAGGGAGGAAGTACTTCTAAATCTAAAAAATGCATGAGTTAAATATTCCAAACATTATAATCTAAGAACCAGGCCAACTGAGTTCGCGCTTGGAGAGTTAATGCTGCGCAAATCATTTAAAAAGTCAAACATGGTTGAACGATTCAACGCCAAGCTTGCTCCACAATACATAAAAGCCATTGTTAAAGCAAAACTTGGAGAATCGGTATATGTTTTGGAAGATGTGGACGGTAAATATACGGCAAAATATCACATCTGTAATATAAAAAAATTTTTTATGTAAAAATGCCATTTTAATGTATATGTGTTATTATGGTTTTCCATATTATTCACTGTTTGTGTGCTTTTGTCACTTTTGAATTAAAATGCTAATGCCACTTTTGAATTAAAATTTTAATGTGTTTAGTGTTAAGTTGAATTTACCTTTTTAATGTGTTTAATGTATTAGTATCCGTTTTAATGTGTTCCATGTTTAACTTAAGTCATATATGTATATATTTAGTTTCCATTTTAATGTGTTAAATGTTTAGGTTAGTCAATGTTACATGGATTTTGCATTTAAGTTTAAGTTTGTTTTGGTATATGGTTATTACATGGTATGTTAGGTATAAGTTATATTGTTTCAGATTTCATGTATTTATAAGTTAGTTTAGTATAATTAACACTGTTTGCCGTTGGCACTGGAGATGTCGTTGGAGATGTCAATCTCTTGTTACCTTACGCATATAACTTATTTAATAAGTTTAATAAAAAATTAAAGAAAACAAAGCTTTTTTTAATTTTACTGTTACTCTATATATATTTCAGCTTGTTAGGCCATCTTCTGGAGTAATGATTTAATAGTTACAATAAAAATCTTATATATACAATTTTTTACAAAACAATACGGTAAAGAGAGAGAAAACAATAACAAAGAACATAATAAAATACATAAATTAGCAGTTATGAAAAAATCTAATATTAAAAAGAGACAAATATTTTAAGAAATAAAACTATTGTAAAACTAAAATTAAAATGAAAACAAAAGTGTTGAGTCCCATGGTCCATCCTCCAGAAAAAAATATATTTATGTTTTATGATCCCAAATAGTTGAAGTAATCTATAAAAAGTAAAAAATTACTGCATTTGAAATTGGATATAGTTCTAAGTTTTTGGGAGTATATGATAATATGAATGTTAGTATTAGTTTTCGCATAACAATCTCCAAATTATATTTGGAACTTGGTTTGCTGCGGCTAGAAACACTTTGGAAAGAGATTGCAATATGCATGTCTTCCAAAGACTAAGTGCTTCTGTTTGGTCCGGAAAATTGTTTTGGTTTTCCCAGAAGAGATTATAAAAAAAAAAATTAGTTTCTTGCCTGTTTTTTAGGGTCAATTTAATTATTAATGAATGTCTTTATATATGTTGTTTAGGTTAAATAAATAAGTTTATTTGTGGCGTTAAGTTATGTGAAATAAGGTATCCTTTCATGTCTAGTTGATTTTCTTGAGTTTCTTGAGTTATCTGGTCTTATTTTCGGGATTAATGGTTGTTGGGTTCATAGTGGTGTTGGTGATACGATGGACATACATTGTGTGTGGACCTTTTGAGAAAATTTTCTATTAGGTGTTTGTTATTTTGAGTTTGGTTCTGGTTAACATCGAAAATGTTCTCAAAACTTCTACAAAAGGTGTGATGTAACGCGAGAATAACAATTTCATCACAAACCATTTATAAAGTTTGTTAACTAAAATAATTTGCAATGTCCTCACATTTTCCTTTGTCTGCCTTAATTTATTCTACTTTTTTTTCTAATCTAATAAAATTAATTGATACAAATATTAGTTAATAAAGTCCAAACAAATTATTTTTATTTTTGATTAACGTTTATTGTTTTTTTATAAAACCTAAATCATTTATTAATATAGACTTGCTGATTTCTTTGTATTCAAGTTTTGAATTAAGGTTTGTTAAAAAAATTGAGTAACTTTATAATTAATTAGTCAAAGATTAAACATTGTAATACTTAGATTTATAGAAAAAAAAGGAAATAGAACATCAACTCAACAACAAGCCGTTTGAGATTACAAGAAACATAATATAATAATACAAAATGATTCATAACTAATATGCGGAATTATGTCAGAACGTCAGAACGACCAACAGATGGTGCAGTGGGCTTTGATTAGGCAAACGTTTTGGAATATTAGCGTCTCAACCAAGAACTAAAAGTATATATGTAGTTGGCTTTATGGATTTATACATTTATGGAATGCTCAAAGTAGTTGTAAGCAATTGAGGTAATTTTACCTATAAACAAAACTACATGTTTTGAGTTAATATTAGAACAACATATGCCTGCACATGAAAAACAGTAAGTCGTCAAACTGTAGAGACAGGCCAACCAAAAAAAAGTATACGTTCGAGGGGAAACAAAATTCGAGGGGAAAACAACAAGAAATATTATGATGATGGATGAGGATTTTTTTTTGTATATAGATGATGAAAATTACATATCAGTCTATTCGTTTTTGGAGTCCAAGAGGAACAGATCAAGTATAGCTAGCTGAAATACTTGAAGAATATTATGAAGAGGATAACTTATTAAGAGAAGTAGAACGCATGCCGCATGATCTAAAGAAAATATTAAAGTAATTATTTTTGATTTAATTTGTATTTGTTAATTTATAAAAAAATAATTTTATTTATTCTTGGTGTTAATTTAGTGAATATATGTTTTGATAATTTATAAAATTTTTGTGAATAGTAGAAAATTATTAAATGGTAAAATCGTTGTTGAATATATATTATTTGTGTTTTCATTATTTATTTATTGTTTTAGTTTTTGCCATTGTAGTGTTTCAGTCAGGGTTGTATCGTATAATACGGTAACGTATAAAACACGTATTATACGTACGTATAAAACGTGTAAACGTATAAAACGTATAAAACGTACAGTATAAAACACACAAATATTTACGTTTTATACCGTATAAAAGTAAAATCTTTAATAAATAAAAATACATTTATATAACATTATCGCGAGCGTATTATTCATCGTACTCGTGATATTTATAAAGCCTAGATTTTTGGACTAATAGGAACAGTTGCTTTAGAAAATATAGCGCCGTCATGATAATTTCTTACCCAACTATTCCTATTAGTTCAGAAAACTTCGTAAATGCTTCTTTTCAAAATATAATTATTTGTTTTCAAAACAAATTTAGTCTGCAATAATTTGACATTTCCAACCATACCTATTATTTATTCATCAATGACCAAAATTGAACATACTCAATAATCTTCTCAATAAACTTTTTCGTTTGACGTAAATACATATTTTAACTATTACAACTTTTGTATAAAAAGAAGATTTGATCTGCAAGAACCTGTTATTTTCAAACTGTGTCTATTAATTGGAACTGGTGAAACCCGGATTCACACAACAAAATTTTTTAAAAACATCTCTCTAATAATCTCTAATAATTTCCCTAACTGCTATGAAAAAAACGACATTTATTCTGCAACAACATGATATTTCTCAGCTGTTCTTATTAGATGGGAGGAGCTGAAGTTGGATTGAACCATATTTTATATATTCAATAACATTTCATGATGCCAAATAATTAAGTTCATGAGCCAAATGCTTCTAATCCAAAATGTTTCCCATTAAGTAAATGTTGGAATCAAAATGAAAGAAAATCATATAGTATACGTGTTGAAAAATTCAAAAATAATTTAATTGCTTTAGTTTAAGTTATCAAAAAAATTCAAATCTAGTGAATTAAAAATTATTAACAGTTTAATGTACGGTAACATAGTCTTTCCTATAAAGTATAAAAATATACTGTAATAAATTTCGTCCAGAATGGGTTAATTTAATTTAATCATAAATAACCAATACGTTCCGCCCAAATGTTTTCTACATTCAAAGATGAATTAAAAGTTAACTCCCTTTAACAAATACATTTTGCATAAATTAAATTTGAGTTCGCTAATACAAATGCAAGTATGAATGAAAATAGGTGTGGCCTATTCAAGATGTACGGACTACGTAATATTGATTTCTAGTGGATTATAGAAGTTTCGATTTATTTATTTTTCGATATAAATAAGCGAACAGAATATCAGATAGTCAGTTTTAATTTTGCAATTAAAAGTGTTTTACAAATATTCGAAAGACCAAGGAATAATCGGTGGTACTTGAGCCTGGGTACTAATAGTAAAAGAATTTGAACTTAGTGGAATAGTAAACACAGATTTTAGGATTCCGAGTATTATTGATTCAAATTATGGAAAAGCAGTGAAGTTCATCGTGCATAAATTGGAGACCCTGGAATTTATTGCAATTAAAATCGGAAGTTGCTGTAACTGGTTGATAAATAAAGTTTGAGATTCTGTTAACTAAAGATCTGTCTTTTTACTGTCGTATTTGCTCAATAATCTAAAAGAACCAACCAAGAGTCGTTACAGTGGTGTCAGAAGTGGGATTATTGAAACAATGGTCAAGACAGTAAATATTAGTGATCTCAGCCAGACCCAGCTGAAGGATGAGTTGAAGAAAAGGAATGCTCCAATCCATGGAACGAAGGCAGAACTTGCATTCCGGCTGCGTAAAGTCTTAGAAGAAGCAGGCCAAAACACAGAGGTGATAGAAGTAGAGCCGGAGGAAAATCCGGTCCAGAATGCCCCAGCAATTGATCCGATGATGGCGTTGATGAAAGAAATGATGGCACAGCAGCAACAACAACTTGCTGATATGATGGTCCGACAAGAAAAACTGGCAACAGAACAAAACGCCCGACAAGAGAAACAGGCAGCAGAACAAAAAGTAGAGCAACAACAACAACTTGCTGATATGATGGCCCGACAAGAAAAACTGGCAGCTGATATGATGGCAAAGCAAGAAAGTCTACGTGAAGTAATCGAGTCACGTGTATCCAGTGCGTAGGTTAAAATCAACCACATGGAAAGGGAGCTGCGGAAAGTTACCGAAGAACATGAAGAGAAACTACGCAATCTTTCGAGTGAATTCCGCCAAGAAATAGCACAAGGAAAGTCAGGTAACATGATCAATCCATCAACTACTTCAGCCCCAGCTAGAGTAAAAACACCCCCATTTGATGGATCTACATCGTATCAGATATTTAAGATGCAATTTGAGATAGCAACAACTGGGGTTAGTCACCAGCAAAAGTCAAATGCACTTATATTGGCATTGAAGGGACCTGCTGCTGAAATTTTGCAGACACTATCAGCCACAGAGCGTGATTACAGCAAGATAATGGAGGCCTTAGAAGTAAGATATGGGGAAAGTCATATGCAAGCTCTCCATCGCATGCAGCTCAAAACACGAAAACAAGGAGTCAGCGAAACTTTGCAAGAATTAGAGGCTGACATTGTGAGACTGGTAAATCTGTCATATCCAAACTATAACGCGGAACACCGAGACGAACTGGCAGCTGATACATTTATCAATGCTCTTCGAGATGTACAAATGAGAAATCAGCTGTATCTAAGCGGGAAGAAACTACCTACGGAAGTCTTAGCATTGGCCCTACAAATGGAAGCTGGAAAAAGAGCGCTTGCCTTAGATAGAGTACGTAAGATGGAAGTTTCTGAAGAGCCACTAAAAGCAGCGCTTGATGAAGTGATCATGCATGTCAAAAAGTTGGAAGATAAGCCGGAACGAAATCAACGAAGGAGATCTAGCAGAGTAAGATGCTGGAATTGTGGGCAGTTAGGGCACATTAGACGAGAATGCAAAACACTAGTAGTAGCAAAAGAAGGAGTAGTTCCAGGCCGGTTGATGAACCTTTCAAACAAGCAAGTGGATGTCAAAAAGGAAGGAAATTGCCGCGTTGAACACCGGAAGAGAAGGATACATTGTAACGCTGAAGATTTTTCAAGAAGACCCTGTGTTGAGGAGCGCAAGTCATATAGCAGGACGGAGAGAAGGAGGCAAATGTCAAAAAGGAAGGAGATTGCCGCGTTGAACACCGGAAGAGAAGGATACATTGTAACGCTGAAGATCTTTCAAGAAGACCCTGCGTTGAGGAGCGCAAGTCATATAGCAGGACTGAGAGAAAGGAGGCAATGAAAGTGAGCCAAATCAAGTTCCAAACTCCTGAGGATTGGTGTACCGAGGCAATTAAAAGAGAGCAACTAGAAGATCCAGCTATGGCTCCAATGTTGAAATGGAAAGCCGAGGGAAGGCGACCAGAGTGGAAAGAGGTAGCACCTTTAAGTACGGAGGTGAAATGCTACTGGGCGCAATGGGACTCACTATTTATAAACAACGGGATACTAAAAAGAAAATGGGAGTCCGTTGATGGAAAGAAAGTGTTAGAGCAACTGGTGTTGCCATCAAGTCGAGTAGAAGAGGTACTGGGAAAGCTGCATGGAAGTATTTCTGGAGGACACTTGGGAGTCAATAAAACCCTGGCTAAAGTAAGGGAGAGGTTTTATTGGGTAAGGTATCAAACCGACGTAGAGCAATGGTGTCGGCGATGTGATACTTGTGCGGCGAGCAAAGGACCAAAAACTAGAACTCGAGGAGAGATGCAACAGTACAATGTGGGTGCCCCAATGGAGAGAATTGCTATAGACATCGCGGGCCGTTTCCGGAAACCACAAAAGGTAACAAATACATCATGGTGGTCATTGATTACTTTACAAAATGGCCGGAAGCTTATGCAATACCGAACCAGGAAGCAGTCACGGTCACGGAAACATTAGTCAATGAATGGGTTTGCAGATATGGAATACCGCTCGAGTTGCATACCGACCAGGGAAGGAATTTCGAATCTCAACTGATGGAAGAGCTGTGCAGAACACTCGGCATTAGAAAAACACGAACTACACCTATGAACCCACAATCGGATGGCATGGTAGAACGATTCAACCGAACCATGGAAGAACATTTGTCAAAGGTAGTAGAAGCCAACCAAAGAAGTTGGGATAAGGATCTTCCGTTATTCTTGATGGCCTATCGTAGCGCAGTGCACGATACGACATGTGAAACGCCAGCGAATATCATGTTCGGAAGAGAACTACATCTTCCTAGTGACATTGAGTTCGGCATCCCTGGAGGCCTGGTATCCACGAAAACGGATTATGTGGGACAACTAAGGGAGAAGATGAATAAAATCCATCAACAGGTTCGAGACCACATTAAGATTGCCAGTGACAAAATGAAAACCAGGTACGACATAAATGCAAATAGTGGCGGTTTTCAAGAAGGAGAATTGGTATGGCTATACAACCCCAGAAGAACTAAGGGAAGATCACCCAAGCTGCAGCCAGATTGGGAAGGCCCATATAAAATAATCAAACGAATTAATGATGTTATCTACCGCATCCAAAAGGGACCCCGTACCAAGATGAAAGTGATACATCTGCAAAGGTTGGCACCGTACCAAGGTAACAGCACCAATGCGATAGCTGATATTGTTCGGGACGAACAAAACTAAATGGAGGGCAGTGTAATAAACTTCGTCCAGAATGGGTTAATTTAATTTAATCATAAATAACCAATACGTTCCGCCTAAATGTTTTCTACATTCAAAAATGAATTAAAAGTTAACTCCCTTTAACAAATACATTTTGCATAAATTAAATTTGAGTTCGCTAATACAAATGCAAGTATGAATGAAAATAGATGTGGCCTATTCAATATGTACGGACTACGTAATATTGATTTCTAGTGGATTATAGAAGTTTCAATTTATTTATTTTTCGATATAAATAAGCGAACAGAATATCAGATAGTCAGTTTTAATTTTGCAATTAAAAGTGTTTTACAAATATTCGAAAGACCAAGGAATAATCGGTGGTACTTGAGCCTGGGTACTAATAGTAAAAGAATTTGAACTTAGTGGAATAGTAAATACAGATTTTACGATTCCGAGTTTTATTGATTCAAATTGTGGAAAAGCAGTGAAGTTCATCGTGCATAAATTGGAGACCCTGGAATTTATTGCAATTAAAATCGGAAGTTGCTGTAACTGGTTGATAAATAAAGTTTGAGATTTTGTTAACTAAAGATCTGTCTTTTTACTGTCGTATTTGCTCAATAATCTAAAAGAACCAACGAAGAGTCGTTACAATACATTCAAATAATATCTAGAATTTAAATAGTTTTGTTATAAATTATAAAATATATAAACAATTTAAAACTACGTATTTATATTTTTACTAAAATATATATATTTTTACTAAAATTATAATTAATATCTAAAGTAAGAAGCATTTTTAATTTTTTATGAATGAATTTCAAAAACAAAATCATATACGTTTTATACGTTATATACGTTATACACGTTTTATACGTTTTATACGTTACGTATTATACGTGTAACGTATAAAACGTTTTATACGTGTATATTAACAACCCTGGTTTCAGTATTGTGTTGTGTAAATAAAAAAAATAAAAAATTTACGATTAAATCGATAGAACTACTTGGTGAAATCAACTTAATAAAGGCCGTAAAAGACACGTAAAAATAATATAGCGTTGCGACAAAGTGGCACGTTACAAACATTTGGCCAATAAAATTAATTATTTGATATCATGAAATGTTATTGAATTTATGAAATATGGTTTAATCCAGCCTCAGCTACTCCCATCTAATAAGAACAGCTGGAAAATATTATTTTGTTGCAGAATTAATATCGTTTTTTCCATAGCAGTTTATTAGGATTACACTAGTTTACAAATTTTGGACTTTTTTGTCTCCCTGAATAAAACTCAACTTTTCTTATAGATTTGGACCTCCTGAACACGAATATCATATTCATTTTTTTTTAGCTCTTGTTTTTGAGATATTCACGAAAAACCAATTTTTTGAGTGATCAAAAATGTTGTTTCGGTTTTTGGGTCTCATATTTTACAAAACAAACAAATAAAATATATTAATGAAACAAGTGCATAGTAAATATGCCAACAAACATTTTGAGCTATATTTTGTAAAAATCCATTAAAGACTCTGGAAGTAAAAGTCGAAAAAATTTGAAAAAATACGAAAAATTCACGTTTTTTAAAAATTTTTCCATTTTCAACACCATAAATTTTGAACAAATAAAGACACTATTTTTTTTTAATTTCTTGAAGCTTATAGTAATTTTCTTTCTTTCAAGCTATAATATACGAATATTGGTGCAGCTCGCACCAAGTTATTCAAGTTTTCCCAAAGAAAGTCAAAACTTAAAATTTGGAATAAAAATTCAACTTTACGAATAATTTCAATTCTGCAACATAATTGATTTATATATAAGTTGTTTTCGTTGTAGATCTAGCTCCTTCCACCTCGGACTTATTTAAGGAGTTGAAAAATATCAGTTAGTTGATTATGAAATGTCTTTTTTTGACAAAAGTTGTATTTTGTTTGTATATGATTTTTCTCGAAATTGAGATTTTTTTTGTGAAGTTTTTTCACATGATCCAGCTCCTCCCACCTCGGACTTGTTTTAGGAGTTGGAAAATATCAGTTAGTTGATTATGTAATGTCTTTTTTTGACAAAAGTTGTATTTTATTTGTATATGATTTTTCTCGAAATTGAGATTTTTTTGTGAAGTTTTTTGACATGTCTAGCTCCTCTCACCTCTGATTTATTTTAAGAGTTGGAAAATATCAGTTTGTTGATTATGAAATGTCCTTTTTTGACAAAAGTTGTATTTTATTTGTATATGATTTTTCTCGAAATTGAGATTTTTTTTGTGAAGTTTTTGGACATGATCTAGCTCCTCCCACCTCGGATTTATTTTAGGAGTTGGAAAATATCAGTTAGCGGGGTGATTTAGCAGTATGTATTATGTAACTTCCACAAATAAAACAAAATGAATTTGTGCTATTTTTACACTTGAAACTTCTTGACGACGCCATTTAAATAAGCTTGATTTGACACTTTACTAACAACTAATTTTGCTTTAAAAGACAGCTATCACTGTTGATTTATTGATTTTTAAAAACAATACACAATTTAAAATTTATATTTGTAATATTTTTTCTTTTTTAATTATTATTTTCACTTGAATGTTTGGAATTAAATTTATTCTCAGAGAGATTATATTTGCAACTAATCATACGACAATTATCTACTTTAAAAGGAACCTCTTTAAACTAATTAAACAAAAGTTGGGAAAACCGAAAAACTATTAAAAAGGGGAAGTAATTGCTTTCTTAAATTAAACTTATAATGATTATAAACGTAAGGAGTAACACAAGGTGGGCGGTGATAGAAAAAAATTTACATTATCAAAAAAAAAGAGAAAACAGAAAATAAACAAACCTTACAGGTATTAATAGACATAAATAAGGGCTTAACTTTATGGTGCTTGAACTAACTTAAATAGTTCTGATGTTTTGCTCTCCTCACAGTTCATTATCTTTTGTTTATATTTTTCTATATACGTCTCATATCGATCCAATTCCCAACTTCGAAAACAAAAATGGAAATTATACATTACTATTTTAAAATAATTCTTTACTGATGTTTGAGAACGACTGAACTTATAAAATTATTATTTATGGCACAATAAATTAAGTAAAAAATTATTTTTTCCCAAATTTTGAGTTTTGACTTTCTTTGGGAAAACTTGAATAACTTGGAGCAAACTGCACCAATATTCATGTCTGTTAGCTTAAAAGAAATAAAATTGAAGCTATTATAGGCTCCAAGAAATTAAAAAAAATTAGTGTCTTTGTTTGTTCAAAATTTATGGCGTTGAAAATGGAAAAATTTTAAAAAAACGTCAATTTTTTCGTATTTTTTCAAATTTTTTCGACTGTAACTTCCAGAATCCTTAATGAATTTTTACAAAATATAGCTCAAAATGTTTGTTGGTATATTTACTATGCACTTGTTTCATTAATATTTTTAATTTGTTGGTTTTGTAAAATATGAGACCCAAAAACCGAAACAACATTTTTGATCACCAAAAAAATTGGTTTTTCGTGAATATCTCAAAAACAAGAGCTAACCAAAAAAAATGAATATGATGTTCGTGTTCAGAAGGTCCAAATTTATAAGAAAAGTTGGGTTTTATTACGGGAGATTTTTCTTGTAAACTAGTTTTATCAGAGAGTTGTTTTTAAGAAATTTTGTTGTGTGAATCTGGGTTGCTCTACTTCTAACTAATAGGCACATTTTGAAAATATTAGGTTCTTGCAGATCAAATATTGTTTTCATGCAAAAGTTGTAATAGTTAAAATATATATTTACGTCAAACGGAAAAGTATAATGAGAAGTTTATCGACTGAATTCAATTTTGGTCATTGATGAATAATAGGTACGGCTGGAAATGTTAAATGGTGGCAGACTAATTTTTTTTAAACAAATAATTTTATTTTGAAAAGAAGCATTTACATTAAATGTAGAAGTTTTCTGAACTATGTAATAGGAATAGTTGACAAGAAATTATCATGACGACGGTATATTTTCTAAAGCAACTGTTCCTATAAGTCCAGAAAACTAGGGTTTATAAATATTAAGTAACACGAGTACGATGAATAATACGCCCGCGATAATAATATATAAATGTATTTTTATTTAAGGATTTTACTTTTATACGGAATAAAACGTATATAATTATGTGTTTAATACTGTACGTTTTATACGTTGTATACGTACGTATAATACGTGTTTTATACGTTACCGTATTATACGTTGCAGCCCTGCAAAAAAGTAAGACTTTAACTAACTCACTAGCGGATGTTACGTTAAACTTTACAGCCGTTTGCCAAAAAATGTGTTTTTGCTCCTTTGATGTTTTTTGTTTTGTTTTTAAGATTCTTTCATTTGTATTCATTTTGTTACAGTTTGTACCATTTTTCTAAATGGCACAATCATAAATAAAATATAAAATATTTTTACTATTTTTGTTAAACATGTCACGATTTACTTGTAAGTATTTTTCAGTATATGTATGCATTAGAGCTTAGACAAAGAATCACAAGAAAATTTTATCAGTCTAATAAAATTCACATTTGAGAAAAATTAACAAAAATTAAATCTAACTAAATTACATTTAATTAAAAACTATTGGTGATCGTAGAACAACATTATTTTACATGGCCAATCTACCACATGATTTTAGAAGAGATAAACACTTTTGTATTTTACATTAAGTGTGAACAGAATATCTAACCAGAATAGGAGACGAGTTATCAGATAATACGTTCAACTACATATTATATAGTCACAAACTATAAATTAGGGGGGGGGGGGGGTGGATAAGTACAATTGTTAAAGTACAAGTTTTCCCAAAGATCCTAAGAGATAGGTAAAATTGCCTTCTTGTTTCCTTGTAATAAAAATTTATAATATAACATTAAATATGCATAACCTATATAACACACATGGCCTAACCGCGGCTCGCGAGCCGCATGCGGCTCTTTGAAAGAATAAATGCGGCTCTCGAAAAGAAATGAAAAAATTAAATAATATTTAATACTTCATAAAAATTGTACCAAAATTAGAATTAATACATACAATTTATAATGCTGTTTAGTATAATATGATTTAATACAATCATATTATTATATTTCGGTCCGTCCTGTCGAAGTTACTACTATTGGAGTTTTTTGCGGCTTTGTTTTAGTTTGATACTACTTTACTTCGCGAATCAAGTTTATAATCCGCTGTTATAAATAAATTTAACTAATTTTATTATTTAAGGTTATACTGTAGTGAGTCTTTATGAGCTCACTATATTTCATTATTAAAAAAAAGTACAAGGTATATTTCTTTAATAATGAAATGCAATGGTAAGCAAAATATGCTTGACATGTGCAAGCGAGCACCGGAAAACAAATAATATATTTGGCATGTGCGGTGTCAAATATAAATGCTTACCTCATAAATCCATTCGAAATAAAAGTATAAATTATTAGACTAAATATAGTAATTAGTTAGACAATGAAGTGTACACACCTTACTAAATAAATATAATTAATTAATTTAAATAAACTCTAATAAACTATATCTAAAGTGTTTTAATTAATTGGTAGCTAAAAAGATCTCATGACGGCGACCGTGACTTCGTATAATACAGTGAATCTGTGCATATAATAGTTTTTGAAGTGGTTACTTTGTGAAAAAAAAGAAACTTTCAATAAATTTATACAAATAAAACAAACAAAAGTAATGTTTAGTGATGGGTTCTCCATATTCAAAAATTTAAGAACCAACGCCCACAATTATTAAAGACTCAAAGAATCAAGGGCTTAGTAACCACAATGAAGTTATTAACACCATTACAAATTCAAATCAACTCACAAATAACATATTGATTGTTATTTTAATTTTAATAATAATCGCAATAATAGTGTTTAGCTGTTGTAAAGCCATACACAGATAGAAATCAAGGTTTTTTTTATGCTTATAGGTCGTTCAATAAGTCCGTAGGATAAGTAAGAAAAAAACAACATTTTGACAAAACTCGATTTTTTTATTCAACATAGTTGCCTTCGAGGGCGATACAACGAGTATAGCGATTTTCCAACTTTTCTATACCACTTTTATAGTACGATTTCTCTTTCTCGTCAAAATAGGCCTCAGTTTCAGCGATTACTTCATCATTGGACTTAAATTTCTTTCCAGCAAGCATTCTCTTGAGATCTGAAAACAGGAAAAAGTCGCTGGGGGCTAAATCTGGAGAATATGGTGGGTGGGTAAGCAATTCAAAGCCCAATTCATTCAATTTTGCCATCGTTTCATCGATCTGTGACACGGTGCATTATCTTGGTGCAAAATCATATGGAAAAAATTCTAGTAACGCCATCTATGTGTCATCCTACGGACTTATTGAATGACCTAGTAGGTTATATTCCATGCTTAAATTACGTTAATTCTCAACCGTGAATAAACCAGGTGTATTATATACTTATAAGGTATACTTGTTGAAAAAATCACTAACGTGCTTATTATGAATATTACTCTATGAATTTTATACATATAGGGTACGTAGCATGACTAATTAGGAATAGACAAATAAATTTGTTGAAAAAATATTGTATACTTATCAGATAGCAAAATAGTAAGGAACAATAATAAGGAACAATAATAAGGAACAATATTTTTTGTAAAATATCATGCCTCTTATTTATAAAATTATGGCGCTTAGGAATAATAAATTATAGAACACGTATTTCTGTTCCTAGCTTTTGAGGTATAGAATAAACCTTATGCACGGACAGAAATCTAGGTTTTTTATCCTTAATAGGGTATATTTAATGCTTAAATTACGTTGATTTTCAACCATGAATAAGCCAGGTGTATTATATACTGATAAGGAATACTATTTTGAAAAATTACTATGAAGCTTATTATGAATATTATTCATAATTTTATGAATATTGGGTACATAGCATGACCAGTAAGGAACAAAAAAAAATTTTCTGTACAAAATTTGTATACTTATTAGAGAACAAAATATAACTATTTTTTATAAAAAAACATGCCTCTAATTCATAAATTTATGTCGCTTAGGAATAATAAATTATTTAACCAGGGGTATTTTTTTTTTATAATCGTAGCATTTGAGGAAGTCCTCCTACTGAATAAACCCTGTCATATATTTCAATTATATATTACTATATCTTATATATTTATACTTATCTATCATTTATGAAGGAACACCACTTTTTCTCACCACTACTTACTTTTAATAGTCATATACGTTTTAAAGATTATGTTCACAGAAACTACGCAATCATCACTAACTAACAGAATGAAATTATTCTTCGCTTGTAGTTTGTATATATACAACTCAAATTCCACAAAAAAGTCTAGTGAATTTTAAAATCTATCCATTATTTAGATCTATTTCATGCTCATTGTGAAATATAACATGATTATTAGGCATGAAAAATTATATATTTGTTATTTATTTGTTTGTGACTAGTAATCACAGCTTCGTTTCTTTTAATATTTTATGCGAGGTTTTTGTATTCCACGAGTTCAAAAAAATGTATGCCTTAAAGTCATGGATATTGCTATAATATTATAAAAAGGGGTTATCGGGAATAAACATTTATAATTTATAAAAATTATTTAGAAATTTACAATTTAGGAAAATAAATCATATAAATGTATGTTAATATTTATTACTAATATATTTTGAACTTTCCCTGAAAAATAAAATCTATGTTCACAAAATAAAATTGCATATAGAACAATAATTTTTGACTATAAAATACCTTTCGACAGTTTCTTCACCATCAATAATAAAGAATATAAATATAAATTAAAAGAGAATATAAATAAATACCGTTTGATTCTATTACCATTTGATTGTAATATAATTATTTTGTAGTTTTAGGTAGATTTCATATAAAAATCTACCTATTGGAATGTGCTTCATCTCAGAATTTCGGAAAAATGTTGGTGACAAACGACTATATATGATAAGCGGAGACGTAAAATAAAAATGAAAAAAATGTTTATATATATGGGTTCTTTTATAAACCGAACAGATTTGGACAAAATCTAACCAACCCATTTTTGATTTGGCTGAAATTTTTTTAGGGGTTTTTTTTATCGAAAAAAAGATATACGTGTTCGAGGATTTTTTTTTTTGAAAATAGAGCTGTTATAAATTTTGAGAATTTCGTGATTTTTGGCTTGAAGACGTATTTTCAAAAATTCATAACTTCGATTTCATAGAAGATAAAAGCTTTTTCTTTTTGTATTTGAAAGATAAAAAATGGAGTTTTATAAAAATAAATATTTTTAACTAAAGTTATTTACAAACTCCTATTGTGATAAACAAATAAAATGTTAAAATTAAACTTTAACCATTTCCCTACCCATGAATTTAATTTTTAATATAATCATCGTATTCAACGTTCAATTTCCTATAAAAAAAGTATTTTTTTTAATGGAGAAATGATATTTAATGTTAGAAATAAATTAATTTCTCGAGCGCGGGACGACAAAAAAATCTATATATAGGCATTCTTTTACATACCGAACAGATTAGGACCAAATGTGACTAAGACATTGTTGATTCAGCTGAAAATTTTTTTACGGGTTCTATATAAACATAACGATATATTGTTTGAGGATTTTTTTTAGGGAAAATAGAGCGATTTTAAATGTCGAGAATTTTGTGATTTTTGGCTTGAAGACTTGTTTTCAAAGATTCATAACTTTGGTTTTGGCAAAGATAGACACTTTTTGTCTGTTTTATTTTAAAGAATAGAATAGAGATGCAATTTTAAAAAAAGTGGTATTTATAAAAATTATTAACAAATTCCTATTGTTATAAACAAATAAAATGTTAACATCAATTTTTAGTCATTATCTAACAAAAATAAAAAGTGTTTAGTATGATCAATTTTCAATAAGAAACGTGTATTTTATTAATGGAGGAATGAGTTTTACTGTTAGAAATAAACTAATTTATCGAGCGCGAGACGAGAAAATTTTTTATAAATTTATGTCGTCTGGCGCTGGAAAAATTAGCTTATTTGTACAGTAAAACTCATTTCTTCATTAATTAAATATACGTTTCTTATTGAAAATTGAACGTAGAATACGATGATTACACTAAACACTCTTTATTTATTTTAGATAACGGCTAAAAATTGATTTTGAAATTTTGTTTGTTTATAACAATAGGAATTTGTTAATAATTTTTATATATAACACTTTTTTTTAAATTGCATCTCTATTCTTTAAAATAAAATAGTCAAAAGTGTCTATCTTTGTCAGAACCAAAGTTATGAATCTTTGAAATCAAGCCTTCAAGCCAAAAATCACAAAATTCTCGACATTTAGAATCGCTCCCTAAATTTTCCCTAAAAAAAAATCCTCAAACAAGTATATCGTTATGTTTATATAGAACCCGTAAAAAAATTTTCAGCTGAATCAACAATGTCTTAGTCACATTTTTTCCTAATCTGTTCGGTATGTAAAAGAATGACCCATATATAGATTTTTTTGTCGTCCCGCGCTCGAGAAATTAATTTATTTCTAACAGTAAATATCATTTCTCCATTAAAAAAAAATACTCTTTTTATAAGAAATTGAACGTTGAATACGATGATTATATTAAAAATTAATTTCATGGGTAGGGCAATGGTTAAAGTTTAATTTTAACATTTTATTTGTTTATAACAATAGGAGTTTGTAAATAACTTTAGTTGAAAATATTTATTTTTAAAAAATTTTATTTTTAACTTTCAAATAAAAAAAAGAAAAAGCTTTTATCTTCAATGAAACCGAAGTTATGAGTTTTTGAAAATAAGTCTTCAAGCCAAAAATCACGAAATTCTCGAAATTTAGAACAGCTCTATTTTCCAAAAAAAAAAAAAAATAAATCCTCGAACACGTATATCTTTTTTTTCGATAAAAAACCCCTAAAAAAATTTTCAGCAAAATCAAAAATGGGTCGGTTAGAAAGGTGTTCGGTTTATAAAAGAATTACCCATATATATAACGAAATAAGATATAACGGAATTTGGTGGCACTCTCACGGTCGCATTTTTTGACCTACACCAAAATATCCTTTTGTGTATGTTCCGGCAAATAATGTCTTGGACAAGTTCGTGAACTGGCCATATTCGGGTACCAGTTAAGCGGCTAGAGCCTAAAAAGTCGAATAGTATAGAGCTATAACTTCCGTTTGAATCATAATATTTTAATTAAATTTATAAATATTGAATATTTAAACATATTTCTATCATTATTATCCAAATGACAACTGGGGCGTTCCAGGTTCCTGCAAAATCAGCTGTTTTAAAAATTTGCTAAATTTCTTTGTCCTTGATCTAGTGAAAATGGCCAAGCTCACATTTGAAAACTTTTTTACACAAAGATACAATGTAAATCTTTCCAAAATTTAAAAAAAATAGTTCAGGTCTAAAGGTTGAGGCCCCAGGGCTGTTGAAATGAAAACAAACGCAAAAGGCAATGCTTTCATCATGTTTCAGTTTATGTTATTTAAATTCATTTTATCTTTTAAGCATTCTTTTAAACTATAGCCCCACCCAATTCCAGCTTCTTAACCCAAAAGGTTCCATTTTTATAAGCAATATAATGCACCTATTCTAGACAAATCTGAAACCATTTAATACCATAGGAAAATTAGCAAATTCTCTTTTGTTTTTATTTTTTTCACTAAGTAACCGTTCGAAAAAGATTAAATAAGAACAAAAAAAAACAACCAGAAAGATGATTTTGAATTAAAATTGTTTGATAATGTTTGTTTATAAATTATGTGTGATGGTATAATTGTAGTTGAAATTGAAATTTGTTGGATAATTCCATTTCTACTTAGTTTTTGATTTTAACTAATTTAATACATTGGTTCTACTTGTATGCATATCTGTCTGATCAAGAAATCTACCTTTTTCTAGCGGATATACCTGTCGCTAGATTTTTTTTAATCGAACCGATTTGTATTGTAAAATAATGAAATGATATGACAATAACTTCCTTTTGATATGCCAAGTAATATACAAGAAACCAAACGAAGCTTCACGAAGTGAAATAACTTGTTAGAAAATAAAATATTTTTATTAAATTAATAAATTTAATAATTGTTTAATTCACGAAGAAAGTCGAAAAAACAAAAATTAAAAAATCGTACTTATAAAGAATACTCAATGCCTACAAATCATATAAAATAACCGAAAAACAAACATTATTATTTAGTGATGATGTATGGGATGAATTATTTTATACCTTACTATTCATAAAATTTCATGCTTCCTAGTTCTATACGTACACATTTTTAAATAATAAATGATTATCAGGCATGAAAAATTATACTTTTGATATTCATTATTTATCAATAGTAATCACTGTTTTGTTTTTTTCAAAATTTTATGCTAACGTTTTATATTCCACGACTAAGTATTCATAAAAATGTATGCCTTAAAGTTATGGATATTGCAATAATATTATATAAAGTGGTTATCGGAAATATACATTTATAATTATGTTATACAAAACTTATGACTTGCAATCATAGCTTTATTTTTATCCGTGTACAACTCGCTAACAATAAAATCAAGAAAAGCATTACAAGGGAGATTGCAAGATCTCACATTGATCTTGATCATGTATAAAAACAATCGAACTCAACACGCAGATCTCATCTCAATTCTAAAAAGATCTCATCATTTCAAAAAGATGTCATCAAATTTAATATTTTCAAAAAAAAATCATCAAGCAATAATATTAACACATCAAGATCATCAAGAAATATTATCTCATCCAAGAAATCATCAAGAAATGGGACATATGGGATAAAGTTACACAAAGGATGTCATATTTGGAATTTGGATCAGAACCACTTAAATAATATTGTAAGTTATCATTTTGAATTAAATTTATTAAATGAATATAGAATTAGAATTTTTTTTTCAATTTAATTATGTAATAAGTGATTAAGTAAATAATTTACTGACATTTCAATTTTTTTTTTAAGAAAAAAAAAAAGAAAAACAGAAAAACATGAAATTGAATAAGCAAAGAAAAGTTATGTTTTCGTTAAAATTTTACTAATAATTTTTTTGTTGTTTTCGTTAAATGAAACAAAAAAAAAATAAATACTAAAACATAAGAAATGAAATTTATTTAATTAAATGTTTAATGGTTTTAGTGTTTGATTTTTGTTATATTTTCTTTAAAATGCTGATGAAGTTAATTCCTAAGGTATAATTGATTTCATTGAGGTATTATTTTTATTATGGTAGACGATAAAGTCATTTAGAATTTTAAAACATTTTATAAAATAATAAGATATAAAAAAATACTGAGTATTGTTATAAGTATATTATTGTTCGAATTTTTGTTTGATTGAAATCAGAATATTTCAATAGTAACCTTGTAGAATTCACTTGTTTTCAGTAGAATATTTTTTTTACTTGTATAATACTTTTTAGGTGTTTTGGCTTTCTTTTTGGTTCTATAGGTTTCCCCTATAATTTTTAGTGATTTATTTTCTAGAATAGAATATAATAGATTTAGTTTTCTAAACGTCCTACCATTCTCTAAGGTAGAATCTGACGAAATTAAAATTTTTTTTAACATACCTACTGACGTGGTTAAAACAAAAACAATGACAAATACCGCGTTAACACCAGTCCATATAATCTCCTTCGTCAACAAAATCATTACAGAAAATTACGATGGAAATGCTACAGATTTGACTCATTTCTTAAGAAAATTAAATGTAGTTAAAACTACAATCACAAACGAAGCGAACATAGCTCAAACAATTACTATTATTTTAACCAAATTAAAAGAGAAGGCTGAAGAAGCTGTACTGGACAATGTTACCACGATATATGAAATTATTCATAATTTAAAAAGGAAATGCTCTGGTAAAACAGTTGAGCAAGTAAAATCAGCATTAAATAGTTTAACTCTCATAAACAAAGACCAATATATACAAAAAATTATAAGTCTCAGATCTGAGTTATGCTTAGCATACAAAACTCTTGGCATGCCGATAGAAAATGCCAACAAAATAGCAATCAGCGATGTTAAAGCCAACATCAAAATGGTTTATGCAACGAACAACAGCATTCAAGCAGCAATGTTGCAGGAGTATGGTAATATAGATGAAATGGTAGCCAAGTTTATCGAGGCTATTAGTGCAGAAAAAACTGCAGAAGCGGCAAACATACTACGATTTACCCGTGGAGGTAGAGGTTATGGACATATAAATAATGAGTATTTCAGACAAAATACTTTTAACGAACGTAATTTTAATGGGAATATTAATAGAAGAAATTTTCGTCAAAATTACAATTCAAATTTCAACCGTGGAAGACAGTTTAGTACCAACAATACATATTATAATAGAAATCATCCATATACGCTCAATACCAATACTTACGCAAACAATGCTAGAAGAAATGTTAGAGCAATAACTGATGTAACAGAAGACGAAGAGTTGGGGTTTCAAGTACAAAACCTCTAAATCAAGACTCTTTTAGGTAGATTTCATATAAAAATCTACCTATTGCAATGGGCTTCATCTCGGAATTTCGGAAAAATTTTGATGCCAAACGACTATATGTGATAAGCGGAGATGGAAAAACAAAAAAAAAAAAAAGTTATATATATATATATATATATATATATATATATATATATATATATATATATATATATATATATATATATATATATATATATATATATATATATATATATATATATATATATATATATATATATATATATATATATATATATATATATATATATATATATATATATATATATATATATATATAGGTCTAATTCATATTAAATTCAAGTAAAACGGGAAATTTTCACATGACTGCTTTGGAATCTCAAATTTATCATATGTATACTGTTTGTCATCGAAAAAAAAAATATACGTATTTTGTTTTTCCTTGAAAAACAGCATAAGTGTAAAACAAATCAAATTTTGTCAAAAAAAACACCTTTCGACTGGCCCCAAATAACTTGAGAATGGATAGCCTTAATTCTAAATCTTTTTTTTTAAACAAAAGCTAAAAGAAAAAACATAATCTGTTTTTAATGATATGTATCTCACTCACATATTAGTTATAGAAATTAGTTATAAAAAAATCGATTATTTTTTAGTGAAAAATTTAATTTTGTCTACTTTTGCGGATGATATTTCTATAACTAATATTTGAGTGAGATACAAATGATTAAAAACAGATTATTTTTTTTCTTTAAGCTTTCATTTAAAAAAAAAGATTTAGAATTAGGGCTATCCATTCCCAAGTTATTTGGGGCCAGTCGAAAGGTGTTTTTTTTTGACAAAATTTGATTTTTTTTACACTTATGCTGTTTTTCAAGGAAAAACAAAATACGTATATTTTTTTTTTATATTTTTCTATATACGTCTCATATCGATCCAATTCCCAACTTCGAAAACAAAAATGGAAATTATACATTACTATTTTAAAATAATTCTTTACTGATGTTTGAGAACGACTGAACTTATAAAATTATTATTTATGGCACAATAAATTAAGTAAAAAATTATTTTTTCCCAAATTTTGAGTTTTGACTTTCTTTGGGAAAACTTGAATAACTTGGAGCAAACTGCACCAATATTCATGTCTGTTAGCTTAAAAGAAATAAAATTGAAGCTATTATAGGCTCCAAGAAATTAAAAAAAATTAGTGTCTTTGTTTGTTCAAAATTTATGGCGTTGAAAATGGAAAAATTTTAAAAAAACGTCAATTTTTTCGTATTTTTTCAAATTTTTTCGACTGTAACTTCCAGAATCCTTAATGAATTTTTACAAAATATAGCTCAAAATGTTTGTTGGTATATTTACTATGCACTTGTTTCATTAATATTTTTAATTTGTTGGTTTTGTAAAATATAAGACCCAAAAACCGAAACAACATTTTTGATCACCAAAAAAATTGGTTTTTCGTGAATATCTCAAAAACAAGAGCTAACCAAAAAAAATGAATATGATGTTCGTGTTCAGAAGGTCCAAATTTATAAGAAAAGTTGGGTTTTATTACGGGAGATTTTTCTTGTAAACTAGTGTTATCAGAGAGTTGTTTTTAAGAAATTTTGTTGTGTGAATCTGGGCTGCTCTACTTCTAACTAATAGGCACATTTTGAAAATATTAGGTTCTTGCAGATCAAATATTGTTTTCATGCAAAAGTTGTAATAGTTAAAATATATATTTACGTCAAACGGAAAAGTATAATGAGAAGTTTATCGACTGAATTCAATTTTGGTCATTGATGAATAATAGGTACGGCTGGAAATGTTAAATGGTGGCAGACTAATTTTTTTTAAACAAATAATTTTATTTCGAAAAGAAGCATTTACATTAAATGTAGAAGTTTTCTGAACTATGTAATAGGAATAGTTGACAAGAAATTATCATGACGACGGTATATTTTCTAAAGCAACTGTTCCTATAAGTCCAGAAAACTAGGGTTTATAAATATTAAGTAACACGAGTACGATGAATAATACGCCCGCGATAATAATATATAAATGTATTTTTATTTAAGGATTTTACTTTTATACGGAATAAAACGTATATAATTATGTGTTTAATACTGTACGTTTTATACGTTGTATACGTACGTATAATACGTGTTTTATACGTTACCGTATTATACGTTGCAGCCCTGCAAAAAAGTAAGACTTTAACTAACTCACTAGCGGATGTTACGTTAAACTTTACAGCCGTTTGCCAAAAAATGTGTTTTTGCTCCTTTGATGTTTTTTGTTTTGTTTTTAAGATTCTTTCATTTGTATTCATTTTGTTACAGTTTGTACCATTTTTCTAAATGGCACAATCATAAATAAAATATAAAATATTTTTACTATTTTTGTTAAACATGTCACGATTTACTTGTAAGTATTTTTCAGTATATGTATGCATTAGAGCTTAGACAAAGAATCACAAGAAAATTTTATCAGTCTAATAAAATTCACATTTGAGAAAAATTAACAAAAATTAAATCTAACTAAATTACATTTAATTAAAAACTATTGGTGATCGTAGAACAACATTATTTTACATGGCCAATCTACCACATGATTTTAGAAGAGATAAACACTTTTGTATTTTACATTAAGTGTGAACAGAATATCTAACCAGAATAGGAGACGAGTTATCAGATAATACGTTCAACTACATATTATATAGTCACAAACTATAAATTAGGGGGGGGGGGGGGGGTGGATAAGTACAATTGTTAAAGTACAAGTTTTCCCAAAGATCCTAAGAGATAGGTAAAATTGCCTTCTTGTTTCCTTGTAATAAAAATTTATAATATAACATTAAATATGCATAACCTATATAACACACATGGCCTAACCGCGGCTCGCGAGCCGCATGCGGCTCTTTGAAAGAATAAATGCGGCTCTCGAAAAGAAATGAAAAAATTAAATAATATTTAATACTTCATAAAAATTGTACCAAAATTAGAATTAATACATATAATTTATAATGCTGTTTAGTATAATATGATTTAATACAATCATATTATTATATTTCGGTCCGTCCTGTCGAAGTTACTACTATTGGAGTTTTTTGCGGCTTTGTTTTAGTTTGATACTACTTTACTTCGCGAATCAAGTTTATAATCCGCTGTTATAAATAAATTTAACTAATTTTATTATTTAAGGTTATACTGTAGTGAGTCTTTATGAGCTCACTATATTTCATTATTAAAAAAAAGTACAAGGTATATTTCTTTAATAATGAAATGCAATGGTAAGCAAAATATGCTTGACATGTGCAAGCGAGCACCGGAAAACAAATAATATATTTGGCATGTGCGGTGTCAAATATAAATGCTTACCTCATAAATCCATTCGAAATAAAAGTATAAATTATTAGACTAAATATAGTAATTAGTTAGACAATGAAGTGTACACACCTTACTAAATAAATATAATTAATTAATTTAAATAAACTCTAATAAACTATATCTAAAGTGTTTTAATTAATTGGTAACTAAAAAGATCTCATGACGGCGACCGTGACTTCGTATAATACAGTGAATCTGTGCATATAATAGTTTTTGAAGTGGTTACTTTGTGAAAAAAAAGAAACTTTCAATAAATTTATACAAATAAAACAAACAAAAGTAATGTTTAGTGATGGGTTCTCCATATTCAAAAATTTAAGAACCAACGCCCACAATTATTAAAGACTCAAAGAATCAAGGGCTTAGTAACCACAATGAAGTTATTAACACCATTACAAATTCAAATCAACTCACAAATAACATATTGATTGTTATTTTAATTTTAATAATAATCGCAATAATAGTGTTTAGCTGTTGTAAAGCCATACACAGATAGAAATCAAGTTTTTTTTTATGCTTATAGGTCGTTCAATAAGTCCGTAGGATAAGTAAGAAAAAAACAACATTTTGACAAAACTCGATTTTTTTATTCAACATAGTTGCCTTCGAGGGCGATACAACGAGTATAGCGATTTTCCAACTTTTCTATACCACTTTTATAGTACGATTTCTCTTTCTCGTCAAAATAGGCCTCAGTTTCAGCGATTACTTCATCATTGGACTTAAATTTCTTTCCAGCAAGCATTCTCTTGAGATCTGAAAACAGGAAAAAGTCGCTGGGGGCTAAATCTGGAGAATATGGTGGGTGGGTAAGCAATTCAAAGCCCAATTCATTCAATTTTGCCATCGTTTTCATCGATCTGTGACACGGTGCATTATCTTGGTGCAAAATCATATGGAAAAAATTCTAGTAACGCCATCTATGTGTCATCCTACGGACTTATTGAATGACCTAGTAGGTTATATTCCATGCTTAAATTACGTTAATTCTCAACCGTGAATAAACCAGGTGTATTATATACTTATAAGGTATACTTGTTGAAAAAATCACTAACGTGCTTATTATGAATATTACTCTATGAATTTTATACATATAGGGTACGTAGCATGACTAATTAGGAATAGACAAATAAATTTGTTGAAAAAATATTGTATACTTATCAGATAGCAAAATAGTAAGGAACAATAATAAGGAACAATAATAAGGAACAATATTTTTTGTAAAATATCATGCCTCTTATTTATAAAATTATGGCGCTTAGGAATAATAAATTATAGAACACGTATTTCTGTTCCTAGCTTTTGAGGTATAGAATAAACCTTATGCACGGACAGAAATCTAGGTTTTTTATCCTTAATAGGGTATATTTAATGCTTAAATTACGTTGATTTTCAACCATGAATAAGCCAGGTGTATTATATACTGATAAGGAATACTATTTTGAAAAATTACTATGAAGCTTATTATGAATATTATTCATAATTTTATGAATATTGGGTACATAGCATGACCAGTAAGGAACAAAAAAAAATTTTCTGTACAAAATTTGTATACTTATTAGAGAACAAAATATAACTATTTTTTATAAAAAAACATGCCTCTAATTCATAAATTTATGTCGCTTAGGAATAATAAATTATTTAACCAGGGGTATTTTTTTTTTATAATCGTAGCATTTGAGGAAGTCCTCCTACTGAATAAACCCTGTCATATATTTCAATTATATATTACTATATCTTATATATTTATACTTATCTATCATTTATGAAGGAACACCACTTTTTCTCACCACTACTTACTTTTAATAGTCATATACGTTTTAAAGATTATGTTCACAGAAACTACGCAATCATCACTAACTAACAGAATGAAATTATTCTTCGCTTGTAGTTTGTATATATACAACTCAAATTCCACAAAAAAGTCTAGTGAATTTTAAAATCTATCCATTATTTAGATCTATTTCATGCTCATTGTGAAATATAACATGATTATTAGGCATGAAAAATTATATATTTGTTATTTATTTGTTTGTGACTAGTAATCACAGCTTCGTTTCTTTTAATATTTTATGCGAGGTTTTTGTATTCCACGAGTTCAAAAAAATGTATGCCTTAAAGTCATCGATATTGCTATAATATTATAAAAAGGGGTTATCGGGAATAAACATTTATAATTTATAAAAATTATTTAGAAATTTACAATTTAGGAAAATAAATCATATAAATGTATGTTAATATTTATTACTAATATATTTTGAACTTTCCCTGAAAAATAAAATCTATGTTCACAAAATAAAATTGCATATAGAACAATAATTTTTGACTATAAAATACCTTTCGACAGTTTCTTCACCATCAATAAATAAAGAATATAAATATAAATTAAAAGAGAATATAAATAAATACCGTTTGATTCTATTACCATTTGATTGTAATATAATTATTTTGTAGTTTTAGGTAGATTTCATATAAAAATCTACCTATTGGAATGTGCTTCATCTCAGAATTTCGGAAAAATGTTGGTGACAAACGACTATATATGATAAGCGGAGACGTAAAATAAAAATGAAAAAAATGTTTATATATATGGGTTCTTTTATAAACCGAACAGATTTGGACAAAATCTAACCAACCCATTTTTGATTTGGCTGAAATTTTTTTAGGGGTTTTTTTATCGAAAAAAAGATATACGTGTTCGAGGATTTTTTTTTTTGAAAATAGAGCTGTTATAAATTTTGAGAATTTCGTGATTTTTGGCTTGAAGACGTATTTTCAAAAATTCATAACTTCGATTTCATAGAAGATAAAAGCTTTTTCTTTTTGTATTTGAAAGATAAAAAATGGAGTTTTATAAAAATAAATATTTTTAACTAAAGTTATTTACAAACTCCTATTGTGATAAACAAATAAAATGTTAAAATTAAACTTTAACCATTTCCCTACCCATGAATTTAATTTTTAATATAATCATCGTATTCAACGTTCAATTTCCTATAAAAAAAGTATTTTTTTTAATGGAGAAATGATATTTAATGTTAGAAATAAATTAATTTCTCGAGCGCGGGACGACAAAAAAATCTATATATGGGCATTCTTTTACATACCGAACAGATTAGGACCAAATGTGACTAAGACATTGTTGATTCAGCTGAAAATTAAATAATATTTAATACTTCATAAAAATTGTACCAAAATTAGAATTAATACATATAATTTATAATGCTGTTTAGTATAATATGATTTAATACAATCATATTATTATATTTCGGTCCGTCCTGTCGAAGTTACTACTATTGGAGTTTTTTGCGGCTTTGTTTTAGTTTGATACTACTTTACTTCGCGAATCAAGTTTATAATCCGCTGTTATAAATAAATTTAACTAATTTTATTATTTAAGGTTATACTGTAGTGAGTCTTTATGAGCTCACTATATTTCATTATTAAAAAAAAGTACAAGGTATATTTCTTTAATAATGAAATGCAATGGTAAGCAAAATATGCTTGACATGTGCAAGCGAGCACCGGAAAACAAATAATATATTTGGCATGTGCGGTGTCAAATATAAATGCTTACCTCATAAATCCATTCGAAATAAAAGTATAAATTATTAGACTAAATATAGTAATTAGTTAGACAATGAAGTGTACACACCTTACTAAATAAATATAATTAATTAATTTAAATAAACTCTAATAAACTATATCTAAAGTGTTTTAATTAATTGGTAACTAAAAAGATCTCATGACGGCGACCGTGACTTCGTATAATACAGTGAATCTGTGCATATAATAGTTTTTGAAGTGGTTACTTTGTGAAAAAAAAGAAACTTTCAATAAATTTATACAAATAAAACAAACAAAAGTAATGTTTAGTGATGGGTTCTCCATATTCAAAAATTTAAGAACCAACGCCCACAATTATTAAAGACTCAAAGAATCAAGGGCTTAGTAACCACAATGAAGTTATTAACACCATTACAAATTCAAATCAACTCACAAATAACATATTGATTGTTATTTTAATTTTAATAATAATCGCAATAATAGTGTTTAGCTGTTGTAAAGCCATACACAGATAGAAATCAAGTTTTTTTTTATGCTTATAGGTCGTTCAATAAGTCCGTAGGATAAGTAAGAAAAAAACAACATTTTGACAAAACTCGATTTTTTTATTCAACATAGTTGCCTTCGAGGGCGATACAACGAGTATAGCGATTTTCCAACTTTTCTATACCACTTTTATAGTACGATTTCTCTTTCTCGTCAAAATAGGCCTCAGTTTCAGCGATTACTTCATCATTGGACTTAAATTTCTTTCCAGCAAGCATTCTCTTGAGATCTGAAAACAGGAAAAAGTCGCTGGGGGCTAAATCTGGAGAATATGGTGGGTGGGTAAGCAATTCAAAGCCCAATTCATTCAATTTTGCCATCGTTTTCATCGATCTGTGACACGGTGCATTATCTTGGTGCAAAATCATATGGAAAAAATTCTAGTAACGCCATCTATGTGTCATCCTACGGACTTATTGAATGACCTAGTAGGTTATATTCCATGCTTAAATTACGTTAATTCTCAACCGTGAATAAACCAGGTGTATTATATACTTATAAGGTATACTTGTTGAAAAAATCACTAACGTGCTTATTATGAATATTACTCTATGAATTTTATACATATAGGGTACGTAGCATGACTAATTAGGAATAGACAAATAAATTTGTTGAAAAAATATTGTATACTTATCAGATAGCAAAATAGTAAGGAACAATAATAAGGAACAATAATAAGGAACAATATTTTTTGTAAAATATCATGCCTCTTATTTATAAAATTATGGCGCTTAGGAATAATAAATTATAGAACACGTATTTCTGTTCCTAGCTTTTGAGGTATAGAATAAACCTTATGCACGGACAGAAATCTAGGTTTTTTATCCTTAATAGGGTATATTTAATGCTTAAATTACGTTGATTTTCAACCATGAATAAGCCAGGTGTATTATATACTGATAAGGAATACTATTTTGAAAAATTACTATGAAGCTTATTATGAATATTATTCATAATTTTATGAATATTGGGTACATAGCATGACCAGTAAGGAACAAAAAAAAATTTTCTGTACAAAATTTGTATACTTATTAGAGAACAAAATATAACTATTTTTTATAAAAAAACATGCCTCTAATTCATAAATTTATGTCGCTTAGGAATAATAAATTATTTAACCAGGGGTATTTTTTTTTTATAATCGTAGCATTTGAGGAAGTCCTCCTACTGAATAAACCCTGTCATATATTTCAATTATATATTACTATATCTTATATATTTATACTTATCTATCATTTATGAAGGAACACCACTTTTTCTCACCACTACTTACTTTTAATAGTCATATACGTTTTAAAGATTATGTTCACAGAAACTACGCAATCATCACTAACTAACAGAATGAAATTATTCTTCGCTTGTAGTTTGTATATATACAACTCAAATTCCACAAAAAAGTCTAGTGAATTTTAAAATCTATCCATTATTTAGATCTATTTCATGCTCATTGTGAAATATAACATGATTATTAGGCATGAAAAATTATATATTTGTTATTTATTTGTTTGTGACTAGTAATCACAGCTTCGTTTCTTTTAATATTTTATGCGAGGTTTTTGTATTCCACGAGTTCAAAAAAATGTATGCCTTAAAGTCATCGATATTGCTATAATATTATAAAAAGGGGTTATCGGGAATAAACATTTATAATTTATAAAAATTATTTAGAAATTTACAATTTAGGAAAATAAATCATATAAATGTATGTTAATATTTATTACTAATATATTTTGAACTTTCCCTGAAAAATAAAATCTATGTTCACAAAATAAAATTGCATATAGAACAATAATTTTTGACTATAAAATACCTTTCGACAGTTTCTTCACCATCAATAAATAAAGAATATAAATATAAATTAAAAGAGAATATAAATAAATACCGTTTGATTCTATTACCATTTGATTGTAATATAATTATTTTGTAGTTTTAGGTAGATTTCATATAAAAATCTACCTATTGGAATGTGCTTCATCTCAGAATTTCGGAAAAATGTTGGTGACAAACGACTATATATGATAAGCGGAGACGTAAAATAAAAATGAAAAAAATGTTTATATATATGGGTTCTTTTATAAACCGAACAGATTTGGACAAAATCTAACCAACCCATTTTTGATTTGGCTGAAATTTTTTTAGGGGTTTTTTTATCGAAAAAAAGATATACGTGTTCGAGGATTTTTTTTTTTGAAAATAGAGCTGTTATAAATTTTGAGAATTTCGTGATTTTTGGCTTGAAGACGTATTTTCAAAAATTCATAACTTCGATTTCATAGAAGATAAAAGCTTTTTCTTTTTGTATTTGAAAGATAAAAAATGGAGTTTTATAAAAATAAATATTTTTAACTAAAGTTATTTACAAACTCCTATTGTGATAAACAAATAAAATGTTAAAATTAAACTTTAACCATTTCCCTACCCATGAATTTAATTTTTAATATAATCATCGTATTCAACGTTCAATTTCCTATAAAAAAAGTATTTTTTTTAATGGAGAAATGATATTTAATGTTAGAAATAAATTAATTTCTCGAGCGCGGGACGACAAAAAAATCTATATATGGGCATTCTTTTACATACCGAACAGATTAGGACCAAATGTGACTAAGACATTGTTGATTCAGCTGAAAATTTTTTTACGGGTTCTATATAAACATAACGATATATTGTTTGAGGATTTTTTTTAGGGAAAATAGAGCGATTTTAAATGTCGAGAATTTTGTGATTTTTGGCTTGAAGACTTGTTTTCAAAGATTCATAACTTTGGTTCTGGCAAAGATAGACACTTTTTGTCTGTTTTATTTTAAAGAATAGAATAGAGATGCAATTTTAAAAAAAGTGGTATTTATAAAAATTATTAACAAATTCCTATTGTTATAAACAAATAAAATGTTAACATCAATTTTTAGTCATTATCTAACAAAAATAAAAAGTGTTTAGTATGATCAATTTTCAATAAGAAACGTGTATTTTATTAATGGAGGAATGAGTTTTACTGTTAGAAATAAACTAATTTATCGAGCGCGAGACGAGAAAATTTTTTATAAATTTATGTCGTCTGGCGCTGGAAAAATTAGCTTATTTGTACAGTAAAACTCATTTCTTCATTAATTAAATATACGTTTCTTATTGAAAATTGAACGTAGAATACGATGATTACACTAAACACTCTTTATTTATTTTAGATAACGGCTAAAAATTGATTTTGAAATTTTGTTTGTTTATAACAATAGGAATTTGTTAATAATTTTTATATATAACACTTTTTTTTAAATTGCATCTCTATTCTTTAAAATAAAATAGTCAAAAGTGTCTATCTTTGTCAGAACCAAAGTTATGAATCTTTGAAATCAAGCCTTCAAGCCAAAAATCACAAAATTCTCGACATTTAGAATCGCTCCCTAAATTTTCCCTAAAAAAAAATCCTCAAACAAGTATATCGTTATGTTTATATAGAACCCGTAAAAAAATTTTCAGCTGAATCAACAATGTCTTAGTCACATTTTTTCCTAATCTGTTCGGTATGTAAAAGAATGACCCATATATAGATTTTTTTGTCGTCCCGCGCTCGAGAAATTAATTTATTTCTAACAGTAAATATCATTTCTCCATTAAAAAAAAATACTTTTTTTATAAGAAATTGAACGTTGAATACGATGATTATATTAAAAATTAATTTCATGGGTAGGGCAATGGTTAAAGTTTAATTTTAACATTTTATTTGTTTATAACAATAGGAGTTTGTAAATAACTTTAGTTGAAAATATTTATTTTTAAAAAATTTTATTTTTAACTTTCAAATAAAAAAAAGAAAAAGCTTTTATCTTCAATGAAACCGAAGTTATGAGTTTTTGAAAATAAGTCTTCAAGCCAAAAATCACGAAATTCTCGAAATTTAGAACAGCTCTATTTTCCGAAAAAAAAAAAAAATAAATCCTCGAACACGTATATCTTTTTTTTCGATAAAAAACCCCTAAAAAAATTTTCAGCAAAATCAAAAATGGGTCGGTTAGAAAGGTGTTCGGTTTATAAAAGAATTACCCATATATATAACGAAATAAGATATAACGGAATTTGGTGGCACTCTCACGGTCGCATTTTTTGACCTACACCAAAATATCTTTTTGTGTATGTTCCGGCAAATAATGTCTTGGACAAGTTCGTGAACTGGCCATATTCGGGTACCAGTTAAGCGGCTAGAGCCTAAAAAGTCGAATAGTATAGAGCTATAACTTCCGTTTGAATCATAATATTTTAATTAAATTTATAAATATTGAATATTTAAACATATTTCTATCATTATTATCCAAATGACAACTGGGGCGTTCCAGGTTCCTGCAAAATCAGCTGTTTTAAAAATTTGCTAAATTTCTTTGTCCTTGATCTAGTGAAAATGGCCAAGCTCACATTTGAAAACTTTTTTACACAAAGATACAATGTAAATCTTTCCAAAATTTAAAAAAAATAGTTCAGGTCTAAAGGTTGAGGCCCCAGGGCTGTTGAAATGAAAACAAACGCAAAAGGCAATGCTTTCATCATGTTTCAGTTTATGTTATTTAAATTCATTTTATCTTTTAAGCATTCTTTTAAACTATAGCCCCACCCAATTCCAGCTTCTTAACCCAAAAGGTTCCATTTTTATAAGCAATATAATGCACCTATTCTAGACAAATCTGAAACCATTTAATACCATAGGAAAATTAGCAAATTCTCTTTTGTTTTTATTTTTTTCACTAAGTAACCGTTCGAAAAAGATTAAATAAGAACAAAAAAAAACAACCAGAAAGATGATTTTGAATTAAAATTGCTTGATTATAAATTATGTTTGTTTATAAATTATGTGTGATGGTATAATTGTAGTTGAAATTGAAATTTGTTGGATAATTCCATTTCTACTTAGTTTTTGATTTTAACTAATTTAATACATTGGTTCTACTTGTATGCATATCTGTCTGATCAAGAAATCTACCTTTTTCTAGCGGATATACCTGTCGCTAGATTTTTTTTAATCGAACCGATTTGTATTGTAAAATAATGAAATGATATGACAATAACTTCCTTTTGATATGCCAAGTAATATACAAGAAACCAAACGAAGCTTCACGAAGTGAAATAACTTGTTAGAAAATAAAATATTTTTATTAAATTAATAAATTTAATAATTGTTTAATTCACGAAGAAAGTCGAAAAAACAAAAATTAAAAAATCGTACTTATAAAGAATACTCAATGCCTACAAATCATATAAAATAACCGAAAAACAAACATTATTATTTAGTGATGATGTATGGGATGAATTATTTTATACCTTACTATTCATAAAATTTCATGCTTCCTAGTTCTATACGTACACATTTTTAAATAATAAATGATTATCAGGCATGAAAAATTATACTTTTGATATTCATTATTTATCAATAGTAATCACTGTTTTGTTTTTTTCAAAATTTTATGCTAACGTTTTATATTCCACGACTAAGTATTCATAAAAATGTATGCCTTAAAGTTATGGATATTGCAATAATATTATATAAAGTGGTTATCGGAAATATACATTTATAATTATGTTATACAAAACTTATGACTTGCAATCATAGCTTTATTTTTATCCGTGTACAACTCGCTAACAATAAAATCAAGAAAAGCATTACAAGGGAGATTGCAAGATCTCACATTGATCTTGATCATGTATAAAAACAATCGAACTCAACACGCAGATCTCATCTCAATTCTAAAAAGATCTCATCATTTCAAAAAGATGTCATCAAATTTAATATTTTCAAAAAAAAATCATCAAGCAATAATATTAACACATCAAGATCATCAAGAAATATTATCTCATCCAAGAAATCATCAAGAAATGGGACATATGGGATAAAGTTACACAAAGGATGTCATATTTGGAATTTGGATCAGAACCACTTAAATAATATTGTAAGTTATCATTTTGAATTAAATTTATTAAATGAATATAGAATTAGAATTTTTTTTTCAATTTAATTATGTAATAAGTGATTAAGTAAATAATTTACTGACATTTCAATTTTTTTTTTAAGAAAAAAAAAAAGAAAAACAGAAAAACATGAAATTGAATAAGCAAAGAAAAGTTATGTTTTCGTTAAAATTTTACTAATAATTTTTTTGTTGTTTTCGTTAAATGAAACAAAAAAAAAATAAATACTAAAACATAAGAAATGAAATTTATTTAATTAAATGTTTAATGGTTTTAGTGTTTGATTTTTGTTATATTTTCTTTAAAATGCTGATGAAGTTAATTCCTAAGGTATAATTGATTTCATTGAGGTATTATTTTTATTATGGTAGACGATAAAGTCATTTAGAATTTTAAAACATTTTATAAAATAATAAGATATAAAAAAATACTGAGTATTGTTATAAGTATATTATTGTTCGAATTTTTGTTTGATTGAAATCAGAATATTTCAATAGTAACCTTGTAGAATTCACTTGTTTTCAGTAGAATATTTTTTTTACTTGTATAATACTTTTTAGGTGTTTTGGCTTTCTTTTTGGTTCTATAGGTTTCCCCTATAATTTTTAGTGATTTATTTTCTAGAATAGAATATAATAGATTTAGTTTTCTAAACGTCCTACCATTCTCTAAGGTAGAATCTGACGAAATTAAAATTTTTTTTAACATACCTACTGACGTGGTTAAAACAAAAACAATGACAAATACCGCGTTAACACCAGTCCATATAATCTCCTTCGTCAACAAAATCATTACAGAAAATTACGATGGAAATGCTACAGATTTGACTCATTTCTTAAGAAAATTAAATGTAGTTAAAACTACAATCACAAACGAAGCGAACATAGCTCAAACAATTACTATTATTTTAACCAAATTAAAAGAGAAGGCTGAAGAAGCTGTACTGGACAATGTTACCACGATATATGAAATTATTCATAATTTAAAAAGGAAATGCTCTGGTAAAACAGTTAAGCAAGTAAAATCAGCATTAAATAGTTTAACTCTCATAAACAAAGACCAATATATACAAAAAATTATAAGTCTCAGATCTGAGTTATGCTTAGCATACAAAACTCTTGGCATGCCGATAGAAAATGCCAACAAAATAGCAATCAGCGATGTTAAAGCCAACATCAAAATGGTTTATGCAACGAACAACAGCATTCAAGCAGCAATGTTGCAGGAGTATGGTAATATAGATGAAATGGTAGCCAAGTTTATCGAGGCTATTAGTGCAGAAAAAACTGCAGAAGCGGCAAACATACTACGATTTACCCGTGGAGGTAGAGGTTATGGACATATAAATAATGAGTATTTCAGACAAAATACTTTTAACGAACGTAATTTTAATGGGAATATTAATAGAAGAAATTTTCGTCAAAATTACAATTCAAATTTCAACCGTGGAAGACAGTTTAGTACCAACAATACATATTATAATAGAAATCATCCATATACGCTCAATACCAATACTTACGCAAACAATGCTAGAAGAAATGTTAGAGCAATAACTGATGTAACAGAAGACGAAGAGTTGGGGTTTCAAGTACAAAACCTCAGTCTAAATCAAGACTCTTTTAGGTAGATTTCATATAAAAATCTACCTATTGCAATGGGCTTCATCTCGGAATTTCGGAAAAATTTTGATGCCAAACGACTATATGTGATAAGCGGAGATGGAAAAACAAAAAAAAAAAAAAAAATTATATATATATATATATATATATATATATATATATATATATATATATATATATATATATATATATATATATATATATATATATATATATATATATATATATATATATATATATAGGTCTAATTCATATTAAATTCAAGTAAAACGGGAAATTTTCACATGACTGCTTTGGAATCTCAAATTTATCATATGTATACTGTTTGTCATCGAAAAAAAAAATATACGTATTTTGTTTTTCCTTGAAAAACAGCATAAGTGTAAAACAAATCAAATTTTGCCAAAAAAAACACCTTTCGACTGGCCCCAAATAACTTGAGAATGGATAGCCTTAATTCTAAATCTTTTTTTTTAAACAAAAGCTAAAAGAAAAAACATAATTCGTTTTTAATGATATGTATCTCACTCACATATTAGTTATAGAAATTAGTTATAGAAAAATCGATTATTTTTTAGTGAAAAATTTAATTTTGTCTACTTTTGCGGATGATATTTCTATAACTAATATTTGAGTGAGATACAAATGATTAAAAACAGATTATTTTTTTTCTTTAAGCTTTCATTTTAAAAAAAAGATTTAGAATTAGGGCTATCCATTCCCAAGTTATTTGGGGCCAGTCGAAAGGTGTTTTTTTTTGACAAAATTTGATTTTTTTTACACTTATGCTGTTTTTCAAGGAAAAAAAAATACGTATATTTTTTTTTTCGATGACAAACAGAATACATATGATAAATTTGAGGTTCCAAACCACTCATGTGATCCAACTTAGACCGTCTAATTCATATTAAATTCAAGTAAAATGGGAAATTTTCACATGAGCGCTTTGGAATCTCAAATTTATTATATGTATTCTGTTTGTCATCGAAAAAAAAAATATACGTATTTTTTTTTTCCTTGAAAAACAGCATAAGTGTAAAAAAATCAAATTTTCTCAAAAAAAACATCTTTCAACTGGCCCCAAATAACTTGAGAATGGATAGCCTTACTTCTTAATCTTTTTTTTAAACAAAAGCTAAAAGAAAAAAAATAGTTTGTTTTTAATCATTTGCATCTCACTCAAATATTAGTTATAGAAATATCATCCGCAAAAGTGGAAAAAATTAAATTTTTCACTAAAAAATAATAGATTTTTCTATAACTAATTTCCATGACTAGTATTTAAGTGAGATACAAATCATTAAAAACGAATTATTAGGTAGATTTCATATAAAAATCTACCTATTGGTATGTGCTTCATCTCGGAATTTCGGAAAAATTTTGGTGCCAAACGACTATATATGATAAGCGGAGACGGAAAATCAAAATGAAAAAAAAATTTATATATATATATATATATATATATATAACGATATGAGATATAACGGAATTTGGCGGCACTCTCACGGTCGCATTTTTCGACCTACACCAAAATAATTTTTTGTGTGTGTTCCGGCAAATAATGTCTTGGACAAGTTCGTGAACTGGCCATATCCGGGCACCAGTTAAGCGGCTAGAGCCTAAAATGTCGAATAATCTAGGGCACTATAACTTCCGTTTGAATCATAATATTTTAATAAAATTTATAAATATTAAATATTTAAACATATTTCTATCATTTTTATCCAGATGACTACTTTGGCGTTTCAGGTTCCTCAAAAATCAGCTGTTTTAAAAATTTACTAAACTTTGCTGCCCTTGATCTAGCTGAAATGGCCAAGCTCATAGTTGAAAACTTTTTTTCACGTACTTAAAATATAAATCTTTCCAAAATTTTAAAAAATAATAGTTTAAGTCTAACGGTTGAGACCCTACGGCTGTTGAAATGAAAACAAACGCAAAAGGCAATGCTTTCATCATGTTTCAGTTTATGTTATTTAAATTCATCTTAGCTTTAAAAACATACTTTTCAACTATAGCCTCAAAAAATTTCAGCTTTCTAACCTAAAAGGTTCCATTTTTATAAGCATTATAATGGAACCCTTACAAGAAAAATATCAACCCATTTAATACCATAGAAAAATTATCAAAATCTCTTTTGTTTTTATTTTTTTTACTAAGTAACCGTTTGAAAAAAGATTAAATAAGAACAAAAAAACACAACAACAAAAGATGATTTTGAAATAAAATTGTTTGATAATGTTATAAATTATGTGTGATGGTATAATTGTAGTTGTGACGTAGTTCATTTGATCTTTGGTGGATTTAATATGTTATTAAAAGTAGTTTAAACCAACTTAAATAACTGTTCCGAAATTGTATTGATGGAGTTAGTTCGGATAATGTATTTAATTTGGTTCGATAATTTTTTTGAATTATTCTGTTTTTACTTATATTAGGTAGATTTCATATAAAAATCTACCTATTGCAATGACCGTCATCTCGGAATTTCGGAAAAATTTTGATGCCAAACGACTATATATGTAAAGCGGAGACGGAAAAAAAAAAAAAAAAATTATATATATATATATATATATATAACGATATGAGGTATAACGGAATTTAGCGGCACTCTCACGGTCGCATTTTTCGACCTAGACCAAAAGTTTTTTCTGAGCGTGTTGCGGCAAACAATCTCTTGAATAAGTTCGACAACTGGCCATATCCGGGTACAGGTTAAGAGTCTAGAGCCTTAAAACTGTCAAAAACAAAGCGTTATAACGGCCGTTTGGGGCAAAATATGTAAACAAAATTTATAAATATTAATTATTTGAACACATTTCTATCATTTTTTAAAAAGCCAGACATCTGCAACAAAAGGTTCTTTAGCTATCTGCAATAAACTGTGTGAAGTATAACGGCATTTAGCGGCACTTTCACGGTCGCATTTTTTCACTTACGCTAAAAATATTTTCTGGGTATGTTGCGGCAAACAGTTTCCTGAATATGTTTGACAATTGGCCATATCGGGGTACAGGTTAAGTGCCTAGAGCCCAAAAACTGTATAAAATAATGTTTATTTTTAAAGTTAGTTTAATACTTCTGTTTTTAATTAGTATTTTTTATAAAGTAATCTGATAAATCCGATTCTAAATGCACACATAACTGTCTGATCCCGAAATCTACCTATTTCTAGCGGATATACCTGCCGCTCGGACTTTTTTTTTTCTTTTAACTTTCGTTTAAAAAAAAAGATTTAGAATTAGAGCTATCCATTCTCAAGTTATTTGGGGCCAGTCGAAAGATGTATTTTTTTGCAAAATTTGATATTTTTTACACTTATGCTGTTTTTCAAGGAAAAAAAAAATACGTATATTTTTTTTTTCGATGAAAAACAGAAAACATATGATAAATTTGAGATTCCAAACCACTCATGTGATCCAACTTGAATTTAATATGAATTAGACCTATATATATATATATATATATATATATATATATATATATATATATATATATATATATATATATATATATATATATATATATATATATATATATATATATATATATATATATATATATATATATATATATTTATATATATATATATATATATATATATATATATATATATATATATATATATATATATATATATATATATATATATATATATATATATATATATATAACGATATGAGGTATAACTGAATTTAGCGGCACTCTCACGGTCGCATTTTTCGACCTACACCAAAATAATTTTCTGTGCATGTTTCGGCAAATAATGTCTTGGACAAGTTCGTGAACTGGCTATATCCGGGTACCGGTTGAGTGGCTAGAGCCTAAAAAGTTGAATAATCTAGGGCGCTATAACTTTCGTTTGAATAATAATATTTAAATAAAATTTAAAAATATTAAATATTTGAACCTTTTTTTATCATTTTTATCCAGATGACAACTTTGGCGTTTCAGGTTCCTCAAAAATCAGCTGTTTTAAAAATTTACTAAACTTTGCTGCCCTTGATCTAGCTGAAATGGCCAAGTTCATATTTGAAAACTTTTTTTCACGTACTTAAAATATAAATCTTTCCAAAATTTTTAAGAACAATAGTTTAAGTCTAACGGTTGAGACCCTAGGGCTGTTGAAATGAAAACAAACGCAAAAGGCAATGCTTTCATCATGTTTCAGTTTATGATATTTAAATTCATCTTAGCTTTTAAACATACTTTTCAACTATAGCCTCAAAAAATTTCAGCTTTCTAACCCAAAAGGTTCCATTTTTATAAGCATTATAATGCAACCCTTACAAGAAAAATATCAACCCATTTAATACCATAGAAAAATTATCAAAATCTCTTTTGTTTTTATTTTTTTTTACTAAGTAACCGTTTGAAAAAAGATTAAATCAGAACAAAAAAACACAACAACAAAAGATGATTTTGAAATAAAATTGTTTGATAATGTTTGATTATATATTATGTGTGATGGTATAATTGTAGTTGTGACGTAGTTCATTTGATCTTTGGTGGATTTAATATGTTATTAAAAGTAGTTTAAACCAACTCAAATAAAACTGTTCCGAAATTGTATTGATGCAGTTAGTTCGGATAATGTATTTAATTTGGTTCGATAATTTTTTTGAATTATTCTGTTTCTACTTATATTTTTTATTTAAACTAATCTGACATATCTAATTTTATTTGGACACAAAACCGTCTGACCCCGAAATCTACCTATTTCTAGCGGATATACCTGCCGCTGGGATTTTTTAGGCTCTAGCTGCTCAACCGGTACCCGGATATGGCTAGTTCACGAGCTTGTCCAAGACATTATTTGCCGAAACATGCACAGAAAATTATTTTGGTGTAGGTCGAAAAATGCGACCGTGAGAGTGCCGCTAAATTCCGTTATACCTCATATCGTTATATATATATATATATATATATATATATATATATATATATATATATATATATATATATATATATATATATATATATATATATACATATATATATATATATATATATATATATATATATATATATATATATATATATATATATATATATATATATATATATATATATATATATATATATATATATATATATATATATATATATATATATATATATATTTTTTTTTTTTTTTGTTTTTCCATCTCCCTTTATCACATATAGTCGTTTGGCATCAAAATTTTTCCGAAATTCCGAGATGAAGCCCATTGCAATAGGTAGATTTTTATATGAAATCTACCTAAAAGTAGGGTCTGCGTCGGACCAGACGGTGGAAGTTATTGAAAGTTATACTTTTTTGGCCATTCGCTCGCACACACGCACACAGACAGACAGTAAGGATACATTAAAAAAAAATAACTAAAAAAAAACCAAAATATTATTCAAAAAAAAAAAAAATAAAAAATAAATATTATTCAAAAGCAAAAAAATATAATACAAAAAAAAAATATCGTTCAAAAAAAAAGCAAAAAAAAACATATTATTCAAAAAATAAATAAAAAAAAATGTTATTCAAAAAAAAAATTATCATTCAAAAAGTATAAGAACGTATAATCGTCGATTTTTCTTAGTTTTCTTAGTCAAAAAAATAAAAAAAAAATATTATCCAAGAAGAAAAAAAAATATTATTCAAAAAAATTATTATTCAAAAAACTAATAATTATTAATTACTAGAAGGTACCCGCACGGCGATGCCCGTGCTTCCCAGATAAAGTGGTTGAAAACTGTTTTTTTTTGAGTAAATTCTCCTATAGTTTTTTTTAATGTCATTTAATTTAACTTATTTTATTAGTAATATGTATATAAAAAGTTTGAAAAAAAATGTAATAGTATCATTTTACAGTCAGCAAAAGCCATTAAGTAAATGTCTCTAAAGCTATAGATATATTTACATATTAAATGTATGTTAAAATTAAAACACATTTGACAGACAAATAATAATTAAATAATTTTTATAAATGTAGATGGCAAAAGATTAAGGTTAGAAAAAGTTAAAATTTTATTCCAAAGATTTAATTCAAATAATTCAATGTGTCACGAACAATTAGGTGAGCGTAAATATATTTGTTTATTGGATGTCACAATTGTCAATTACTTACTCCGAAACCACCGTACTCGTCATACAAAATAGATACACTGGTTCATTGCTATTGGTTTAGCGTCCTATTTCATGTAGACTTATAATCATATATCAATCCAGAAATTTTGTTGTTCTGAAGAGGGTCGTATTGCAATCTGCAAATATATTTTATCGATTGTCTGCAATACTCTACTACGTTGATGCATACGCCGGCCGGTTAAAGAATACCACCATTTTTAGTGAATATTTTCGTTTAATGGGTTTTATCGCTTTATGGTCATCTTCTTATTTCGACATTCCTTCCCACAACTTAAAACAAAAATTGGACAAAATAATAATCAGACTAATTTACAAAATAATAATCAGACTAAGATTTAGAATTAGAGCTATCCATTCTCAAGTTATTTGGGGCCAGTCGAAAGATGTATTTTTTTGCAAAATTTGATATTTTTTACACTTATGCTGTTTTTCAAGGAAAAAAAAAATACGTTTATTTTTTTTTTTCGATGAAAAACAGAAAACATATGATAAATTTGAGATTCCAAGCCACTCATGTGATCCAACTTGAATTTAATATGAATTAGACCTATATATATATATATATATATATATATATATATATATATATATATATATATATATATATATATATATATATATATATATATATATATATATATATATATATATATATATATATATATATATATATATATATATATATATATATATATATATATATATATATATATATATATATATATATATATATATATATATATATATATATATATATATATATATATATATATATATATATATATATATATATATATATATAACGATATGAGGTATAACGGAATTTAGCGGCACTCTCACGGTCGCATTTTTCGACCTACACCAAAATAATTTTCTGTGCATGTTTCGGCAAATAATGTCTTGGACAAGTTCGTGAACTGGCTATATCCGGGTACCGGTTGAGTGGCTAGAGCCTAAAAAGTTGAATAATCTAGGGCGCTATAACTTTCGTTTGAATAATAATATTTAAATAAAATTTAAAAATATTGAATATTTGAACCTTTTTTTATCATTTTTATCCAGATGACAACTTTGGCGTTTCAGGTTCCTCAAAAATCAGCTGTTTTAAAAATTTACTAAACTTTGCTGCCCTTGATCTAGCTGAAATGGCCAAGTTCATATTTGAAAACTTTTTTTCACGTACTTAAAATATAAATCTTCCCAAAATTTTTAAAAACAATAGTTTAAGTCTAACGGTTGAGACCCTAGGGCTGTTGAAATGAAAACAAACGCAAAAGGCAATGCTTTCATCATGTTTCAGCTTATGATATTTAAATTCATCTTAGCTTTTAAACATACTTTTCAACTATAGCCTCAAAAAATTTCAGCTTTCTAACCCAAAAGGTTCCATTTTTATAAGCATTATAATGCAACCCTTACAAGAAAAATATCAACCCATTTAATACCATAGAAAAATTATCAAAATCTCTTTTGTTTTTATTTTTTTTTACTAAGTAACCGTTTGAAAAAAGATTAAATCAGAACAAAAAAACACAACAACAAAAGATGATTTTGAAATAAAATTGTTTGATAATGTTTGATTATATATTATGTGTGATGGTATAATTGTAGTTGTGACGTAGTTCATTTGATCTTTGGTGGATTTAATATGTTATTAAAAGTAGTTTAAACCAACTCAAATAAAACTGTTCCGAAATTGTATTGATGCAGTTAGTTCGGATAATGTATTTAATTTGGTTCGATAATTTTTTTGAATTATTCTGTTTCTACTTATATTTTTTATTTAAACTAATCTGACATATCTAATTTTATTTGGACACAAAACCGTCTGACCCCGAAATCTACCTATTTCTAGCGGATATACCTGCCGCTGGGATTTTTTAGGCTCTAGCTGCTCAACCGGTACCCGGATATGGCTAGTTCACGAGCTTGTCCAAGACATTATTTGCCGAAACATGCACAGAAAATTATTTTGGTGTAGGTCGAAAAATGCGACCGTGAGAGTGCCGCTAAATTCCGTTATACCTCATATCGTTATATATATATATATATATATATATATATATATATATATATATATATATATATATATATATATATATATATATATATATATATATATATATATATATATATATATATATATATATATATATATATATATATATATATATATATATATATATATATATATATATATATATATATATATATATATATATATATATATATATATATATATATATATATATATATATATATATTTTTTTTTTTTTTTCCATCTCCCTTTATCACATATAGTCGTTTGGCATCAAAATTTTTCCGAAATTCCGAGATGAAGCCCATTGCAATAGGTAGATTTTTATATGAAATCTACCTAAAAGTAGGGTCTGCGTCGGACCAGACGGTGGAAGTTATTGAAAGTTATACTTTTTTGGCCATTCGCTCGCACACACGCACACAGACAGACAGTAAGGATACATTAAAAAAAAATAACTAAAAAAAAACCAAAATATTATTCAAAAAAAAAAAAAATAAAAAATAAATATTATTCAAAAGCAAAAAAATATAATACAAAAAAAAAATATCGTTCAAAAAAAAAGCAAAAAAAAACATATTATTCAAAAAATAAATAAAAAAAAATGTTATTCAAAAAAAAAATTATCATTCAAAAAGTATAAGAACGTATAATCGTCGATTTTTCTTAGTTTTCTTAGTCAAAAAAATAAAAAAAAAATATTATCCAAGAAGAAAAAAAAATATTATTCAAAAAAATTATTATTCAAAAAACTAATAATTATTAATTACTAGAAGGTACCCGCACGGCGATGCCCGTGCTTCCCAGATAAAGTGGTTGAAAACTGTTTTTTTTTGAGTAAATTCTCCTATAGTTTTTTTTAATGTCATTTAATTTAACTTATTTTATTAGTAATATGTATATAAAAAGTTTGAAAAAAAATGTAATAGTATCATTTTACAGTCAGCAAAAGCCATTAAGTAAATGTCTCTAAAGCTATAGATATATTTACATATTAAATGTATGTTAAAATTAAAACACATTTGACAGACAAATAATAATTAAATAATTTTTATAAATGTAGATGGCAAAAGATTAAGGTTAGAAAAAGTTAAAATTTTATTCCAAAGATTTAATTCAAATAATTCAATGTGTCACGAACAATTAGGTGAGCGTAAATATATTTGTTTATTGGATGTCACAATTGTCAATTACTTACTCCGAAACCACCGTACTCGTCATACAAAATAGATACACTGGTTCATTGCTATTGGTTTAGCGTCCTATTTCATGTAGACTTATAATCATATATCAATCCAGAAATTTTGTTGTTCTGAAGAGGGTCGTATTGCAATCTGCAAATATATTTTATCGATTGTCTGCAATACTCTACTACGTTGATGCATACGCCGGCCGGTTAAAGAATACCACCATTTTTAGTGAATATTTTCGTTTAATGGGTTTTATCGCTTTATGGTCATCTTCTTATTTCGACATTCCTTCCCACAACTTAAAACAAAAATTGGACAAAATAATAATCAGACTAATTTCATTGGTAAATTCAGACTTATATATTATTATTAAAACAGTAAAATCACACCATTTGTTAACATATTTGCATATATTTTATAGATCCCTTGCAATAACAATAATAGTTTTGAAAGGAATGGAGAAGCATATTTCACTCAATAAGTAAAACACTTTAAACCTGTAGCTTTGATATTGTTCATAATCTTTTTATTCGGTACTAAGGTTCCATGCAATTTCTTGGTTCATCAATGTTTCTAAGAAGAGGAAAAGAAACGTCAATTTCCAATTTTTGGAACATGTGAGGGCAGTTCTGCTAATGCAAGCAGGTTTGTTTAATCATATATAAGCAATGCTTATATGTATCATATTGGTGCTAATGCATAGAAATATGTACATATTTTATATAATTGCAAACCATAAGAACATATTTGTTGTAAATTAGAAATATGTATTTGTTAAAAAATAATTTAACATAATTTTCATATAAATGTACATATTTGTTTGTCACATTATACATTAACTATTCTTTTTAATGATAATTCCAAAAAGTGAAAAAAAAATTGATCAAAGATAACTAAGCGAATAATGTTTTATTATTATAAAATATGATTGATTTAGTAATTTCGTCTTTTTTACCATACAGCATAAGGTTGATTTACTAATTTCGTCTTTATTACCATACAGCATAAAGGTTAAAATATAACTTAAACAAGCGTGACGCGGTTTCTCGATTAACACCCCATCAAAATATTTACAACGAGCGCAAAGAAGTATAACTTCAAAAATATCATGATGATCCAATATTAGGTGGTCCTACAGGACAAAGGAAAACTATAGCAAAAACTAAATCAGTTTACGAATGGAAAGGTATGTCTAAGGACATAGCTACCTACATAAAAAATTGCAACAAATGTGCTAAAAATAAAGTATTAAGAAAAACAAAAGAAAATCTAATAATTACAGAAACACCTAACAAAGCGTTCGATATCGTGCAAATAGATACTATAGGACCTTTACCTATGACTATTAATGATAATAGATATGCATTAACCGCTCAATGTGAACTAACCAACTATGTAATCATCGTTCCATTACCAAACAAAGAGGCAGTTACAATAGCAAAAGCTTTAATAGAAAGAATTATTTTAGTCTTTGGACCAATGAAAACGATAAAATCTAATGAGGGTCAGAATATTGTAATTCAATTATCAAAAACATATGCGATACTCTAAGAATTAAACATTCAATATCCACTGCCTATCACCATGAAACGTTGGGAAAAATAGAGAGAAATCACAGGGAAATAAATGTATTCTTAAGAAGTTATATGAATTTAGAAACCAATGATTGGGATGATTGGTTGCCCATATATGCATTTTCGTATAATACTACTCCAAATCTATCCCATCTCTACACACCGTTTGAGTTAATATTCGGTAATAGAGCTAATTCAATAGACGAAATTTTTAATGATAAAGTTGACCCTCGTTATAACACTGATGATTATATAAAACATTTGAAATTCAAATTACAAGTAGCCTTAAAAAGAGCCAAAACATTAATAGAACAAGAAAAGATAAGAAGAAAAATTTATTACGATAAAAACATTAACCCATTACAAGTATCAATTACAGATAGAGTATTTTTAACAAACGAAAGTAGACGTAAGCTAGACTACTTTTATACAGGACCATATATTGTAAAAAAATCCTAAACACAATATAGTGATTGAGGATCCCATAACAAAACAAGAAAAAATCGTTCATAAGAATCGATTAAAGAAAAATTAAGAATTAAGAATTCAAATTTAGCTAAATATAAAAAAATGAATATTAAGAATGCTTTGCTTTCAGTTAGTAATTATTTTTAAAATTATAATTAAATATTGTCATTTTTATAGTTAGTTTTATTAAAAATAGAATTTCAGTAATTTGATAATTCTTTTTAAATGTATGGATTATTTCCACTTTCCACTATCCACGTTATGGATTATTTTTTTAATTTAAGAATTTAAATAATGCTGTTAATTAAATTAAGCCTTCAGCTATTCCAAAAAAAAAAGGAAGGGAAGAGTACGTAGTGTCTTAGTAGAATCAAATCATACAAACGAATCATAAACATAAAAAAAATATTGTTTTAAAATTTGTAATTTAGAGACTGTTGTTATTTTTAATAAGTGTAATGCGTTCATTGTACTATTTGAAACAAGGCGCCATTTCAAATATAATAATAACGATAATTGCATATACAATTAAATTTTCATATTGACGATTAGCATGGATGATGTGAACATCATTCACTAAAAGAAGGGAGGTGTAGTGAGTCTTTATGAGCTCACTATATTTTATTATTAAAGAAAAGTACAAGGTATATTTCTTTAATAATGAAATGCAACGGCAAGCAAAATATGCTTGGCGTGTGCAAGTGAGCACCGGAAAACAAATAATATATTTGGCATGTGCTGTGTCAAATATAAATGCTTACCTCATAAATCTATTCGAAATAAAAGTGTAAATTATTAGACTAAATATAGTAATTAATTAGACAATGAAGTGTACACACCTTACTAAATAAATATAATTAATTAATTTAAATAAACTCTAATAAACTATATCTAAAGTGTTTTAATTAATTGGTAACTAAAAAGATCTCATCAATACGTTTAACATATGGGCTATTATTTTGAAAACGTACATCGAAAAAAAACAACTATTTTTAAAAAATCTGAAATTTTGATATTTTGTTGGTATTGATGAAAGGAAAAAAGTAATTTCTGCTTTCATTTTTTGAGTACTCTGAATCGGAGTTATGCGCGGTTGAATTTTGAGGCCTTTTCACGTAGTTTTGGTAATGGTGGCAATGTTTTGTGAATAGGTGCCACAAATTTCATCCGACTTACGCATATTTTTGCAAGTAAAAATGAAAATAATTGAATAATTGAAATAAGTAAGTTTAAAATTAATAACTATTTTTTTCCGCTAGGCGGCGCGTCAAACATTGGTTTACTTCAAATCTCAAAAAGTCCCTTTTTTTTTGTTTTGTTTTTCACAAATTTTAAAGTAAACATATGCAGCTATGAAATTGAGATATAAAAGGTCAGCAATTCAATATGGATTTTTTCTTACGATTTTTTAAAGTTTGGTATATGAAAAATTCACATGTGTTTTTTTATTGAGTTAATAATCCTGTACTAAATGTGGATCTAATAAATTAAACATTTCATATTTTAACACCTGCAATAAATTTGAACCATTTTCTGTGTATTTCTGATTGAGAAACAGATTTTTATTCAGAATAAGAATTGGAGATCCCAATGATCGAAGATTTTGTTATAATTTCAACATCACCAACACTAACATTAGAAAAAAACATTAAAAAAATATTTTTCCTATAAACATTATAATTTAATCAACACTATAAATAAATACATTAAAAAATTAATTTAAAAATTTTTTTTTGCCTTTAAGGGTCCGTTCCTCACAATTTTTCGAAATACGCAACGAAATCACTTTTTAATCATAAATTTTGTTCAACAAAAGTTATAAAAGTAATAAAACTTGATTTTTCCCAAAGACTTTAGCGCTTTTCTAAGGGCTGAACGTTGGAATTTAATTAATGTTTTTCAACTAATTTAATTAGTGGTTTTAAAAATGGAGTTTCGAGAAAACACGCTAAAATCGATGATTTTAACGCAAAAATTATGATATATGATCACAACAAATCAATAATGTTTTATACTATTATGAAATTTTGTTAATTTGCCGAGGGCTGAACGTTGAGACTTTTTATATTTAATTATTTTAATAACGTTTCAAAACGTTTTATAAATTGCAATATTTAAGAAGAGTTTGTTCCAAATATTTTCATGGCAGATTAAGTTTTTTTTTTCTCAGATTAGAATTAGATTATATACAAATGTAATAAGATGAACAAAATTTATTAATTTATATTTTAAATTCGCCTAATTAATTAATCCTGAATATGTAAAAAATTGTTGTATTTGAATAACATATTTCGAAAATAGTTCCACTATTTTTGTATAGATACCGTTTTATATCAAATCATAAAACTGCACTGTAAACTCAAATTTTATATTTTTTGTATAATTTAGAAAGGCTGTTTTGTTTTTTACAGTAGTTTTTGGTATTTTTAAGTACTTTTATTATCCTGTTTTGCAAATAAATAGATACTCAACTTTTAAAGAATTCGTTTAACTGTAGCATATATAAGGTTGAAAGGGTTTAACAATGTTTGTGTTTTCTCAGAAAAATGAAAACAATGATTAATCCTCTGTTTTAAGTCGATAACAGGGAGATTATGGAAAACTAATGATAAAATAGGGGATCGTTTAAAATTAAGGATGATTATTTAACGTTTAACGCATGTTAAGAATCATATAGCAGGAACATTTTTGCAGAATTTGGCTTTTGCTTTGTCTTCTAATTGAATTGAAGGAAAATAAACATCAAATGAAAATTTCCAATGAAATCCTTGGTGTAAGCAACCAGAACGCGAAGTGGTTAGGCAGTTCAAGGAAAGTATCGATAATATCGTAAACCATAATAGACTAGGAGCCCTCGACGGCCAGACCTTCGTTATTTTATAAAAACTGAAAGTTTCTCGGCGGATACCTCCTACTCAGGTAGAAACGATTAGCGACATATGAAGTTTGGATCATGGTGGCTTTGGAAGGGAGCAGGTAACAAACGGGCCTCCAAAGTTTCGTGATAGTATAAAAGGTAATTTTTTATATATTCTTCGGGATAGTATTAGAAGTCACATCACCCATTGCTAGACACTTACTATTGTGGCAACCCCCTGCCAGACACCCTAAAGCATTATCGATTTATTAAAGTTTAAGGGTGACTTGCAGGGGGCTACCACGATAGTAAGTGTCTGGCAATGGGTGACGTGACTTCTAATACTATCCCGAAGAATATATAAAAAAATTACCTTTAATACTTTCACGAAACTTTGGAGGCCCGTTTGTTACCTGCTCCCTGCCAAAGCCATCATGATCCAAACTTCATATGTCGCTAATCGTTCCTACCTGAGTAGGGGGTATGCGAGGAAAAACTTTCAGCTTTTATAAAATAACGAAGGTCTGGCCGTCGCGGGCTCTTGCTCTATAAATCCTATGAACCTTAAATTTGAGATGTCCAACGGATCGAAAATCTTAAAATGTATTTGAAATAGTAGAAAATTTAGAAAGTTTTTAATGAAAAATGTAGAAAAGTTTCATACACTCATAATTATATTAATTGAAGGGTGGGTATGGAAAGGGGTAAAAACATAAGATCAAACCCGGTCAAGGAAGATATCATTTGAAAGAGCACTTGATTTAAGAAACATTGCCATTTTCTTTTAATTTTGCAGTGTATAATTATTTGAGTTATTGTCAAAATTGTGTAACTTTCTTGATCTAAAACCAAAAATTTTTTGACAATATATTATAAATATATTTATGTGTATTTAGGGTGACCCTTAAAAACAATTTTAAGTTTTTTGTACGGCACCCTCCCATTTCGTGTCAATACCCATAAAAATATTATTTGCAAAATTTGAAACCAATCGATCAATTCCAACGCGTGCCCCCGGTCACTTAAAGTTGAGAAGCTTTGTTCTGAACCTTACAAAAAATCTTAATTTATTGTTCGACACCCTCCCATTTCATGTCAATCGTTTAATTCTAAGGCTTAAATTGCCACTAAAACTTCAAGTGCCCAGGGGCACGGCTTAAAATTGAACGATTGATTTCAAATTTTGCAAATAATATTTTTGTGGGTATTGACACAAAATGGGAGATTGTCGTACAAAAAATTTTAATGTTTGCTAATTTTGATAATTTATTATAAAAAGTTTAGAAATAATAAATTAACAAGGATACTTTTTTTATTTGCCCTGTAATTCTACAATTCAATATTTTTCTAGTTGCCCTTGTAAACTCTTTTAAAGAAACACCTCTTTTAAAACATTTGTACCTATTTTGTTTCCGATTCTGAATCGTCATATAAAGCTAATGTTCACTTAACACCGGCTTCAAAAAGTTCATCTATAAAGTACAGCTATTTTTATAGTTTAGAATTTGTATTCCGATGTCTGTAACTAACTCTTCATTATATTCAATTTTTTCACAAGTGTATTTTGCCCGAAAAGAAACGTTAAGTTTTTTTTGGACCGTGTCAATTATTTTAATACAGTATTATAATTTTTAAAAAATATATAACAATAAAAACGTTAAAAAAAATTTAAAGATAATACCGAACAAAACGAATTGAAATTAAAAATTATTTGTTTTTTTTCCAAAATGTTTGTAGAAATATTATGAAGTTTTTAGATAACGTACACAGAATTGCAATAAAGATATACTTAAAAAATTTTTCATAAAAAAAGTAATCATACCAAAGCATCATAATTCAGAATCAGCCTGCAAACAACATAAAACTCTTTGCAAATAGTTTTTATTTCCGTTTGAAAGTGTTGTAAAAGTAACACAAAACATCAACGCGTTGTCGAAAATTTATAACATTTCATAAATTAACGTAATAAAAGAAATTAGGTGAAACGAGGATACAGCAGAAAACTTCTAAAACCTCTTCATTTAGTCTTCAACAATTTTAACTGTTCTAAAAAAACATCATACTATATCTACCCCTACTATTTTTTTCTGTTTGTCCAAAAATCTTTCTTTTTTCTTTGGCGGATATTTGCCAACCAAAATGTTTCAATTGGTCCAGCTTCCTTGAAAATTTCTTCAATTGCTTTGACAACTGCTTTTAAATAATTATAACTTATTAAAAAACGACATTTAATATGATCCGACCTAATGTTTACAATCGAATTGATTCTATTGGCCAAAAATCATTTTAGAAAACCTCTTCATTTAGTCTAAATGCTTGTATTTAATAATTAAAACTTTCCAGAGAAACGACATTTAATATGAACCGACCTAATGTGTTCCAACACAACTGATCCTATTACTACAGAAAATTTCTTAAGAAACCCCTTCATTTAGTTTAAATGCTTCCTTTCAATAATTACAGCTTTTGTTTTGTAACTACAACTCTTGTCGTTTCAAAAACGACATTTAAATTATAATGCAAACTGATATTTTCCAGCTATAAATTTTCTTAGAAAACCTCTCCATTCAACATAAATGCTTCTTTTTAAAGTCATTTCTTCGTTTTGAAAAAAAGGCATTTAGTATGGAACAAGCTATCATTTTCCAACTGCACCACTACACTAAAAAACAACACTAAAAACATGATGTTTTTTCATTAGGCGTAACTTATCACAACTTTTGTAACAAAACGACATTTATTCTGCAACTACCTGATATTAGCTAGCTGTTTCTATTATTTAGAAGTGGTCCAACCCGGATTCAAACAAAAAAATTCTCAAAAACATCTCCCTAATATAACTACTACTTTTGAGGAAAAACGACATTTTATCTACAACAACATAATATTTTCCAATTGTTCCTATTATTTGGTACTTGGAAGTTGTTAAAGCTGGATATTCAATCTATCATATCCAATTTCATGTGTTTACGTTTGCATTTTCGAACTTGTACGAGGTGGCAAAACGTACGTTATCGCAAATGCATTTTATCGCATGCCAACCTCAAAACGCATGTTGTTGTGAGATCTAGATCTTAAAAGGTATTTATGTTTTGTGACACATATTGGTGTTCCTATAACACAGCACTTTTTAAATAAATTCAATTGTGTCGACTGTCGGCACTTGGCGAAACATTTTAATATAAATTAAAAATTGATAACACTTGTTATTATTTCGCAAATATTTTGTTTTATATTTTTTTATTTTCTAAAATTTTGCTCAATGTATTTCGACTTACGCCATTATCAAGAACGATACAAAATGGTTATGAAAATGGTTAACCATTTTGTATCGCTCTTGATAATGGCGTAAGCCGAAATGTATTGAGCAAAATTTTAGAAAATAAAAAAATAAAACAATAAAAAAAAGTCCGAGCGGCAGGTATATCCGCTAGAAATAGGTAGATTTCGGGATCAGACAGTTATGTGTGCATTTAGAATCGGATTTATCAGATTACTTTATAAAAAATACTAATTAAAAACAGAAGTATTAAACTAACTTTAAAAATAAACATTATTTTATACAGTTTTTGGGCTCTAGGCACTTAACCTGTACCCCGATATGGCCAATTGTCAAACATATTCAGGAAACTGTTTGCCGCAACATACCCAGAAAATATTTTTAGCGTAAGTGAAAAAATGCGACCGTGAAAGTGCCGCTAAATGCCGTTATACTTCACACAGTTTATTGCAGATAGCTAAAGAACCTTTTGTTGCAGATGTCTGGCTTTTTAAAAAATGATAGAAATGTGTTCAAATAATTAATATTTATAAATTTTGTTTACATATTTTGCCCCAAACGGCCGTTATAACGCTTTGTTTTTGACAGTTTTAAGGCTCTAGACTCTTAACCTGTACCCGGATATGGCCAGTTGTCGAACTTATTCAAGAGATTGTTTGCCGCAACACGCTCAGAAAAAACTTTTGGTCTAGGTCGAAAAATGCGACCGTGAGAGTGCCGCTAAATTCCGTTATACCTCATATCGTTATATATATATATATATATATATATATATATAATTTTTTTTTTTGTTTTTCCGTCTCCGCTTTACATATATAGTCGTTTGGCATCAAAATTTTTCCGAAATTCCGAGATGACGGTCATTGCAATAGGTAGATTTTTATATGAAATCTACCTAATATAAGTAGAAACAGAATAATTCAAAAAAATTATCGAACCAAATTAAATACATTATCCGAACTAACTCCATCAATACAATTTCGGAACAGTTATTTAAGTTGGTTTAAACTACTTTTAATAACATATTAAATCCACCAAAGATCAAATGAACTACGTCACAACTACAATTATACCATCACACATAATTTATAACATTATCAAACAATTTTATTTCAAAATCATCTTTTGTTGTTGTGTTTTTTTGTTCTTATTTAATCTTTTTTCAAACGGTTACTTAGTAAAAAAAATAAAAACAAAAGAGATTTTGATAATTTTTCTATGGTATTAAATGGGTTGATATTTTTCTTGTAAGGGTTCCATTATAATGCTTATAAAAATGGAACCTTTTAGGTTAGAAAGCTGAAATTTTTTGAGGCTATAGTTGAAAAGTATGTTTTTAAAGCTAAGATGAATTTAAATAACATAAACTGAAACATGATGAAAGCATTGCCTTTTGCGTTTGTTTTCATTTCAACAGCCGTAGGGTCTCAACCGTTAGACTTAAACTATTATTTTTTAAAATTTTGGAAAGATTTATATTTTAAGTACGTGAAAAAAAGTTTTCAACTATGAGCTTGGCCATTTCAGCTAGATCAAGGGCAGCAAAGTTTAGTAAATTTTTAAAACAGCTGATTTTTGAGGAACCTGAAACGCCAAAGTGGTCATCTGGATAAAAATGATAGAAATATGTTTAAATATTTAATATTTATAAATTTTATTAAAATATTATGATTCAAACGGAAGTTATAGTGCCCTAGATTATTCGACATTTTAGGCTCTAGCCGCTTAACTGGTGCCCGGATATGGCCAGTTCACGAACTTGTCCAAGACATTATTTGCCGGAACACACACAAAAAATTATTTTGGTGTAGGTCGAAAAATGCGACCGTGAGAGTGCCGCCAAATTCCGTTATATCTCATATCGTTATATATATATATATATATATATATATATATATATATATATATATATATATATATATATATATATATATATATATATATATAAATTTTTTTTTCATTTTGATTTTCCGTCTCCGCTTATCATATATAGTCGTTTGGCACCAAAATTTTTCCGAAATTCCGAGATGAAGCACATACCAATAGGTAGATTTTTATATGAAATCTACCTAATAAAAAACAAAATATTTGCGAAATAATAACAACTGTTATCAATTTTTAATTTACAACACTTTTTATTAAAAAAATGTCATCCAAATACTGACTTTTATGTGTCATATGTTTCTAGTCCAAAATATTTTCATTACATGTAGTCTAATGTTAATACATATAGGACTACAAATTGACCAAGTGTCAGCCATCGATTTCACATTGATTGGAAACAATCAATAATGACTATACAATCGTGACTTAGGATGTTAATTAGAATAGAAATGTTCCCCATTCTATGAATTCATACAAAGTATTGTCTAGAAATTTAATGCAAAAAAATCCCATATAAGGTAAAAACATTTCCATAATATGGAGTCTAATAGTAATGACAGTGGAAAAATTCAACTTAAGTAAGAAATAAATAAGTGATGAAGAAGTTTCAACTTTGAGATTGTCATCGCCTCAACGGCGTAATCGATAGCGTGTCTGCCCAAGGATTCGAGCCGGGCTTTGACGAGTGTAGGTTCGAATCCCATCCGCAACACGAAAAATGTGAATTGGAGTTTTTTCTGAGAATCTTCAAAAAACCATATCGTTGAATTGAAAAAATTCCAATTACTTCTTTACTTACTTGAGTTTAATTGATTTCAAAAATCCAAAATAAATTTTCATTACATGTTTTTCAAAAAAAAAAATTGCTCACAAAATCTTTGAAAATCATTTTTTTGACAAAGTTAACGGTATTTTTTGACAAACTTATAATACAATATTCAAGCTCCTGGTCTCACATACAAATGTCGAACATCAAGATTTCTCCACATTCAAAGTTACTACTCATTATTACTTTAAATAAACCTCTTTTACCTTCACTTCCAGTACAGTTTTAACCTTCACCTTCAGTACAGTAACCGAACACATCATCCTTTCGACTCTTACCATTAACAAACCTATTTTCAGGAACAAAAATTTTGCAAAGCGCTTGAGTAGTTTTCTACATTTCGTCAGTAATGACGGCCGAGCGGTAGGCCGACTTTTTTATGCTCTTTTAGAATCGTTGAGTTTAAACCTTGAGAAATACCAAAAATTGATAGCACGATTTTTGCATTTTCTTTCATTTGCTCAATTCCCTTAGTTACTTGAATTTAATTGCTTAGAAAAATCCCTAGTACTTGATTCATTGTTTTGAAATTTTTCGGATTCAACATTTGTTTCTTTCAAATAGAGAATTGAAGATTGGATATGGCTATGGTATAACTTTCTCCTGCCTTCTATTGCAAAAATCAACAACAAACAAAAACAATCGATAATAATCGTCTATCTATGGCCGCGTTCCAACCGAGTTAATTGATTGTATTCCATCGGTCTGATATTCAAGAAATCATTAAAAATAGAGCCAAAATAACAGAAACAGCAATTTTTTGACTATTGAAAAATACATAACCGAAATCGAAATTTAGACACAAACAAATATGTGGTAATTTTAATTAATTTTTTATTATTTTTAACGTTTGACCACAAACCGTAAATAACAAAATATGCAAATGTTGAACTGATGAAAGTATTTTGACCTTCAATTCAAATAGACATACGTTCTGTAGTAGCTCAATTTACGTTCAATGCAAGCTGAATCTTACCATTGGAACATCTAAATTCCGGAATATAATTCACTCGATTGGAAATTGGGTTATCTATATCGCTACCGTTTCAACTAATATAATTTTAAAAATAAATAACGTATCAAAAAAGGATACAAAATTTTCTTCAAAGTAATTCTATTCAAATAATAATATTCATCTGCGTACAAAGCAGGGGCGTCAATTGGGTAGGGCTGGGGGGGGCATTGGCCCCCCCCCAAGGATCTGATACTATCAATACATCGATTCAATAAAACCATCCAATCGTGATAGAATTATACACTATAAAAATTTCAATGCACTGTTACTTTGTAAATTCGTCTAATTTTTAGAAGATTTACTTAACTAATATACCAATTTTATCGCATACTATTAATTGAAATATATCTGATAATATAATTATTACGTTACATATTATTTTGGCCCGACTAAAGTACAGTTCACCGCAATATTCAAACCGTTATCGTTCTTTGTATCAAGGACAAGAGCGCCACCGATACGAAAGGTGGTCGTATTGCTTCTAATCTTCTAATGAAATCAGTTTTATAAACAAAACACGATCGTTCTTCCAAAAACGCCGTGGGTGCGTATTGTGACAAAATTCTATCGTACTATAAGGTGCGCGGCATCACCGCTTTTAGAAGAACAATTTTGTTTTGTTTATAAGATATTCGTGTCTGAGCCACGATTTCATTAGTATAGCGTTCCTCGAGAGTTCATAGTGCAGTATTTAACATTCAAATTTCAATTGTTATTGGCTATTGGTAATTTATATAAACTTAAAAGTAAGTACATGCAGGAGAACACAACTTAATTATACCCCAGTTATTTGGAGAACCCTGACTGTTTGGCCTTGTTTTTTATCTATATCATATTGTACAAACTTTACAAGACTTTTTTAAAAACAATAAACTAAAAACAATTCTAAAATGTAAAATCCTATAACATGTCGAAAGATTTCTTGATAGTTGTGCTAATTTTTATAAAATGAATGAAAATAATTACGGGAGTAATTTAAATTTATCGGGTTATTTCCAGTGATTTTTATGATAGTGAATGTTTTATAATGGACAAGCAATATTTTCTAACGACACGAACAAATATTTAAGTTATGTAAATATTTTCTATAAATAATCATCTACCTACGTATAGTTTGCGCAATATCTTAGTCAGAGCAATGGCTTCACAGTTGTTTCTTGCAGTTTGTATAATGTTATGTAAATGTTGATTTAACCATATTGAGAGAACAAACCAGTGCAATATTATTATGAAAAGTAAAATACAAAATATTTTACTTAAAAAGATTAAGTTTTGCGTATAAATTCATAAAAATTTAAATTTTTAAACCAGAGTTTACGAGTCTTTATTCGAGCGCTCATTTCAATCCATTGAAATAATATTCAAAAATTAAAATGTTCATAATTTGAATATCGTTCTTACTCGTAAGAGTAAAATTTTTGTTTTTTCGATTTTACTCCTTTGGAGCAGATTACATTTTCCAGTTTTTTCATTCGATTTGTAAAAGAAGAAAATTAGTCACTCTTCGTTATCCTTTATATTCATTTTTCTAACAATGCATGAATAATTGAACGAATCAAGCATTTTACGTTGAAAAGCATCAAATTTGACGCAAAAGTAAAAGTTTTGAGTATTTGAAGAAAATATTTATTTCAATTTAGTAGCAAGAATGATATTTTATTATTTTCACTCCTGTATGTGGGAGTGTTATATTTTTTTTAAGCTACGCACTGAAAGGACAAAGTGATATAAGTAGCGTTTTAAACTCTGTTTAAAACACACTTTAACTAGGAAGCTTACAAGTAAAATTATTATTTTCTACTATATAATTTTTTTTTTCTCAATAAAGAACAAACAAAGCAAACAGCATAAAAACTTGATAAATGGTATAGATTTGCAAAAGATAGAACGAGAGGTATACTGTATGCCTCTTAAACTTACAGAATACAGAAAAGATATTAATTATTTAGTAAAATTAAAATAAATTGTTTCAATTGTTTTGCAGTCTTTACTTGTGTAACAAAAGTTTTAAGCTACTATAAAAGGTAAATTTATACTAATTTTTAAATTTATATTTAAAAATTTCTCCTGCAAATCAAGACGGATAGAAAACGTTTACGTAAATTCTTATACGATATAGAATTGGACTATCTTTTTATAAAAAAAATCAAAATATAACAACGCAAAAGTTTAGTGTATTACCAGTCGGAGTGAATTTGAAAATTAACAGTGGACATTATGATATTAAAAGACATATAGATACAGATAAACATAAAAAAGCGTTGCTATAAGCCGCCAGCTCCAGTAGCTTGAACAAGTTTTGTTGTTATTTTGTTTTCTTGTTGTTATTTAACATTGACAAAAAGTTAGTTGCAATTTGCGCTGATAACACGAACACCAATTTTAGTGGTGTCACGTCAAGGGGTGAAAATTTAAAAACAAGCTAAACTCGAATTTGAACCAGAGTGTATTGGGTATTGGATTCGCAGCCCATATTCTAAATAATGCAATAAGAAATGCTGCTGATTTAAATGGCAGGGTTAAAAAAATTTGGAAATTTTACTGTCTTTACTGGAGACGTTAAAGGAGTTCTGCGGCAAAAGCAATGTCGAACATAACCAACTTATTGGATACAGTGAAACTCGCTGGTTGGCGGTAATGCCAGCACTAGAAGGAATTTAGAAAATGTACGAACCACTGCAACCACATTTCCTAACCGTTGAATGTCCAATTAAAATAAAAGAATTTTTTGAAGAAATAAATAGTAAACAAATAGTAAAGGAAAGCATTAAACAGTAAATTTATGCACAATCTAGTTAGCACGTTTTCACCGTTCTACTTTCTCGCAATAGAAATTCTAATTAGTTAGTATTTGGAAGAATGTTTGCATTTTGTCGCACATTTTAACGATTTGGCTCTGGTCAGTTTAGGGTAGACATAACTCTTTCTCTCTGAGACAAATAAAGACAAACAAACAAACAAAAAAACGATTCGACATAAGAGGAGTCACGTAGGGATTGCAATCCCGTGGTGTTTTATTTTTCCTGGGACTATGTGACTTATAAATTTTAAATCTCGGGATGCCCGAGATCTAAAAAATCGTATAGAAATGATACTAAATTTAAAATTATTTTTAACAAATGAAGGGATTTTGCAGAACTTTGCGGCAATCGCTTCGATGAAACAACACCAGAAGACTAGCAGAGTAACCAATGTAGCTCAGAAGCATTTTATTTTTATTTCTAAGTCGATGCATTTAAATGCTTTTAAATATATGTGTGTATAAAAACGTGTATGTTATGTTTTACGAAAAAAATTTTTTTATGTCATTTAAATTCTCGCCCCCCCCAAGATTTTGGTGAAATGACGCCACTGGTACAAAGTAATAAATGGTAAAGAAACACCAAAATTACAATTTTCCTCTGGAAAAATGATTGCATCAAAATTTTAGTAACTTTCAATATTTTCTATAATACAAATTAGAAGTTGATATTTTATGCAATTTTATTTCTCTAATACATTTGATAAATAATACATATATAAATTTCGTTTTTACTCAAAATCAAATTTTTTATTTCATCATCGAGAAAATACAATAATTCTATTTTAAAAAAAAAAGCAAAATTTGGTTTTTGTGGAAAACAAATTTTAATAATTCCTCTTTTTTATTTATTTTTTTTATTTATATTTTTTTACATTTTTTTATTTATATATGTATTGCTATGGCCATAATCTTTATTTACCTATATTTAAAAAGTTGCAATTTTAACTGCTATTACAAATTATTCTATTGTCAGCTTGGCGCCACGGTCAACTCAGTTAAAAATATTCTGAGATACGGTACCTTAAATTTACTCAAATTAATGAAAAAAGCGTGAAGTCAAAAAAGCTTCAATTTTTCGATCTTCACGAAAGATTTAGTTTAGACGGATAGTAACATTTTTGTGATGTTTGTTTTGTTTGTAAAATTAAATTGTAAACGCGGCACAAACATATAAATTTTGTTTTTAAATTTTACTACGACGATTGCACTAATAAAAAGAATTGAACTAATTAAACTATTTTAAAATTCGATTTAATTCAAAATTTACTACTTAAACCAAACTTAAAGTAAATGACAAAACGTGAAGTCAAAAAAAAGCTTCATATTTTTTTCGATCTTCACGAAAGATTTTACAAAATGCAACAAGAGACCGAAGCTATCAATCGCGTTCCATTTAGAGTCTGTTAACGCCGTTTTTCTTTGTTTATTCCCCAATAACGAATCGATATGGTCGTTTCATGGGAAATTATATTTTCTTTTCGGTAATTATTGTAGCCATAAAAAAATTGGTACAATTAACTGGTGTTAAAATTGGACAAGAATTTAAAAAAAAATGATTATAAAATGATGGTAAGAAATTATATTCAACAAAAAGGAAATCAGAAACAACCTTAAAAGTTCATGACAGTACAGCAAACGATTATATTCCAATTCAAAGACATTGCGCAACCGTTTTATGACAGATTTTTAAACAGGAAGAAGATTAGGAATTGAATATAAGAAATTATATTGGACGAACAAAACGAGAATAACTACAAAAGTTTCTGCTTTTGCGAATTCAATACGTTGGGCGAGTTCCAATTACAAAGATGGATTACTAGCCTTATACAATTACGAAATCGAATAATAGCTTCGTAACAGTTGCACCAAGTTATTCAGGTTTTCCCAAAAAGGCAAAACTAAAATTTTGAAAAAAAAATTTTTTTACTAAGAATAATTTAAATGCTGCAACAAAATTGATTTGTATATAAGTTGTTATACAGATCGTAAATATTATTTTACAAGTTTATTCGTTCTCAAACATGAGTTATGAATTCTTTTAAAATATTAAAATGTAAAGTTAAATCTATTTAAATGGCTTCTCAAGAAGTTTCAAGTGTTAAAATAGTCCAAATTCATTTTAATTTATTTATGGAATTTGCATAATACATCCTGATCAAAAAGCACTCCATGTATAAGAATAGCATACCTTCATTGCTTTTGCATAAAACTGAATAAAGATAAACCGTAGATGCCGAAAAATAGTTATGTCAACTGCAACTTAACACATTCAAGATGGTACAATAGAGAAAACGTTTTAACGTTGCGTTACGACCAGGTTTTGACCATAACTTGCAATTTTAATTCGAAAATGTGTATAACAACTCATATGTAAACAAGAATTTAAATTATTCTTAGTAAACATTTTTTTTTTCAAATTTTGAGTTTTGACTTTTTTTGAAAAAACCTGAATAACTTGGTGCAACTTGCACCAAAATTCGTGTTTTTTAATTTAAAAGAAAGAATATTGAATCAACTGTAGGCTCCAAGAAATTAAAAAAATTTACAATCATTGTTTGTTCAAAATTTATGGCGTTGAATATAGAAAAATTTAAAAAAAAACATAAATTTTTTGATGTTTTTTACTTTTTTCGAATATAAACAAAGCTTAAAATGTTCGTTTGTATCTTAACTATGCAGTTGTTTAATATATTAAATTTGTTTGTTCTGTAAAATATGCGATCCAAAAACCAGAAATCACCTTATTGTTCACCGAAAAATTTGGTTTTTTCACGAATATCTCAAAAACAAGAGCTAATCAAAAAAAATGAATATGATATTCGTGTTCAGCAGGTCAAAATCTATAGGAAAAGTTGAGTTTATATTTAGGGAGATTTTTCTTGTAAACTAGTGTAGTTAATTTTATTTTTTCCCAAAAAATTCGGTAAAATAATACATAAGAATATCTTTTTTGACACACATGACAACATTTTTTTTGACAAACTTATAATGCAATAATCTAGTTTTTGATCTCACATACCAATCCCGACCATCAAAAATTCCTCCACATTCCTTGTTCCTACTCTTTATCGCGTAATGAACGTATTTTAAACAAAAAAATATGCATATTTCCTTGTTTTGGACACACTTGACGATTTTTTTTGACACACTTCCAGTAGAGTTATCAAAACACATCGTCGTTTCGGACTTGCTCATAGAGTATACCTATTTTTAGAAAGAAAAAAGAATCCCTCGAGTGGTTTTTCTAGATTTCGTAAGTAATGACGAACGGACGGCCGGCCGGCCAGCCGACAGACATACATTTTTTTTTTTGCTTTTTTAGAATCAGTAGGTCCCTAAAACGTCGAGAAATGCCAAAAAAGTCTGGGTAAGAATTTTAATTTTGGCTCGAGAATTCAATACTTTGGTCTTTCAGACCGAAGTCATTTTTGATTTTATTATAATTTTTTTGAATATTTTTTGGAATCTTGAGGAAAGTTTTTCATTTTTGATTTTGTTATAATTTTTGCTACATTTAGAATTTTGGAAAATTTTTTTATTGATTTGGAAAAAGTTTCAATTTTGATTTTGTAATATTTTTTTGTTTTGAAAAAAATTTGTATTTTTGATTTCGTTTATAATTTTTGAAATATTTTTGATATTATAAAAAAAAGTTTTGTAGAATGTTTGCTAAACATTCTATAGAAAATAAACATGAATTTAAATTCGATGATGTTCAAATTTTGGCTAAGGAAAGAAATAAAACTAAATTACAGATACACGAGGTGTGCCAAATCATAAAAAAATGAGGAAACCCATTTGTAATTTTAAAAGTGATAAGAAGGATTTTTTCGAATAATTATTTTAATTTAATCCGATTGTTCTAAAAATTTAAAGTAACTTTAAGCTTTTCACTTGATTACCATTTTTTAAGTTAATTATAACATAGTAACTCATGTTAAATTGTAGATCGATTTTTGTTTATATAATTTATGTCAAAAATTTATTTTTTCTGATTGTGATATAATTTTTTTATTATTTATATTAATAACCCTGAAGATGGGCCTAGCCCGAAATATATAGATTTAATAATAAAAATTATATTCAATTAAAACGGGATAATTTGAGGAAAAAACAAAATAATAAAATATAATTTTTAGAATGTTTTTAGAACTTTAAAAACAATTTAAATTTTTGATTTTATTTGAATTTTTAGAATATTTTTTGGTATCTTTTTTCACTAAATTTTATTAATTTATCTAATATACTTTTCGGGCAACGTATTAAAATTTCGTATTTGTTTTTGTAATAAATTTCTAAACGGAGATAATTAAACACTTGTACACTAACAAAGAGTTTTATGTTTGATATACATCGCTGCCCAAAACTAAAAACAATGTCCTCATAAAAGTTTTTTTTACCGAAAACTTTATCAAAATCCTTAACTCAGACCCAAGTCTTGATATCTCAGAGCTGTGAGATTTCAGCCCCTTCATATTTTTCTTTTTGAAAGAGTTACTTCCGTTCAAAAAAAGATTTGAGTTGCTTATCATATCGCGCCTAAAGAAGGTTAAACTTCAAAATTTGCCACGAACAAAACAATAATTGGGATACCCAATAATCTAGCTAGTGGGCATATTCCTTGATCATGCGTACTTCAATGATTAAAGCCCATACATATCGATATATATGAAGTCGTCGTTTCCTCAAGCAAGCAATAGTGTACCATTATCAAGAAATATTCCATTACTAAGATTGAGGGTTCCACCATTGGCTGAATACAGTTCATCCACCAGCACCCCTAAGACATCACCTTTGACAGTGATCTCTCACTAATATTTCAAGTGATATGTGATATCTCACGATAATTTGTATGTCAATAGCACGAACTGTAGTTCGCTAGGTTGCCACACAATCAAAACTAAACAAATTTTCAACGAAACAAAAACTTCTCCCCCCATGCGCGTCCTATGCTTTGCAAAAACTATTCATCTCTAATTTAGTTTTGTATTTTTTTTCTCAATAAATCCTGTTCGTTACATTTATCCATCACTGCAACAAAAGCCTAACAGTGTCTACAGCTAGCTGATAGTAAAGTGTATGTTTTAAAATAACAGTTAATTACTTGTAAAATAAGAAGCTACCGGTACATTTTTGTGTTAAGCATAACAAAATTACTATCCGTCATTTAAACCATTTTATAGCCAATTAATCATAAAACTGCAATATAATTGTGCAATTTGTATCATGAAACATTATCCATTACTTTTTATGCGTATGGAAAAAAATAAAATTTTGTTTAGCATATAAATGAAAAATTTATAATATTATGCTAACTAATAAATTCAATTAATGAAGAATAATCTCTATTTTAAATCGATTAACTTCAGCAATGTAGGTAATTTGAATTTTACAAAGTTATTATGGAAATGGAATCATCGCATATACTATTTCAATTCAATTTTTTTTAACTTTCGTTTTTCTGAGGACAATTAAAACTGCAATTCAGGTTATATCACAATAGATTTGTTGTCATCTTATAGCTATATAAAATAAAATAATACATCCAACCAAAGGTTTTTGAATTTTTAATGTATTGTAAAAAATGCAGATTATTGCTAAATTTAATTATTTGTAGACAATTATTTGTATTTAGTAATTTATAAACAAAAACAAATAATATTACAATTGAGTCATTCCATATGAAAATCATCAAATTGGCAAAGCCAGCATATTTTAGATTTTTACTCAAACTTCATGGAAATGTTCTTTAGGGTTTTAAAAACCAAAATCCATAGGGATTGAATTTTCGCACACGCCACTTCCGGTTCACACAAAAATAAAGCAATGGAAAAGTCTTATTTTTGGTGTTTTTGCGGTTTTAGCTGTAAAAACTGTTCTAATAAAGATATCTACTCGACCAGGGTGGCATCGGAAAACGGAAAGATGATTGTTTTTAAAACAAAAATAAAAATTCACATAATTTATATACTTGAAAAAATAACAGGGTTTTGAAATACGTATATTTTATTGATTTCTTGTGATTTTCAATTGAAAACCAGGATCTGCACTGTTGCATTTAAAAGTTGGATCTAATCGTTCTCAGATATCACTGTTGGATCTAATCGTTCTCAGATATCAAAGTGCACATATTGTAAGATAATTAAAAATTAAAATCGACTCGTTTGGTCAACTCTTAATGAAAAAAATCTTTGCTTGAAATTTTGAAATTTTAACATATTTAGCATATTTGCATATTTCAGGCTACAATTTGGACGTGTTTGATAAGAGACAAACATTTGAAATTGGCAGGATACTTAGTTCTTACCTTTAACTTTAAAAAACTTCAAGGTTAGTTCTGTTTTTTCCTCTTATCGCACATTTACAGGGCGTTAAAAGGGAAGCAAACATTATACTCTAAAAATAAAAATATAGTTGCCCGGACTTTTTTTTTAGTTTATTCAGTTAAATCCAACGCACTATTATCTATGAATTATTTCAAAAGCAAACATATTTTAGACATTCAACTCACTAAATAAAGTTTCGATAAGGTCCAATAAAAACGCTTCATCTACTATTTTTTAACAAATCAAAACGAATCATATCGATTATTTTTCTCTGGTGGAAAGGAACAGCGAATTATAGTGACTATTTTTAGGCCTACTTTTTGGTAGCAGCAGAGTTGATTGAAGAATTGTTTCCAATTGATGAAAATAACGTGCAGTTTTGGTAGCAGCAGAGTTGATTGGAGAATTGAATCCAATTGATGAAAATAATGTGCAGAGATTTGATTCGCAGTGGAGATGTCCAAATAGTGTTGTTCAGGTAATTTTTAGTTGATCAATTGATGAAACTTTTGTTGGATAGTGATGATGCAGAGAGGCTATGTCTGGATGAATAAGGCCGGAGTAGATAAGGAAGATGATATAAATATGATGATCTCTTTTGAAATATTTCAAGATTATCTTGGTTATATATATTTATATATATATATATATATATATATTATATATATATATATATATATATATATATATATATATATTATATATATATATATATATATATATATATATATATATATATATATATATATATATTATATATATATATATATATATATATATATACATACATATATATAATATATATATATATTATATATATATATATATATATATATATATATATATATATATATATATATATATATATATATATTATATATATATATATATATATTAGGGTGTCCCAAGACAAAGAGAAGAAACATTTTTTTGCAAAATTTTTATACGCATACCCGCTAAATTTTTTCCAATTGACCTTAAAAAATTAAATTAAAAGTTTTACTGCGATTGGATGACGATAACCCGTGCCGACTTGAAGTTGAACTTTAACATACGAGCTTTTACTGCGATTACTGTGTAATTATTTGAGAAATTATTTTACTCTCATTAAATAAAACGCCAATGAATTAGAAAAAAGATATTACTTCGGTTTGAAGGTCCTAAGTATTACATTCTCGAGCCAAAAATGAAATTCTTACAGCATTTATAGGCATTTCTCGACGTTTTAGGACTTACTGGATTCTAAAAAAAACTGTATGTCTGTCTGCCGTCACAACCGACGAAAATCTAGAAAACCGCTGGAAGAGATCTTAAAAATTTTTTGTTTCTAAAATTAGGGTTACTCAATTTTATGAGCCAGAAGAACGATGTGTTCGATAACTGTACGGGAAGTGTGTCAAACAAAATCGTCAAGTGTGTTAAAACAAGGAAATTTGCCTATTTTTTGCTTAAAAACGTTCATTTTAACTGATTACGAATAGGAACATTGAATTTGGAGAAATTTTGATGGTCGGTATTGGTATGTGAAACCAAAATCTAGATTATTGTAATATAAGTTTGTCAAAAAAAATGTTGTCAAGTGTGTCAAAAGAATGATTTTCATTTTACTTAATTTTTTGGAACAATATGAAATTAATTATTTGTTTGACATGAAATGTTATCGAACATGAAATTGGACATGGAAATTTTTGATTTTGTTATAATTTTTGGAATATTTTAAAAATTTTTGAATTTTGAAAAAAGTTTCAATCTTTGATTTTGTAATAATTTTTGGAATGTTTTTAGAACTTTAGAAAAAGTTTAAATTTTTGATTTCATTTTAATTTTTAGAATATTTTTTGAATTTTGAAAGAACCATGAATATTTGGTTTTGTAATATTTTCTTGAAACGCTAAATGGAGAGGTTTGTGAGTAGTTTGCTGGGTGTTTCATCTTATCACTAAGTTATATTAATTTATGATCTGTTATAATTTTCCAGCACTTATTAATATTTCGTGTTAGTTTTGTAATAAATTTCTAAACAGAAATAAAAAAATCTTTATACTTTAACAAAGAGTTTTATGTTTGATATACATCGCTGCCCAAAACTAAAAGCAATGTCCTCATAAAAGTTTTTTTGCTGAAAACTATATCAAAATCCTTAACCCAGACCGAAGTCTTGATATCTCAGAGCTTGAGATTTCAGTCCCTCCATATTTTAATATTATTTTTAATTACAACAACTATTACTAAGTATATTTTCTTTTCAATGTTTGCTGTTTACAGTCCGGATATAACATCTTGTGCTTTTGTACGCAACATAACAAATATTGCCTCAACTGTCCGGGCTTACTATAGGCACTTGTTTTATTTTCACTTCAAAAAGACTTTTTTACACCAGTTCGTACATGTGATGGTTGCAAGCGAAAATAAGTTTTTCTATATTGATTTTTTTCAACGCGCACACGTACGATGTGTTTTCGAAGCAGTTATAGTATCACAGCAGAGAATTTGCACTTTGTCTTGAGTTTTTCAATCTAAAATAACATTCCAAACGTGTCTATAGAATTATTCAGTTTTGGCACAACAATTGTTCTTTGTTTTCGTATGAAATTTATTATATTAAAAAACAATATATTATACAACAATACTGTGCGAGAGCTTGTCTATTTAAAGGAAGTTTTGGGTTACCTTTTAGGTATATTTTTTGTTTAGAACTACGTAGTTCGACAGACATATTTATTTTCCAAGAAAAATTCGTATAACCGACAAGACATTTAGAAATTATAAGCACATTAAAACAGGTATGCGCGCTATAGAACACAATCAAGTATTGTTTGTATATGTCATTGTAAATGTTTAGGTGCAAGTCGGCACGGGTTACTGTTATTTAAATTGCATAAAATTTTATTTACAG
>OY856187.1:288209931-288249791 GCA_963693315.1 Diogma glabrata | reverse complement strand
AGCACTCGGCCTTTACGTTTGAATATTTTCCATATAAAATGCATGTAAACTTCAGTGTTTTTAAAAAAAAATTACAGTTCAGCGGCATTTTATACTATTTCAAAATGGAAAAAACCAACTAACTCAGGATTAAATTATCTACAAACGTGCTCTTACAGATGTAACTGTAACTTACACCGGTGACACAGTACAGATCACTAAAGTCAGTTTTTTATGAATTTCTTGTTCTTTTGTTTTTATTTCATAAATGGCTAAATCTACAGGAAAAATGTCAATAACAAAGTTGTAGTTAATTAAGTTTCCTACAAAAACTTCGTAGGAAACGAATCTCTGTGATGGATGTTTCTCGAGATAATGAGCTTTCATTTAAATGGATGTTTTGAAAGATTTTCGTCATCAATTTATGAAGACCACAAGTTCTAAAATAATAAATGTTTATTATCTCGAGAAATATCAATCATAGAGATTCGGTTATTATCAGTTTTTTGTAGGAAACTTAATTAACTACAACTTTGTTATTGACATTTCTCCTGTAGATTTAGCCATTTATGAAATAAAAACAAAAGAACAAGAAATTCATAAAAAATTGACTTTAGTGATCTGTACTGTGTCACCGGTGTAAGTTACAGTTACATCTGTAAGAGCATTTTTGTAGATAATTTAATCCTGAGTTAGTTGCTTTTTTCCATTTTGAAATAGTATGAAATGCCGCTGAGCTGTAATTTTTTTTTTAAAAAACACTAAAGTTTACATGTATTTTGTATGGAAAATATTCAAACGCAAAGGCCGAGTGCTAAACATTAATTTTGAGGGCTCATATTTTAGGAGGACGTTTTCTTGGGTATTTCCAACAAAATTTCGGTGGGGCACCAGAAAAAAAGAATTGTCGCCCCAAAAAAAAGCACCCTAATATATATATATATATATATATATATATATATATATATATATATATATATATATATATATATATATATATATATATATATATATATATATATATATATATAATATATATATATATATATATATATATATATATATATATATATATACATATATATATATATATATATATATATATATATATATATATATATATATATATATATATATGTATATATATATATATATATATATATATATATATATATATACATATATGGGTAGTTCTACACACGAAAGAAGAAAATGGAGCTAATTACGGCACGACATGTTTTTTGCTTATAAGTTCTGGAAACTAGTTTTAGTTAAAGTTGATGACGTTCTTTCAACGTTTCTGAATGTGGCCAGTCATACAAAAAAAAAAAAAAAAAAAAATCAAACAAAAAAACAAAAAAAAAAAAACACAAAAATACAAGAGTCAAAATTAAAAAATATCCTTTTTAATCCTAAATTAACTCAAAATTGTCTCAATATTATCTCAAAATACGAAATAAACATTTAACTAAGTCTGCCCGCATTTAAATCTTCCAGGGGACTGAGAACAGGGGACTGATAATTTATCAGTATTTCGCTTAAAAATGACAAAATTAAGCCTAAAAAAAAAAAATTAACGGATTCTATACCAAAGCAATTCATATTCACTACGTATAAAATTACAAAATTACCTGTAATTACAATACTTTTTACGAAAATGCTTGCCAGGGGACTGATAATTTGACTGGACAACACACGATCTTGCTACTAATGATGACCGTTTTGAATGATAAAACCACGGACTAAGTAAAACACTTGCAATATTATATTTATTGAACTTTAATTAATTCCTATGAGGAGCGATAACTTGATAGAAATATGAATTTCCAATATTTTCAATGTGTTTTGATTGGGCAGGAGAATAATAACAAATTGGTGGGACAAACTTTAGTAGGATATATCTAGTATGAAATATAGACTTATGTTATGATTATTTACACATTATTAAAGCATCATTATTCAAAATTATTACTACAGAGTAAATTTGTCTCTACACACTTAGAATCATTGATTGTTTAGTTTACCAGCTTTGAATTTCAAGGTGGGACACGCCAGGGGACTGATAATTTGACGTTTTGAATAATTTTTTTTCTAAAACGTATATTTCGAAACGGGTTTATTTTGGGTGACCAGCTAGACAAAGTTAAGGTTTACAAATTTCATGTAAAAACAAAATTTTTTTTTTCATATTAATATACGAAATAAGCAGAGCCGTCCAAAATTCCTATGTTTGTAGAACTACCCATATATATATATATATATATATATATATATATATATATATATATATATATATATATATATATATATATATATATATATATATATATATATATATATATATATATATATATATATATATATATATATATATGTATATATATATATATATATATATATATATATATATATATATATATATATATATATATATACATATATATATATATATATATATATATATATATATATATATATATATATATATATATATATATATACGGTAACGTATAAAATACGTATTATACGTACGGATAAAACGTATAAAACGTACAGTATAAAACACACAATTATTTACGTTTTATACCGTATAAAAATAAAATCCTTAATAAATACAAATACATTTATATAATATTATCGCTGTTCTTATTAGATGGGAGGAGCTGAATTTGGATTGAACTATATTTTAAATATTCAATAACATTTCATGATGCCAAATAATTAAGTCCGCTACATAAGAAAGGTGACCGTCTAAAGTGTGCGAATTATCGAGCCATCGCACTGTTGAACACTGCATATAAAATACTAGCTAATGTCGTACTTGCTCGACTCATCCCGTTCGCCGAATCTATCATCGGTGACTATCAGTGTGGTTTTCGTCCCAACCGTTCAACCACAGATCAATGTTTTACCTTAAGGATGATTCTAGAAAAATGTTGGGAGTACAACATCAGCATTCACCAGCTCTACGTTGATTTCAAGCAAGCATATGATAGTATCATCCGCGAAAACCTTTGGTCCGCACTCATATGCCTTGGTATCCCAGAGAAAGTTGTTTCTCTGTGCAAACTCACAACATCGGGATCAAATTGTAGAATAGCAATCGAATGGTCAGTTTCTGATCCTTTCGATATAACATCAGGTGTTCGACAAGGTGATGCACTCGCGCCCGTACTGTTTAATTTGGCGCTGGAGTACGCGATAAGAAAAAGCCGAATTGAGACACAAAACTGCATATATAACAAATCTAGTCAAGTTCTTGGCTACGCAGATGATATTGTGCTTCTCGGACGTAGAGCAAGCGATATTAAGGATAGTCTCTCTCAGCTTGAAAGAAATGCTAAACGACTTGGATTATGCATCAACACCGGCAAAACCAAAGTGTTAACAACATCCAAGAACATACCTCCCGGAAATCTGGATACTGGCGACTATGAAGTGGAACGCGTGGAAAACTTCAAATACCTCGGGTCTGTAATAACATCGTCAAATGACATGCAGGCAGATATCAAAGCCCGTGTCTCTGCCGCATACAGAGTTTTCTACGCATACTCAAAACTTCTGCGATCAAAACATCTTTCTTTCGCGGTCGTGTAAACTCACACTTTACAAAGCATTAATTCGACCTGTACTCACATTTGGAAGTGAAAGCTGGACACTGACTTCCTCCGATTGTAGAATTTTATCAACTTTGGAGAGGAAGGTCATACGAACAATTTATGGTCCATGTAAAGTTGCTGAAAATCAGTATAGAATCCGAATGCATCATGAAACCAGACAGATTCTTGGAGGCTGCGATGTAATCGGATTCATTAAATCCAACCGGATTAGATGGTTTGGTCATGTAGAAAGGGCTCCATTGGATAGAATGATAAAAAAAGCGTCCCAACAACAACCAGCTGGTGTTCGTCGAAGAGGAAGACCTAGACAACGCTGGCGTGATGACATCATCCAAGACCTTCGTGATATAGGATGTCGAAACTGGGGTCAACTGGTCATGGAACGAGATAATTGGAAGCTGATTGCACAGACGGCAAAATCCCTCCATGGGATGTAAACGGAGAGAGAGAGAGAGAGAGAAATAATTAAGTTCATGAGCCAATTGTTTCTAATCCAAATGTTTCCCATTAAGTAAATGTTGGAATCAAAATGAAAGAAAATCATATAGTATACGTGTTGAAAAATTCAAAAATAATTTAATTGCTTGAGTTTAAGTGCTGCAATTGAAAAGTGAATTAAAAATTATTAACCAGTTTAATGTACAGTAACATAGTCTTTCGCATAAAGTATAAAAATATACATTCATATAACATCTAGAATTTAAATAGTTTTTGTTATAAATTATAAAATATATAAATAATTTATAACAACGTAATTATATTTTTACTAAAACATATATATTTTTACTAAAAATATAATTTTTATCTGAAGTAAGAAGTATTTTTAATTTTTTATGAATGAATTTCAAAAACCAAATCATATTGTACGTTTTATACGTTATATGCGTTTTATACGTTTTATACGTTACGTATTATACGTGTAACGTATAAAACGTTTTATACGTGTATATTAGCAACCCTGATATATATATATATATATAGCCCTGATATATATATATATATATATATATATATATATATATATATATATATATATATATATATATATATATATATATATATATATATATATATATATATATATATATATATATATATATGTTGTAAACTTGATGTATGTTAGAAATTTGACGTTGTAATAAATTTGATGTTTGTAATAAATTTGATGTTTGTAATAAATTTGATGGTTGTCATAAATTTGATGGTTGTAATAAATATGTGGTAGGTAATGCTGGTATACAGTATATGTAGTACTGGTATGTATGTTTCGATGAACAGCAACTACACCACTAATAATCGATGGATGTATATAACGGCTTGATATAACTTAGAAAATGTAATGCTGGTATGAATGGTTCGATGAATCAGCAATTACAACAATGTATGTTTCGATGAGCAGCAGCTATACCAATAACAATCGATGGATATATATATAGGCTTGAGGTAAATTTAGTATAAGTAATGCTGGTATAAATGGTTCGATGAATCAGCAAATTATAATCAACTAATCGATGAGTTAATATGACCTTGATGTAACTTGACATATGTAATGCTGGTAAGTATGTTTCGAAGAGCAGCAAACTACAAGTATAACATTCGATGAACATATGGATATATCGGATTGACGTAAATTGAATATATGTAACGCTGGTATAAACGGTTCGATGAATCAGCAATTACAACAATGTATGTTTCGATGAGCAGCAACTATACCAATAACAATTGATGGATATATAAAATTTAATATAACTAACGCTGGTATAAACGGTTCGATGAATCAGCAAATTATAATCAACTAATCGATGAGTTAATATGACCTTGATGTAACTTGACATATGTAATGCTGGTAAGTATGTTTCGAAGAGCAGCAAACTACAAGTATAACATTCGATGAACATATGGATATATCGGATTGACGTAAATTGAATATATGTAACGCTGGTATAAACGGTTCGATGAATCAGCAATTACAACAATGTATGTTTCGATGAGCAGCAAATATACCAATAACAATTGATGGATATATAAAATTTAATATAACTAACGCTGGTATAAACAGTTCGATGAATCAGCAAATTATAACAATGTATGTTTCGATGAGCAGCAAATATACCAATAACAATTGATGGATATATAAAATTTAATATAACTAACGCTGGTATAAACAGTTCGATGAATCAGCAAATTATAATCAACTAATCGATGAGTTAATATGACCTTGATGTAACTTGACGTATGTAGTGCTGGTAAGTATGTTTCGAAGAGCAGCAAACTACAAGTGTAACATTCGATGAACATATGGATATATCGGATTGACGTAAATTGAATATATGTAACGCTGGTATAAAGGGTTCGATGAATCAGCAATTACAACATGTATGTTTCGATGAGCAGCAACTATACCAATAACAATTGGTGACGTAGACAAAATGCTTAACAAAATATTACAGATTGTTAAAACTGAATTTGGATTCTATATTTACTTTAAACAATCAACTAAGCCAAGATGGTCACCGTCTATTGGATGAAATGACAATCCAACATGATGAACATCCAAAAGTGAATAAAATAAGAGAGTTAAGAAAATGAATCCATCACTTAAATAGTTAATCATAATTTCAATGTGACAACTGTCAGATATCGAAACCGTCAAACAAAATCATAACCCAAAGTGGGTTTCCACGTGCATCAGAAAATAACACGTCAAAAAAAAATAAACCTTTCCAAATGCATCAAAAATAACACATTACAATATGTACATATTTCCAATTGCATCAAAAAATACCAAATCAAAATATGCAATTGTTGACACTGACAGTCCTCAGTCGAAACTATCGAACATATAATTATATATTTCTTAGATTAATAATTCTTTTTTTAATTTTAGGTAACAACGTCAACTGACATTAGTTGCATTAACATCCTGCTAAACTTAAATGCTTCAATAAATGTATTATCGACATGACATTCTGCTTGTTTTATTATACAATAATTAAGATCAGTGATCTGACTGGGTTTTAAATATAGCTCTACTCCTTTTTTTACATCTTCATTTCAATAGTAAAATTAATTTATGTTAACGGAAACCGAATTCTATTGTTGAGACATTTTACGGAGCATTGGTGCAGCGTTAACATATATATATATATATATATATATATATATATATATATATATATATATATATATATATATATATATATATATATATATATATATATATATATATATATTATATATATATATATATATATATATATATATATATATATATATATATATATATATATATATATATATATATATATATATATATATATATATATATATATATATATATATATATATATATATATATATATATATATATATATATATATATATATATATTTAAAACCGTATTGAAAATGTTTGTATTATTAAGTTCGAACTAATTAATTAATTTTTATGGTTCGTGTAAATATATTTTTAGTTTTTTCTAGTAAATTTAGTAAGGTTTTTCTTTCTTTCTTTCTTCCTTTTCTTTCTTTAAATTTTGTAAGGTTTTTTGTACTAATCAAAAAGTTTTTCCATTGATCTAAAATTGTTAATTTAAAATATTCAAAATAATTTGGTCTTCACAGATAATTTAATCCTGTATACTTTCAGTAATTTAATTTTGTTTTTTCCTCTTTTTTTAAACTGTAAAAACTTTCTTTTATGTTCTGTTCTAAACTTTATTTATGTTCTTACAGTCAATTAGTGTTTTTCATTGTTAATTAAAATTATGTGTTTGTAGATTATCAAGAATTTTTAAAAATTAGTTAAGTTTTTTCAAATGTTTAGATTTATTAACAATGTATCTTTTTTTAAACTTTAAAGGACTTGAAAATGGAGCCATAAAAGCTCCGAAACGTTGTCGTTTCATCAAACAAAGAAGGAAAATCTCTCTCTTTTTTGAAGTAAATTTAATAAATTATGATAGAACGTCAGAGGTTTTTTAATTACAAATGATCCGTTGTTCCAAAATAATTTATTAAAAATATTGGTCTAGAATCCGAATGAATTTTGATTTGAACTGACAATTCAAATAATCTTCTAAAATAACACAAAGAAAATATAAAATTAAGACCGGGTGGAAAAGACGATTCAATACAACAACTAAAAGAATTTTCTGATCCACAAAAAATCAATATATATATATATATATATATATATATATATATATATATATATATATATATATATATATATATATATATATATATATATATATATATATATATATATATATATATATATATATATATATATATATATATATATATATATATATATATATATATATATATATATATATATATATATATATGGGGTATTCCACGTCAAATCGACCACTTTTGACCCGACCCCTCTCGATTTGGTTGAAACTTTATTATCTTTTTGTACCCCAGTAACTATATGTTTTACAGTTTTTTTTTTAATTTTTCACCAAACCCAAAAAATGTTATGAATTTTTTAATAAAATAGCTGTTTATCTTTCAAATACCCATGGTTTTGTCAAAAATTCCTTAAAAGCGACGCGCTTTTTTTCGACATTGTTGTAATTAAATGTAGTTTTTAGGAAAATAAACAAAAAAAATTTTCGATGTCTTTTTTCATGCAATTTTTTAGTTTTTTGAGAAAAAACATCAATTTTTCAAAAAGCGACACTTTTTATTTTTTTTATTTTTTTTTATTTTTTAACTTTGAATTATTCTTTTGTTAATGCCGTTAGAACTAGAGTGGGCCGACTTCGCTTTCTATTTTATTTTTTAATTAAAAAATTTGTTGTTTTTATTTATTTATATATATGGGACGATCCACCTCAAACGGGCCACTGCTGCGACCGAAATTGGGGGTGGTTTAAAAAAACGTGAGATGGCTCAAAATTTTTGTATTGAAGTATTCTTTCTAATAACAGGTAACGTTTTAGAATTTTTCAAAATAATGGGGTCAAAGTGAAGGGTTAATCTCGACATACTTCAACATCGTACGTGGAAGCTAGTTACTAACACGTAATAAAAATTTTTAGAAATAGATTGTTAATTTAAAAATGATTGTAGGAGTATGATATTTAAAAATTTGTATAATTGATTAAAAAAAATATAAATGGTGACTTTAAAATGGCTCCAACTCATCAAATTTGCATTTTTACTAACAAAAGAAGCTTATATTTTACCCTTCTACGGCTTGAAAACTATCTTTTAGGTTTTTAAATAGTTGTAACATCAATTTATCAATTAATTTCAATTATTATTTAAAATGGCCGAAGCACAATACAGTTCTTTTTAAAAAAATCAACTTTAGACAAAAAACAAAAAGAAACCGTGGAAGAGTAAAAAATAACACAATTATGACTTTAGAGATAAAAATACATGCATGTTTGTTTTGTTTTTTACGAAATTCGCGCCAGCCATTTTGAATAATTATTGATATTCTTTGAAAAATTGTTGTTACAACTATTTAGAAACCTAAATGATAGTTTTCCTGCCGTAGAATGGTAAAAAATAAACGTTTTCGGTAGTAAAAATTCAAATTTGATGAGTTGGCGCCATTTTGAAGCCGCCATTTTTAATTTTTTTTATCAATTATATAAATTTTTAAATATCGTACTCCTACAATCATTTTTAAATTAACAATCTACTTCTAAAAATTGTTATTATGTGTTAGTAACTAGCTTCCACGTACGATGTTGAAGTATGTCGAGATTAACCCTTCACTTTGACCCCATCATTTTGAAAAATTCTAAAACGTTACCTGTTATTAGAAAGAATACTTCAATACAAAAATTTTGAGCCATCTCACGTTTTTTTTAAACCACCCCCAACTTCGGTCGCAGCAGTGGCCCGTTTGAGGTGGATCGTCCCATATATATAAATAAATAAAAACAACAATTTTTTTAATTAAAAAATAAAATAGAAAGCGAAGTCGGCCCACTCTAGTTCTAACGGCATTAACTAAAGAATAATTCAAAGTTAAAAAATAAAAAAAAATAAAAAAAATAAAAGATGTCGCTTTTTGAAAAATTGATGTTTTTTCTCAAAAAACTAAAAAATTGCATGAAAAAAGACATCGAAAATTTTTTTTGTTTATTTTCCTAAAAACTACATTTAATTATAACAATGTCGAAAAAAAGCGCGTCGCTTTTAAGGAATTTTTGACAAAACCATGGGTATTTGAAAGATAAACAGCTATTTTATTAAAAAATTCATAACATTTTTTGGGTTTGGTGAAAAATTAAAAAAAAAACTGTAAAACATATAATTACTGGGGTACAAAAAGATAATAAAGTTTCAACCAAATCGAGAGGGGTCGGGTCAAAAGTGGTCGATTTGACGTGGAATACCCCATATATATATATATATATATATATATATATATATATATATATATATATATATATATATATATATATATATATATATATATATATATATATATATATATATATATATATATATATATATATATATATATATATATATATATATATATATATATATATATATATATATATATATATATATATATATATATAACGATATGAGATATAACGTAATTTGGCGGTACTCTCTCTCGACCTACACCAAAATAATATTTTGTGTTTGTTCCGGCAAATAATCTCTTGGACAAGTTTGTGAACTGGCCATAGATGACAACCTTGACGTTCCAGGTTCCTGCAAAATCAGCTGTTTTAAAAATTTACTAAGCTTTTTAGGTAGATTTCATATAAATTTGTCCTTGGTCTAGCTTAAAATGGCCAAGCTAACATTTGAAAATTTTGCACACAAAAATACAACATAAATCTTTCCAAAATTTAAAAAAAAAATATTTCATGTCTAACGGTTGAGGCCCTAGGGCTGTTGAAATGAAAGCAAACGCAAAAGGCAATGCTTTCATCATGTTTCAGTTTATGTTATTTAAATTTATCCTTACTTTTAAGCATACTTTTAAACTATAGCTTTAGAAAATTTCAGCTATCTAACCCAAGAGGTTCCAATTTTATAAATGTTATAATGAAAATATGCAAGAAATATTTAGCCATTTAATACCATAGAAAAATTATCAAGTTATCTTTTGTTTTTATTTTTTACTAAGTAACAGTTTAAAAAAAGGTTAAATAAGAACAAAAAAATACAACAACAAAGATGATTTTGAATCAAAATTGTTTAATAATGTTTGATTATAAATTGTGCCGTTCACTGCACAAAATAATAAACTCCATAAAACAAAATGTTGAGAAATTGGATTTTTTTCAAAGGTCAAACAAATTTCGATGTTTAGTAGTGTTAATCTTTATCATTCAGGAATGTTATTATAAACATAATTTATTTAATTTTGGTTACTAAGTATATCAATTAGCTATTATAGTAGTAATTTAATTAGTATAATAGATATTTAGTATAATAGATATTTAGTTATAGATATATAATATAATAGATATTTAGTTTTAGTTTAGTTTAGTGTTAAACTTAATTAATACAGGAAAGTTGTTTTTAACATAGAAAGTTATGACTATAGCAAGTACTTTGACATATAAATTTAAAATTTTTCAAAAAGTGGAGTTAGTCACTTTGTGCAGTGAACGGCTCAATTATGTGTGATGGTAAAATTGTAGTTGTGACGTAGTTCATTTGATCTTTGGTGGAGGTTTATTTGATCTTTGATGGATTTAATATGTCATTAAAAGTAATTTTAAGTTTTCACCAACATAAATAAAACTGTTCCGAAATTGCATTGATAAAGTTGTTTCGGATAATGTATTTATTTCGGTCTGATAATTTTTTTGAATTATTCTGTTGCTACTAAAATTTTTTATTCAAACTAATCTCAAATCTGACACATCTAATTTTATTTGTACACAAAACTGTCTGACCCCAAAATCTACCTATTTCTAGCGGATATACCTGCCGCTGGACTTTTTTGATTTGTTTTTGAATAAATTATTTTTCATGTTAGCAATTAACAGTCTTGTTAAATTATTCATTCTGTGATTCATAATATAAGAGATCTCCAAGTGTAATCAGTTTGTTTGTTATAAAATCAGTGTACCGGTGTAATATTACAGTATTCATATATTTTTTTGAGCTTTCCGGTGTAATGTAATATTATAGTTACGTATAAAAGTTCAAATTTTGTTACATATTATCAGCAATGTATATATATGATTAGTAGAAATTTCACAGAATGTCTATGACTGTTTGCATTTTCGGAGTAAAATAACATCAAAAAGACATAGGAATCATCAAATGTGTTTAAGGGGTCCATAGGTATACGATCAGTTTTAATTGACAATCAACGCTATTGACACTCATTACTGACTGGCTATGTATAGGACTAATACTAAGTGACAGTCAAATTTTATGAATGTTGAAATTATAAACGTGTTTGAATTTTTATCATCGCTCAAGATTGATCGTTCATGATTACAATCTTAATCCAACTCTTGATTGTCCAACCTTTTGATTTCGCAATCTATAGTCTACTATCATAGACTAGACCTTACTTAAGTCAAGTTTGTAAAATTAAACAATTACGATTAACATAAAGCTGAAAGATAATACTTAAAAATGCATGCAGTATTCTTGAAAAAAGAATTTTGCGCAAATTAATTTATCTCCAACCTATCGCGTTACACCAGAACGTCGATAACGACTCATAACTTTACGGTTTAAATTATTAGATGTAGAACTGCCATCGTTGGAATTCGTTATCTTCATGGGGTTTCCCTGATAAGTTTAATCCTCAAAAGTATAAAGTCGGCGTTAATAAATTTCTCAAAGAAACTTAATTCTCAATCGATCCTAATTCTAAGTTGCCATCGTACCTTCGGATATTCAGAGATGTTAATTTATAATTTATTATACTAACACTAAACATGCCAAACTTTCAATAAGTAAAATACATCCATCCATATCGACGTTCTGATTTGGGTTGTTTAAGTCCTTAGAGAAAGCAACCATCAATCTTTGCCCAATTTAGGAATAAAATGCTGTAATAGAATTGAAAACGGAGTGTAAGGTAAGGTAAGGTACATAGATAACTTAATTTTTAAAATGGATTATCAAATATCAAAGATAAATATAACACAGTATGCATTTGGTCAAAAATCGTCAGTACAAAAGAAATAACAAAACAAAGCAAACCAACATTGAAATTGAGCACTAAGTCAAAAAGAAAAACACACGCAAATTTAATTTTTGCTGTCCTATCCTGAACTCACTAATTAAAGCTTAACATCTTTCTTCCGCCAAGTTTCCAAATCATTTTTTTGGGTTGCTTGTATATATACGTTTTAAAAAAAGACCATAGAATTTTTTATTTGATATTCTTTGATATATAACTTTCTCATGTAATTTTTAACACCATTCTCTGTTAACTCATCTGCAAAGCTTTATAGCAAATCTTTCTTTAAAGCAAATCATAAATTCACCGCATCATTAGATAAACACTCAGAAATGTCTAATTACAGTGGTCAATATTCAAATAAGCGGATAAAAAAAACTCTAAAGATTCTAAATTTGTTAACTTTTTAAAAATATTTTTATCGAAACGGCCGTTATAACGGTTTTAAAAATCGATTTTTTTAGTAAAACGCTTTTAGTTTCTTAACCACGTGTCGGGTTTCACTTATTCACGAGCTTGTCCGAGATGATAAAAGAATAACGCGTTCACATTCGTCTATTTGTTCGTCAAACAAACTAATTGAAAAAGCATTGGGAAACTCGGTCTTTGATCTGGAAACAATCGATATCTGTTTTTTGGTGAAATACAAATTGACTAAATTGTTGTCTAAATTGGCAACTTTTCGGCGACTCTCTACTCTCTAGTCCCTCGTTTACATTTATAGCAGCGTCTCTCTGTGCGTGATTAATTCGTTCATGCATTTGATCCTTTGAAGATAGGGAGACGAATGGCTCTTGCAGTGTACTGCAAAACTATTTTTCGGATTACTGGTGATCTTCAACAATGCGTTGATATAAATTAAAAATAGAGTGGGGCATAAAATTGAGCCTTGGAGTACACCAGCGTTAGTTAATTTAGACTCAGAAATGTATCGATCGGTGACAAAAAATTGGAATCAGATTTACAACTGTGTGGTGAAATGCGTACGCAACGAGCTTGTTGATCAGGTAGCAGGTTGGCATACCAGACTCGATCAAATGCTTTTGAGATAATGCGATAACGTACGTTTCACCACTTTTTTAAGTGTGCTGTTCCAATGTTGATCTTTTGTTCTAAAAATCGTATTTTCTGTCAGATATAAAACGGTTGTCTTCCAAAAATGTTGGTATGTGTGTATTAATATAATGCTCATATATTTTAAATAGGAATGAGAGTAAGATTATTGGTCTATAATTTAACATATCACATTTCATTTTGTTCCATTTTTGGGTACGGGTTGGACATTTCCTAACTTCCAGCACGAAGGGAAAATACCAGATTTATAGGATTTGTAGAAAATTTTGGGATATTTGAAACTTTTCCCATAATAGGAGAAATAGAAGATTTGGTACCAGACTTTAAAGAATGAACGGCTCTGTGAAAACTTTTGTCAGAAAGGGGCATAGTTGAAAGTTTTGCAGGTTACGCTCTGTCTATATCTGTTTTTTCGTTTTCGAATATCTGGTTTGATAATTTATTGGCCTCTTGATATTGGGAACGATTTAAGGGATTTTGGTTATAGATCTAAATATTACTACAAAATTTATACATTATTATTTTTATATTATTATTTTATTTTTACTCAGATAATAGACCAACATACCAGAGTTCCTGGCCAAAGTAGTGAAATACTTTATTTGTTTTTGACAAATGATCTTTCGTTGGTACAATTTAAAGTAACAGAATCTTACGGTGGATCCGATCATAATTTGATTTCCACACATTAAACTTTACAAGTTTCTAAACAGTTTAAATCTAATCCTAGTCTTGTTTGGGATTATAAAGCTACAGATTGGAAGGCTTAGAGATGCCTTCATTTCAAACATTTTTGTTTCTAATTTTTCAGAAAAAACACGTGGGTATGCGCAGGTTTATTCCAATTGAAGGGATGGTTGGAGGGATCAGTTTTTATTAATTTGTTAATTTTTTTCTATTTTTTTGATCCACGGGTGTGACAACCCCGCGTACTCCAGTCCCTGCTATTGGCATATGAGTTAACGTGAGATATCACATACCACTGGCAATAGCAGTGAGATATCACTAGCCAAGGTGATATCTTAGGGGTGCTGGCGGATGAACTGTATTTAGTCAACGGTAGCACTCTCAATCTTAGCTAATGAATATTCCTTGATGCTGGAACGCTGTAGCTTGCTCGATGAAACGAGCCTTCATATAACTACATATCTGAGCTTTAATCATTGAAAAATATACTGCGTCCCATAATCAGGGATTATGCCATTGGCTGGACTATTGGCAAACCAATTTTAGTTTTGTTCCTGCAAATTTGTAAAACAAATTTGCTTTTTATCTCTTATTTTATTTTTATTTTCCCTATCCTATCACGAAATATTGGCCTATGTCATATTTTATATGTGATAGGATTTATGGTTTAGTTATCCATTACTTAACAAAAAAATATTAAAAAAAAACAGATTTGCGTCCATTAACATCCTTAGAACGCATGTTGTTGTGGGACCTTGGTCTTAAAAGGTTTTTATGTGTTGTTGTGACACATATTGTAATGCCTACTACACATCACATTTTATTAAAAAAAAAAAAAAAAAAATGATCGTTCTCAAAAAAATGCTTTTTGAAAGTATAACCAAAGCAAAATTGATGATAACCTTAGATTATACCGAATAGAAAGAAATGTATGTAGGAAACTAATAGATGCAGAGAAACATCCATTTATTACGAAAAAGCTCCTAAATTTGTTGAGCACCCCACCCAGGTGGTTCACGCAATTTTTATAAAGCCATTAGTCGAACCTAATTTGCAACCTAAACCAATTCCTGTAGTTTCTAACAAAAAGGGGGGAGGGATCGTTTCTCGTAAAAATGTAATCTGGCAAATGCTATTACAAATCAATACAAATTAGGCATCTGGGCCAGATAGTATTCCTTCAATTATTCTTAAAACATTTACTAAGGAGTTAGCATCAATCTAGAGTTTCTGATTTCTCGACCTTTTATGAATCTCGAAATTCGAGAATTTCGAGTTTATCAGCGATTGAGTTTCTCGAGAAATTGGGAATAATTATTTGAATTTCTCGAGATTCTCGAGAATTATTAAACATTAATTTTAACAAAAAAAGTAGCTCCGTTTACTGTAAAAATTTCCAGATACAGAAAAATTTCTCTCGTTTTCAGTGTATTTAGGTTTTATCAAAATTAGAGTGGTTTTTAGAAGTTCTGAATTGAAAGTGATCTTACCAGTAGCCTCAAATTTATTCAATTCCTTGAATAGTGAGCGATAGTTGTCATTTATTGTTCACTGCATTCTCAAACTCTCACGAATACTTCTAAATCTAAATCAACGCGACCCTTTTCCTCTAATTCTGAGTCCGATGGCTGTATAAGCTCTTCACTTTCGTTGATGTCATTCGTTGATATATGTAATGCTTTCATTGTAATTAGAAGAATCAATTTCATTCTTTTTCCAGTTTTTATCATCTCGCTATTAGAGCAAATAGAAAAAAATCTTTTTCCTCGGGTTGACTAACTAATTTTGGATGTGAAGAAATTTCAATAACGAATTTATTGAGTTATCTCTTCCTTTAAAAATTTGAGATTGTATTTCAAATTAAAATTTAAAGCTTATTTCTGAACTGTTTTTCCGAAGAGATTTGAATAGAAATTTTAGGATTCCCTCTGCAGATAATAATGAGACTGCCTGACAGTTGAAAGCTTTCATTGATTTTGTGAAACCAATGGCACTCAAAATATTTAAAGCAACTACATGATCTTATTTGGTATTCCAAAAATGATTTAAATTTAGAAGATTTAAAGTTTTTTAAACATGGTTTCAATAGAATTTTGTTTAGTTTTGCAATCCAGGAGTAATGGCAACTCGTTTTTCTCTCCATTTAATTTTTTTACATAATTTTGCAAAATAGCATTGCGCACTGGCGAGTTTTAAATAATTTTTCAATCACCCTAATTTTAGAAATCGTTTGTTGTACAACTGAATCGGAATCACTATTGGAAGCTTCACTTTCACTGGTTTTTAGGGTTCCGTTTTTTATACGAAACACTATTGGTGAGAGTACAACGTGTTTTTCACATTATTTCGATTATCTCGTGAACCATTAATCCGATGAACTTAAAATTTGAGGTGCTTATAAAACTAACCTATCCACACAAGATGGCGGGTTAAAAAATCAATAAAGTTGTGTTCGTTTGTTTTAAGGACGTACGATGTAAAGCCTTTGAAAACATACATTTTTTAGCGAGACGAGTAGGGTATCATATGAAAGGGCTTCATTTCAGCATTATTTAAAAATATATTTTGGAATTTTACAGCTCACCATTTTTTGTACAATTTTGAAAAATGACGTTTTCGGGATGTTTTATTTCCCCGATTAACTCCGACCCTACTTCATCGAAAATCTTGAAATATATTTGGAATGATAGAAAATTGAGTAGGTTTTTAATGAAAAATATAGGAAAGTGGCAGACACTCATAACTATATTTATTAAAGGGGTGGGAATGTTAAGGGGTAAAAACATCATTTAAAACCAGGTCATGTGGGGTGTCATTTGAAAGAGCACTTGATTTTAGAAATATTGCCATTTTTTTAGAATTTTGCAATGCATAGTTTTTGAATTATTATCAATAAAGTGACACAAAAAGCTGGTCCCCCCCTTGCATTTCGAGCCTAATTAACAGAAAAATTTGAAAAAATTCACAGAGACAAGAAGTTTGATAAACTCTGAACGAAAAATATAGCGAACTCTCAAATAATTATATTTTTGTGTTTTTAAGGGATTGGGGTGGGGAAGGGTGAAAAAAAACTTTTTTGACCCAAGCGAGTGGGGTGTCATTTGAAAGAGGACCGAATTTCAAAAACTTTGCAATTTTTTTTAGAATTTTGTGGTACCCAATTTTTGAGTTATTCTAAAAACTGATTGACTAACTGATTGACAGAAAAAATTGAAAAAATTCATAGAGACAGGAAGTTTGCTATATTTTGAACGAAAATTATAGCGAACTCTCAAATAATTATATTTCTGTGTGTTATGGGGATGGGGGTAAGGAGGGTAAAAAAAAAACTTTTTTTGACCCAAGCGAGTGGGCTATCATTTGAAAGAGCACCGAATTTCCAAAACATTGCAATTTTTTTAGAATTTTCCGGTACACAGTTTTTGAGTTATTCTAAGAAATGTGCAAATTCCAGACCGTTCCCCTCCTACGTTTCGACACTGATTGACAGAAAAAATTGAAAAAATTTATAGAGACAGGAAGTTTGCTATATTTTGAACGAAAATTATAGCGAACTCTCAAATAATTATATTTCTGTGTGTTTAGGGGATGGGTGTGGGAAGGGCAAAATGAGTGGGGTGTCATTTGGAAGAACACTTAATTTAAGAGACATTGCAACATTTTTTAGAATTCTGCGATGCACAGTTTTTTAGTTATTGATGAAAAAAGTGCTATTTTAAGTGTATGTATACCACCCTATATTTCGACGCTGATATATAGAACAAATATTCCCAATTTAGACCATTAAAATACTGGTTAAATCTTTCTTTAGCTAACATAAACAGCTATGGATAAGACTTAACCTCAAGTAACATTTTTGATCAATTTAGATGTGATTGACATTTACTATTAACGTTTACGATTAAACATTTATTCTGTTATGTGATATAAAGACTTTACAACATAACTTTATGTCATTTATTTTTGATATTGTGTTCTTTTACATTCACGGAACCCTTGGCGAGCGAATTTTATTCGCACTTGTCCGACTTTTTTAACTGGTTTCATTTTCTTTACAAAATATTGACATTATCGTTAGGTGTTTCCCATGACTATAACATAACTGGTGGTAAGCTGGAGATATTTTGCCGTATTTCAACATTACACTGGCTCATCGCTTGTAGTGAAAACAATATCTGGCACGTAATTTTCGAACGCTTTTTCAGCTGGATATGAACCTTCAATTCGCATCAATCCTACCTAGGTTTTCCGATTTCCCATAAACATAACACAAATGTACGTTCAAAAATCTACGCTCGTGGAAGTTTGTCCATCGATCAATTGCTATGATATTAGATAAAAAGCCTTCATTTTGGTGATTTTAGGCTATTTTGCCATAGAAATAAAAATTGGTTTTCCCAATACATTTATAACAAATAACAATATTATCCTAAATTCGTATTAGGTATTACTGTTTGCATCGAAATCTAGATTTAACAATCAGAAAGTGATGGAGATTGACATTAACAATTATTGTTTAGTAAAAAAATATTCAAAATAATAATATTGAATGATTTATGGTTGTTTGTTCCATCTCGAGATTCTGGACAATTTTTCTCGAGAAATGGGAATCTCGAAAATGTGGAAATATCATTTCTCGAGAATTCGAGAGTTCCAAATTACAACTCTTTCTCGAGAATCTCGATACCGGATTCCTCGAGCAGAAACTCTACATCAATCCTCACTAACATTTTTATTTGCCATGTAAGAAGGGGATTTTTTGGATAACGACTTGTGTACAGCCAGTTCCAAAAAAGATGCTAAAATGGATTCAACAAATTACACACTCATATCAATTTTGTTAGTTATTACTAAAATATTTTTGAAATGCATACTAGTCATAATATTAACAGAATCATAAACAATATATTTAATGTTTTATATATTTAACTTTTTAATATATACTTATAAAAAATACTTCAAGAAAGATAATACGGCTTCCGTAAATAAAAAGCGACGGGAGATTTACTTTCTTTATCATACATCTGGAACAAGTCACTTGTAACCCTGTCCACTTGGAACAAGTCACTTGTGAGACATGCAGAGCTGTGCTTACCAAATATATTTGGTATGGTATATTTGATATAACCAAACCATTTAACAAAGTTTAGCTCAATGGAGTATGGATTATTGATGTCAAGTTTGGGGAGCTGCATCTGTTACCATCCTGGCTCTTTTCGACTCTGTTCAAAAGCGTACTATACGAATTGTTGGTGATTGAAATTTAACATTAAATCTTGATTCCCTACAACATCGTCGTTGCTGATCTCGTTGTTTTTTATAAATATCGTCACCAGCTGCAGTGCTCGGATGAAATCAGATCCATCATGGTTCAAACATATTCTCTTCTCCGTTATACTCGTCAATCGGTTTGTGCAAACAGTCAAACTGTCAAGATTACTCACTGTCATAGTGACAAAAACTAAAGGGACTTCTTTGTGTGTACATCGTACAAATGGAAGGCTTTGCCTGAATCAATAATCTCGAGCGCCTTCAATCCACAAACATTAAAAAAAAAAAGCGCCATAATCACCTCACAACGCATGTTGTTTTTGGACCTAGGTCTTAAAAGGTATCTTTGTGTTGTTTGGACACATTTTGTAATTCCTACTACACAACACTTTTTATTAAAAAAAAAACAATCTTATATACAAACTGAGATGCTATGACTTAGAAGAGTAACTTATTTCCTGATTTCGTTGAAGCTTTACATCTGAAGGTAAATTTCAAGTCAACGTCGACGGTTTTTCATCTAATGCAACTATTGAAGAAGTTATTCAAGGTTCCGGTCTATCCCTAACTCATTTTCTTATCTATATTAATGACTTGCTGAATTCTACGATCCATCAAATTCAAAGTTTTGCTGATGATGCTTCTCAAGAAGCTTCATGCTTCTCATGAAACACCAAATCTTTACTCACTGTTAGACCATATTTGATAAATTCATTAACCATTGATTTAAAAATAGTTTTGGGACCGGGTCTTGCTAACAATGTTCAATTCAACCCGAGCAAAACTCAAATTTGCCATTTTCTAGGTTAACAACACCTAATTCGTTTGCATTAAAGTTTGATTCTTGAAGAAAAAATTATCTTGAAGAGATAGAATCTGTTAGACTTCCAAGAGTTTGAAAATAATATGAAGTGGAATTCTCATTTTTTTAGCCTAGCTTAGAACGTTGTTATTAAACTAAATTAATATTTTTGGGTCGTTGTCGTAAGGTTTTTAATAGCAATCAGCTTCTTTTAACATATAAGTCATTTAATCGTTACTGCATGAAATATTGTTCTCACATAATAAGTGCAGCATACGGAAGCAGTTTGAAGTGTCTTGATTATATACAGCAGATAGATGGTTATCTATTGATAGGAATTGATCGGATTCAAATCTTATTAATGACCTTGATTCCTTGTATGTCGCTGATTTGACGGTATTTTACAAATGCATTATGGATGAACGGGCGTCTGTCTAGATCAAATCGATTTATTTAACAGAGTCTGGCATCCCTGGAATGCCATACAGGCGTGGGCCCTCCCTGATAACTTTAATCCTCAAAACTTTAAAATTAACGTTAAAAAAATTCTCAAAGAAAATTTATCAATACTCACAAACCTAAGTTTCCTAGTTAGTATCGTATCTACTGATATTCAGAGACGTTAAGCCCGTGGTCCCCAACCGTGTGTCCGCGGGCGCCTGCCAGCTGTTTTGTGTGTGCTACCACACAATAGTACGGTCATTACATTTTTTCATATACTTTTTGAGTTATTGTTATTATTTTTTTTCTTCTGTTAAACAACTCTGTTGCTCTATTTTTGCCTAATTAATTAGTGCAACTAACCAATTTTTTCTATTTTTTTTGATTTTTTCTTTTAATAACTAGCGTGTGGAGGTCGAAAAATCATAAATTTTCTTAAAAGTTTCATATAGTACTTTTGCAAATTTCGTCAAAAATAATGCTTTTAAAGCTTTTTAAAAATAAATGTTTTTAATTTTTATGGATTGAAATAAATGTTCAGCTAAAAATATCACCAACTTTCAGAACCAAACGCTTAACAAAGTTTTCTTAGCTTGTGACATAGGAGATCCCAAACACAACCTTTTCGTGCTCATTTCTTTACCTTTACTTTCCTCCGTCACAAGGTGCACGATTCCAGATTCCACAAATTTGTTATGTCTCATGACATTAGACCCACCTCACAAAACTATAAATCCAAATTTCAGTTTTGAAAAATTTCATTAATTTAAATTACAACCGTTCCCATGTTTCAGTTTTGCAATCTTGCAAAACATGTTTATTTGATTCAATTCAACGGTTTACAATGTCGTTTTTGTAATCATTGCAAAAACAATTTCCAAAAATTTTCCAATTGCCTTGTTTTTATTACACTCTTTTATTTAACCCGACTTTTGACAGCTGTGTTGGGTGGAATTTTGTGTTCCATTTTTCAGTAAATTCCCATTATGTGATTGATCCCAAATTTAAAAGACAAGTTTGTTGAAGCAGTTAGTACGTATTTCTAAAAGTTTTAAAGCAAAAAACTTTATAAAACTGAAGAAAAAAAATTCAAATTTTTCTTGACTCTAAAAGACCTTAAACAATTGCACTGAAATCCTCATAATCTGGTTAACCCATTTTGAGCGTAGGAATTTCGGTTATACTGTGTATATCATTATAATCATAGACATCATACATGTTTGTGTCAATTTTATATGGATAAAAGGCCTTACATTATAAATAATGCTTCTAAAAAAAATCGAAGTGTTACATTTCGTTTTAATTTCAAAGCTTATAGACCTTTTTTCTTAAACTTCAAATCGTTATTTTGGTGTATTTCAGATTACTTACAGCAATGATAATTAGAAATCAGCTATTATGTATGAAATTTTATTGCAAAAATGATAATAAAGCAACTTTAGTGAAAACAACCTTAAAACAACAAAAAACAATCTTGATTTGAAAGAAATAACAATTATTTGAAGTTTTTCGTTACACAAATCAGCTGATCACAACTGCCATAATTTTTTAGGGAAAAAAAGTCTTTCAATCACGATTCGTTTGTGTAATAATCGTTATTTATATCTTTATATCAGTTAATAAAATGCACTGTAGAAAGTTAAAAGAAAACTTGTATTGTATTTGTCAAAACCCTCCTAATGCTAAGCCTGATTGTTTTTTAAACAAAAATATTTCTTGTGGCAGAAAAAAAATTATTGTGCGGGTTTATTTTGACGCATATTATGTCAAAATAAATAAGTTATTTAGGTTATGTAAACAAAAGCAAATTAAAATTGGTGCTAAATATTGTTAATTTATTTATAATGCACAGCTAATATAATTTTTTTTAACAATTTCGATATATTTTGTCATTTGTGTAAGTTAGTTTGAAATTAGTTTAAATTTATTTAATTTTTGTACATGTATGATGTGTCAAATTCAATTTGAAGTTTTGCTTGCACAAATGCTGTTTTTATAACCCTTTCACAAATTGCACAAATTTTAAAATTGACAGACACAAATTGTGTTTTGCCTTGCACAAATTGTGTGGATATAAGATCGTTACATACCATTGGTTTTAAGAAAATTTTTGGTAAATTTAGACTGATTATTAGCAAACGTAAGTAAACATTATAATTTATAGCAAACATTTGTTGTTTGTGTGTGTTTATGCAGTAAAACGAATATGGCATATTTTATAAGAATTTTAAAAGAAGATTAAATTTTAGGTAAGTCATTTAATTACTGGTTTTACTTAAGATGTATTTACTGTGAATTAAAGTGGTAAGCTTATTTTTAAGTAAAATTAAATTCAAAAAACTGACTCAAAAAATGTATATGGTTAAAAACAATAAAATAAAATAAATAAAAAGAAATTTAAAAAAAACACACTTTTATTGAAAACGAACTGAAAACTAAAAAATAAATTTTGCATTGACAGAACACGATGTTCCAAAGAATCAAAAGTTATGTTCAAACGTTGTTTATTAATAACTATGTTTGCTTTCAAACTGTAATAAGGAAATAAATATTTAAATATCTTTTTAAACAATTTTACACAGATGGCAAAATTAGATGTACAGACTAGAATACTATTTAACTAGCAGTTTTGTTAGATAAATAATTTTCCGTTATAGTTTTTTACAAAAAATAAAAGTGGGTGGCATAGTGAATATAGAAAGGCAATAAATATGTAGAAAATGTGCTAATTCTAAATCTTAATTATGTAATAAGTATAAATACTAACACTTAATTCAACTATTTAAAAGTATTAAAATTACTTATAATACAAAATGTGATGTAATACGTTCAATACGCTAACTGCGCCACCCACTTTTATTTTTTGTAAAAAACTGTAACGGAAAATTATTTTTCTAACAAAACTTCTAGTTAAATAGTATTCTAGTCTGTACATCTAATATTGCCATATGTGTTAAATTGTTTAAAAAGATATTTTAAATATTTATTTCCTTATTACAGTTTGAAAGCAAACATAGTTATTAATAAACAACGTTTGAACATAACTTTTGATTCTTTGGAACTTCGTGTTCTGTCAATGCAAAATTTATTTTTTAGTTTTTAGTTCGTTTTCAGTAAATGTGTGTTTTTTCACATTAAAACTGCAACTCAGTTATGTAGCTACCACTCTTATGGAGATTTACTTTATATATTTTAAATGCACTTACTTGTGAGTTATTCCTCTGAGCTTTTCGTATTTCTTCTTGTTTTCAGTACACCACTTTTTTCAACAAAAACACCTTTATAAAAATTAATTTGAATTTTATTTATTTGCTTCTATTTCCAGTAATAATATTTTGTATTTATTTATTATTTTGTCATAGTCTCGAATGTGAGAATGATTTAATTCAAATTTAAACTTTGCATTTGTTATTTTGGTTTTTTCTTAAACAACAACACAACTTATTATTAATATTAATATTATTTCATTTCATTATTATAACACTTAATCTTATTCCACTTAAATAAGTCACACTTATTAATTCACTCGTTTTTGTTTTCCGTTAATCCTTTTCGAGGATCATTTATTATTTCGTTAAGATCGCGATACAGACTAACTAACACTTTGGGATTTCCATCTATTTATGCGTAATCTTGGTTGCAAAAAACTAAACGCATAACAAAAGATTGCATTCATTGAATTTGATTTGAATTCCTTTTTTTTTGATTTTCTTCATATGGAATATAAGAAATTATTTTTTATTATTTATTTATTTCTGTTGTATATTGGAAATATATTTATTCATATGCATAATGCTATGATATTGCTTGGAAATATTTTGCGTTTGCAAAATTATGAGAACGAATCTTTTTCTGTGGGAAAGTTATTATTAAGAGATTGGGTTGCATCCTAAAGTAATATGAATTAGATCATTGTTAATACAATGTTGCTAATAATATTTTTCTGGATTTTATTGTTGATAAAAATTTTGTCTTATGCTTTTGCTTGAAGACATAATTTTCAAAGATTGTTTTGAGAAGTGAAATTATTGAAGCTATTTTGTTTCAAATGGAATTTGTTTTGAGAAGTGAAATTATTGAAACTGTTTTATTTTAAATGGACTTTGTTTTGTCTAAAGGAAAATATGAATATTTCTTGAAATAAAATTAAGGTTCTTTAATTGGATTTTTGGTTATAATGTATGAATGAGATTAAGGTTCTTTGATCGGAACTTGGGTTGTATGAATGAGAAGGTTTGAGACATTGTAGTGAATCTGAAGATCACTACAGTTACTCGAAACTCGAAATCGGAGAAACTCTATTTTTATTGTGGGAAAATTTATTATTTCTAGAATTATGTTTATTATTCTTTTTTTTGGTAGATTTCATATAAAAATCTACCTATTGCAATGGGCTTCATGTCGGAATTTCGAAAAAATTTTTGTGCCAAACGACTATATATGATAAGCGGAGACGAAAAAACAAAAAAACAAAAATTTGTATATTTATATATATATATATATATATATATATATATATATATATATATATATATATATATATATATATATATATATACATATACATATATATATATATATATGTATATATATATATAATATATATATATATATATATATATATATATATATATATATATATATATATATATATATATATATATATATATATATATATATATATATATATATATATATATATATATATATATATATATATATATATATAAATACATATATATATATATATATATATATATATATATATATATATATATATATATATATATATATATATATATATATATATATACTAGCAGGACCCGGCGTATCAACAAACGATATGGAAAAAACAAAGCAATACTTCTTAAACAATACGCATATGAAATCGACTACTTGGCCAGATCCACACCATCACACACTTACTTAATAAGATGTCGAAGGTACGCTATTATTCCAAGTTTTATTAAGAACAGCACTACAATGTTATCAAGATTGATTCCTAGAAATAGCATACTCACTAACAAACTCAACAATACCATTTACACACTACACACCAAAATTCTCAACATATTAATAAAGGATAAATGCAACCAACTCTCACACTCCAATAAACACATATATAATCTACAGGAAGAAATTTTAAATACATTACCCGAGCACATTACTGATGATTTCCTAACCAAACAAAAACAATATTATGACAAAACAGTAATTGCACAAAAAGAGAAACTTACAGCCAAATTCAACAAACTATATGATAAAACAATACAGACTTTAAAGCTTGACATAGACGACAAAAGTTTCCTCAACCTCACGAACATTGACGTTCCAACAGATGTACAATGGCTATTATCATTAGGACCTAAATTCGCTGTCCCGTATACTGACAAAGATTTCCCACTTTTCGATATTATTGCTGACACTGAGGAAATAATTAAATGTATCCAATGTATGAAGAATAAAGAAATAGCTAAAGCTAAATTCGCTCACGTTTTATCCTACAGAAATGATTGGCGCAAAACACAGAAAAATGTAGTCAACAACACAATCAACCTTATATACACCAAAACGCAGAAATTTATTAAACAACATAAAAACATCATATTAGTAACCAGCGACAAAGGAAAAACGACAGTTTTAATGTTAAGGACCGACTACCACAGTAAGATCACAAACCTATTACTCGATGCTGAAACATACAAAACATTACCATCAGACCCCACTAATAACTTACAGCAAACTAACAATAAGTTGATACAGCGCTTACTAGACGAACAGATTATCACAAAATACGATAAACCTAAACTTACCACCTATAATACATCAGCTCCCAAATTATATGCACAACCGAAGATACACAAACCGGGCATCCCTGTCAGACCAGTTATTGCAACCATAGATACCCCTTCATCCCAACTTTCGAAAATGATATCTGAGATATTAAAAAACTTATTAAACGATGATAACATTAATATTACAAACTCTATGGACTACAAAGAAAGAGTCACACAGTTAAAAATTGACAAAAATGAACAAATGGTCAGTTTTGACATAATCTCGTTATTTACTAATATACCAACATATTTAGCCTTCGAAATCATTTACGAGAGATGGGACGATTTAACTAATTATACTAAAATATCCAAAACACTGTTCTTCGACATACTTCGTTTTTGTTTAATCAAAGCAAACTATTTTGTTTACAATAAAACTTATTATAAACAAATATTTGGCATGCCCATGGGAAATCCATTATCGACAGTGATATCTGATATTGTCACACAAAAACTACTTACAACTACACTAAATCAACTCACGTTTGTCCCAAAAATCTTTGTCAAATATGTCGACGACATATTTGCCATACTTCCATCAACGCACATAGACGATACACTTGATAAACTTAATAATTTCCACCCTAAATTGAAATTTACGATGGAAAAAGAATGCAATAATCAACTACCATACCTAGACGTATTAACTATACGGGACCATGACGGCACCGTTAGTACAGATTGGTACAGAAAAAACACCACTTCAAACAGAATTATCAACTATTATACACAACACCCACAGCAACAAAAATTAAATACAGCAACCAATTTTATCCACCGCGTCTTAACACTCAGCTCGTCTAAATTCCATGTCAAAAACCAAAACTTAATCAGAAACATCCTTAGATGCAACAACTACCCAAAAAATACAATACAAAAACTGCTTCACAAAGCAATAACAAATCACAATAAACAAACACCAACCATTTCACCCTCCATCGAACACACAACAATAAACAGCTACAAAAAAATGACATACATTCACGGTATAACCGAAAAAATTAAAAAAATTACCAACACCTTTTGCCCAAACATAAAACTAGCCTTAACCAACACCAAAAACGTAAAGCGCATATACACAAAACTAAAAGATCCAACAGAAAAATTGCTCAAAACTAACGTTATATATGAAATACCGTGTTTGGGTAACACAACTAACAATGAGAAATGCCTCAATACATACATTGGACAAACTAAACAACAACTGGGTAAACGGATGGCCAATCACAAAAACGATATTAAACGCCTAAAAACTGACCCCACTGTACCAAAAACGGCATTAATGGAACACTACATAGATCAAAACCACTATCCAGATTTTGACAATGTGAGAGTTTTGGAAACCGAACAAAACTTGTCTAGACGGCTGACGAAGGAATCACTACACATTTACACACACAACACAGTCAACATTAAACGAGATACAGACAATTTAACTCCGATCTTCTGCAATGTCATCAGTAATGAACTCCACCAAAAATCAAAACACAAAAACAATAAAAAACGAAAAAGATCACCCACACCAAACCGCACACAAACTAATTACAACACCAACATTAACATCAACAACAATAATCTAATTAATACTAATATAAATAACCCAACCACAACACAACATAACAATAAAAAATTCAAAATAAAATAAATATTTAACAATATAGACCTTACTGATAAAAACAGTAAACAAAATGATAACATTGAAAAGAATAGTCTATTAATGATTCTTGGACATAAAGCACACTCCGGCATTTTAATTATATTTTTGCTTTTAACTCGTTTTTTAATTAATTTATATCTAGTAATAATCAATGTAAATATGATTGTTCTTTTATTCTGTTCTTTTATTTATCTGTGTGTTAACTTAAACAAATAGTTATAATAGTTGCATTAACCTAAATAATAGATAATTTATTTTTCTGTGTGTTAACTTAAACAAATAGTTATAACAATATCAACCTAATTAGTTATAATAGTATCAACCTAATTAAAAGATAAACAACAACAATAATATAACTCAATATCACCATTAAGCATGTAAATAGAACACAAAATGTAAGTAATTTCCTGTTACTCCAAACTAGTTTTCATTGTATAATCAAAACAACATCCTAATTTTATTTTATTCTATTTTATATTATTGATAGACATTTCCTTGAAAATGGCTACATATTAGCCGAAACGTCGGAAAAATAAAAAATAAAAAACTAATAAAAACGAAACATTATGGAATAAATTCTTAATAGTTTCAATATCTAGACCGATAAGCCGAACAATATCAACACTTTTTATATATATATATATATATATATATATATATATATATATATATATATATATATATATATATATATATATATAAATAAACGATATGAGATATAATGAAAACGACCGGCACTCTCACGGTCGCATTTGTTGAGGTAGATCAAAATAAATTTTTTTAACATGTTTGTACTATTAATATCTCGGACGAGTTCTTGAATCAGCAAAATCCGACACGTGGTTAAGGAACTAGAGCCTTTTATCTAAAAAAAAATGATTTTTTAAATCCATTATAATGGCCGTTGTGATACTAATATTTTAAAAAATTTAACAAATTTAAAATTTTTGGAATCTTTTTTATCAATTTGTTTTAAAAATAGACCTCTGCAATTAGAGGTTCCGGAATGAGCGGCTCCAACAAAAAAGTTTGCAAAAAAAAACTTTTTTTTAAACAACCGGCACTCTCACGCTTGCATTTGTAAAGCCAGATCAAAAAACCTTTTCTAAAAATGTGCGTTTTATTAATATCTAGGACAAGTTCGTAAATCAGCCAAATCCGACACATGGTTAAGAAACTAGAGCCTTTATACTAGAAAAAAACTCTGTTTTTTAGATCCGTTATAACGGCCGTTTAGATTCCAATATTTTTAAAAACTTCAAAAATTTAGAATTTTTGAAACCTTTTTAATCAGTTTCTTTAAAAAAAAAGACCTCTGCAGTTGGAGGTTTCTGAGTGAGCGGCTCCAACGAAAAAGCTTGTTTAAGACAAAATGCGTTTGAATCAACCGGCACGCTTACGGTCGCATTTGGGGAGCCAGATCAAAATACCTTCCGTAAACATGTGTGTTCTATTAATATCTTTGTCAAGTTCACAAATCAGAAAAATCTGACACATGGTTAAATAACTAGAGGCTTTATACTAGAAAAAAATTTTGTTTTTTTAATCCGTTATAACGGCCGTTTGGATACTAATATTTTTAAAAACTTCATAAATTTAGAATCTGTGGAAACATTTTAATCCGTTTCTTATAAATATAAATCTCTGCAGTTAGAGGTTTTTGGCTTGTTGGCTTCAACAAAAAAGTTTGCAACAATCCATAACAACAATTTTCAAAATCCTTATAACAGTGAATGAAAAAAAAATAAAAAGGTTTGAATGGAAGAAATTAATTTTTTTTTCTTAGAAATAAACTATTTTGATAGTTTGCAGTAATCGGACGACATATGATATAGCGTAGGTTTGTGTCATATATTGTCACACACATGTTCTGTGGTAGATTTGATATTTGTTTGTTGCAAAATTGGATAGATATAGTTTTGCATATATATGTAACTAATTTTCTGTTTGAAATTAGTTTGTGTTGTATAAACTAATCTGATACATCAGATTCTACTGGCACACAAAACTGTCTGATCTCGAAATCTACCTATTTCTAGCGGATATACGTGCCGCTTGGACTTTTTTGTTGTGCTATCAAATGAAGCCGAGGTTTCACGGAAAGTGAGCAAATTTTTGGTGGGGATTCGAAAACTATCACTGGAAGTGGACGGTCGAACTGAGTGAATAGAGTCGGGTATTATTTTGTGGATTTTTTATTTTTTTCTTATTTTAAGTTTTTTTGTGTTTCCGTTGGGTTTCTGTCCCGAAAAAAATATAAAATTAAAATTGAATTAATATTTCAATTATTAGTGATATCAGAGAGGACAAAAAGTTCTAACAGTGTTGTATTACATAATTATTAAGAAAATTAAAATTAAAACTGAAATAATATATCGATAATTTTTGTAATTGTTCAGTCAGTAAAGTTGGCTATCGTCGTAAAATAAAAGTAAAATTATCCATTTTTATAATTGATTTGTTTGTAAAACCGTTAGTGATATCGAAAATTAATTAATATTTCAATTTCAATATTTCAATTATTAGTGATATCAGAAAAAACAAAAAAAATAAATTTATATCAGTGCATATTAAAATAATTGTAAAGAAAACTATTGGTGTTTTAATTTTCGAACGAGAAAGGTACATGGCAGCTACACTAGTGCATTGGGTGAAAATGGGTGAGTTTAAGATCTAAGTTTTTTTTCTTTTTTCTTGGTTTCAGCTTGGTTAATTATGTTAATCGGGGTTGTTTGTTTGTTCTTGGTGGTCACGTCATGACTAACCAGGTTGTGAGGCTTCGATTCTATAATCAATATAGAATCGCTCTCCCCATCAACCTAATATAGATTAAGAGATTATCATTATTGTGAGAAAGAGCATGGTTCAACGGACATGTTGGTAAGTAGGGATGGCCGTCTTAGTTTTTTTTCTTAATTTTTGTTTATCCTTATGAACCGCTCATTACAAGGACTACCTGGTTGCCGGATAAAACACACGACCTCAAATGACTGAGCGAAGTCGAGAGCGGTATCCTCCTATGTGCAATCTCTTCTCTCATTTGGGGGCCTAGGTTGCACTGCTAATCGTTACAGTGGCGCATAAGTTACCTCAATTATATATGATCCAAACGAATGGAAGGATCATGCGTCTAACCCGTAGTTCTGTTGACGGGGTTTTCCATCATACATGAATGTCATCCAATAATACACTTTCTAGTGGGTTGATCAATGTGTATGGTGGATTATGTTACAATTTACCTAGAGCGTTCTTAGTTGTTGGTGGTACCAGGCGATGAGCCGATCAGCTGATCACTGATTTTGTTGGAATCGTCGAACTGGGAGCACTATGTTTTTGTTTTGTCTTTCTGAGTGCGGTGTGTTTCTCCAGTTGTTGAGTAGCTTCAAGATGTTTTATCGCGGACAAAGCCAGCTTAAAGTTTTATTTGTTTGTTTTTTTTTGTTTCATAGGTTAAGGTTATTTATTGGCCGTTGAACGATTTGTGTTTTGTTTCTTATGTATTTTTTAGGTTAAGTTTATTTATTGGCCGTTGAACGAGTTTGCTAGGCTATAAAACGTAGTTTTATCACGAACACGTCCAGTTTGTATGTTGTGGTTATTTTTAAATATAAATGCTGTAGTTTTGTGTCTGTTAGGTCAGTGAAGCATTTCGAAGAGTTACTGGGCGCAAGATGCTCTGCTGTGGCCGAATTTCATGTCGGTTGTCGTCGGACAGAGCATCTTGCGTTCATAAGTTCTCATCGATGTGTTGCAGCAGTACGGCTGCACCCGCAGTACACGTAGACCCCAGCTAAAAACTGTTGCCCGTCATCGAAAGAATCTATTATTCCTAAACTCCTAATACTCCTTCCATATCCTGAATTCCTTTGTCAAACCTCATATTCGGCACTGGAGTGACAACGCTGAAAAAGCTGTAACTATATTATTATTATTTTTGGCTATCGGTATCGTTATTGTTCCGTTCTCGATTGTAATTTTTATTTTGTTTTGGTTATTGGTATCATTTTATCTTAAAATTGTTTTGTTCTTATATCTGGACCAGTCAACAACCCCGAGTTCTAAATAAACTAGACCTACCTTATTTTAGTTACATTTCTCAGAGTACCATGGCAGTTTTCAGATGTTGGGAATTTTAGGTACAGAATTGGAACTCTCTTGTATATATCTAGTTGCAAAATTTTTTATCGTTTACTTACCTTCAAACTGTTTGGCCCAGAGATAGCTTTTGATGTTCTTGCTTGCCGACCTTATCTGTAAACCATGTTCTCTCTCACATAAATGTTTAAGTTTTTATTTCTTTAAAGTAAATTACATTAATTTTTTTTTGGTTTGTGTTATAAATTTCAATATCAGTATAATTTACTAGTTTCACCGATACATTTTTGTTTTGTAGTATCGTTGATTTTTGCCTCGTCGAATATTAATAATAATTTTGGATTTCTTTTAGATAAGTGCTTTACAACATTTTCTTGTGTTTTATTATAATTAATAAAGGAATAATAAATAAACCAATAAATGGATCATATTTTGGGAAAGGAATTTGTCGAAAAGGGACTAAAATCCGATATCTCAAATTATAGGCCAATAGCTTTACTATCAGTCCTATCCAAAGTCTACGAGAATTATATTAACACACACATTTCAATATTTCTGGAAGTAAATTATTTATTTTCCGACAGCCAATACGGTTTTCGAAACAAAAGATCAACCATCGATCTATTAAACTATGTAGCGCATTGTTGGAACAGCATACTTGATAAAGGTGGTGAACGTACGTTATCGCTTTAGACATCTCCGAAGCATTCGATCGAGTCTGACATGCAAACTTAATCAACAAGCTTATTGCGTATGGTTTTCATCCCAATGTTGTGATTCAAAATTTTCTATCCAACCGATACATTTTGGTCTCCTTAGACGGATTTTCTTGAGTCTTTCTTGAGTCCAAACTAATTAACGCTGGTGTACCTTAAGGCTCAGTATTGTCCCCAACCCTATTTTTGATTTATATCAACGATTTGCTGAAAATCACAAGCAATCCAATAAATAGTTTTGCAGATGATAGTACTCTGCACAAGTCGTTCGAGCCCCTTCCTTCAAAAGGTAAAATGCACGAACGAATTAATCCCACCCGGAGAGACGCTGCCATAAACGTGAATAAGAACCTAAAAATAGTCGCCGATTGGGGTGACCAAAACCTGGTCAATTGAAACTCTACCAAAACACAACTGTTGATTGTTTCCAGATCAAAGACCGAGTTCCCAAAGTTATTTTATTCAGTATGTGTGATGAACCAATAGGTGAATGTAAAACATTCGTTTATTGGTTGTCACAGTTTCAAATGACCTACTCTGGAACGATCATGTTATGGCGATGGCAAAAAGCGCGTATAAAAAACTCGGCCTCCTAAATAGATGCAAAAAAATTTTCACTCTATAACAATTACTCCATGCTTATAAGTCCTATATTCGTCCCTGTATGGAGTACTGTTGTCAAGTTTGAGGTGCTGCTTCTGTTTTCATCTTGGCCCTCTTGGACTCTGTTCAAAAGCGGGCCGTACGAATTGTGGGTGATCGAGCTTTGACACCAAAACTTGATGCCCTACATCATCGTCGCACTGTGGCTGACCTCGTTGTTTTTTACAAATATCGTCATCAACAGTGCTCAGATGAAATCAGGGGCATCATGCCTCAAACTTATTCTTATCCCCGTTCCACTCGGCAACCGGCTACCGCAATCAGTGAAACGGTAAAGAACCCGCGCTGTCATATTGGCAGATCGCAGAGAGACTTCTTTGTCCGAAATACACACAAATGGAATAGTTTTTCCGGAATCCTCAATCTCAGGTGGCTTCAACCCGCAGAGGTTTAAAAAAGTGTTCATCAACACCTTAGAACACCAGTTGTTGTGAGACCTAGGTCTGGTCTTAAAAGGTATTTATGTGTTGTTGTGACACATATTCTAAACCCTATTACACAACACTTTTTATTTAAAAAAAAATTCCAAAACAAACACAGTTGATATTGGTAGGAATATTATCAGGGTAATACGAAGCCTGAGAATAACAAAAGAAATCATAACGTAAACACAACGGCGATGCAAGGTTGTTAATTGAACTTGACCGGTCATAATTAGGTTATCGGTTTCTTTATTTAGCATTCGTCATAATAAAAGATGACGAATACGAATGCACCTAATTTACATTTAAATCGTAATGGTGATGTGTTGACCTTGCATTGATATCGTGTTATGTGTTGAGAGCCTAGTTTAACCTTTGTTGTTAATTTTAGTTATTTTCCGCTTATCTCATATCATTTGGTATGGAGCATCACAGGAATTAGTTTCAAGTGTTGATAAGTATATATTTATTTTATTAACGCACACAACTACATTTCTTTTAGAATACACATAACGAGCAAGTTACAACATCTACACTGCAGAAACGCCGCTTGGATATTAACCTCCCCCAAAACGATCTATGTACAACCATTGGGAGGAAGCTACTGATATTATCGAATATCATCTATAATTAAACCGTGAAACCAGTCCGACCCTTCCTCAGCAATACTGGGTGGTACAGACGTGTTATTGCTAATTATTCTACCCTATCTGCAAGCCTAACGAGTTGCTGAAGAAAGATCGCCAATTTCTTTGGAATACAGATGCACAGAAAAGTTTCGATTCACTAAAAAACTCACTGGTTACAGCCCCAGTTCTCGTCCACCCTGATTTTGCTCGTCGTTTTTATATCCAATGTGATGCAGCGCTACAGGGATAGGAAGTATGCTGTTTCAAAAATCTGGCGACGGAACGGAACATCCTTTGGCATTGATGTCACACAAGCTAAATTCGGCTCAAAGGAATTATAGTATCACTGAACTGGAATGTCTTGCAGCAGTTCTAGCCGTTAAGAAATTCAGGGTCTATGTAGAAGGACATCCGTTTACCATCATCACGGATCACTCTTGTTTAAAGTGGCCTATGTCTTTGAAAGATCTTTTGGGTAGACTGACCAGATAGAGTCTTAAGCTGCAAGCTTACGATTTTGATATTAAATCCTGCAAGGGAACCCAAAACATCGTCGCCGACTCATTATCCCAGTTCAATGCCGACGAGATTGATAGTTCAGTAAAAGATGTCCAGGATGTTGTGATGGATCTGGATCTTTACTCTGAACATTTTAAGGACCCAGAGTACCTAGTGCTACGACCCCACGCAGATTCTAATGCTTTACATACAAACTAACACTGGGTTGAAACTCCTGAACAAAGATGAACACTGGCGACTCTTGGTTCCCATCCCAATGCGAAATTCTCTCACCTGTCAAGCCCATAATCCCCCTCTTTTGGCTCACCTAGGTGCAGCCAAAGTCACAGATAAACTACGGCGCATGTTCTTTTAACCATCTTTAACTCGAGACGTTAAAGAATATGTTCGGAATTGTCAGTCATGTCGGATGAATAAGTGCGCTAATGAAACACTGCGGCCACTCCATTGGTCAGGAAAGCAAAGTATTTCGTCCTTTCCAGAGAATATATGTTGATTTTCTAAGACCCTACCCAAGATCAAAGTGGGGTAATGCGCATCTTGTTGTCGCATTGGATCATTTCAGCCAATTTGTGCGGACAAAGCCTCTTTGACAAGCAACAGCCGCTAACTTAGTCACCTTTCTAGAGAACGACGTTTTTAACCTCTTCGGCGTTCCTAAATCATTTGTCTTAGACAATGGCAAACAATTCGAGCCCCATTTACTGGCTAACTCACCTAAAAGTAAAACATTCGGAGTGATGCATATATTTACTCCTAAATATTCATCCCAGTCCAACACTTCTGAATGAGCAAACCGTTCCATTGTATCTGCCATTCGTTCTTATATCAAAATAGACCACAAAATCAGTCAGCCTTGTGAAATGTTTACCATTGAGTTCACTCCTAATTTTGTGGCTTTTGGACGTCCCCGAGGTAACCATGGTTCCGAATACCAAATCCTTTGTGATATTCATCACATTTCTGGACAGCATTCATGCGCCAGTTTCAGTGCTGACAACCTCTCTGATATTCAAGAAGCCGTCCTTCTTCACCTGCACCGCGCCTATCAAAACACCTCTCATTGGCTCTCATTGGTACCCGCAAAACGTGCTCGACCTGGTTCGTAATAGTTATTTAATTAGTAATCTTTCTCCTTCAACTCTTTAAAAATGCATATTTTTATTTCAGGGATAAGTATTAATCTTACAAAAAGCATTTAAAATTTATTTGTTTATTCAACATAACCTTTCCTTTCAATTAGAACTTAATTTTTTTAATCAAAGAATATTGTATTTTAAATTAACTTTGTTAAACGATTGTATAAATTGAAAACTTAGATGAGTGAAAAAGTTTTCTATGCTATATCTGTTAAACGGTCATCAAAGTTTAATTAGAGAAACTTTTTAATCTTTTCGAATTTGCATTAAAAATAGTTTTGATGTTTAGTTTTTGTTATTAACAGAAATTTAATTTCTAGTGGAATATTAAAACAGTTAACCTCTGAAAAACCTTGATGTAACTAGTGTTTAAAACGAAATAATTTGTTCGTTAGATCAATATGTATAAAATATCTTGCATCGCAAATTATGAGTTCGAAAATTATAAAAAAAATGTTATGATACGACGACATAATACAAATGTCACAGTTGGGTGCATTTCTGCTTTAATAACCCTTCTTGAGACAAGAGTTGTGTATACACAAATGTGGTTTTTCTTTTTAAATAAGCAAAACAAGCTCCACACAAAAATTTCTTGTCACAGAAAAAAAACTATTTGGCATCCTTTTTTTTCACATATGGGTAATTCTTTTACAAACCGAACACCTTTCTGATCGACACCTCTTCAATTTGGCTGAAACTTTTTTTGTGGATTCTATGTCAAAAAAAAGAGATAAGTGTCCGAGGAATTTTGCATATTTTCGATAATGCAAGTGATCAAATATTTCAGAAAAGCGAGTTTTTTGGCTGCGTCAAATTTTACGACAAAATCATGTTTTTAAAATATGGTCCTTTTCAATTATTATTCTTAAAATATTAATTTATGTAGCGCGTAACGACCAAAAAACGATTTTTTGCTAATAAATCAAAATCTGTAACTTGTATCAAAAAAAGTTAAACGTAAAAGTTGTAGATAATTAAAAGAAATACATATTTTGTCAAAACTACCTAGTTTTTGACTTACCCTCAAAATTTTAAATTAAATTGCAAAAAATGTTACAAATCATCTTTGTAACAATTATTTATTGAAAATTTGCATTATCCAACCCCAAAAAACTCGCTTTTCTGAAATGTTCGATCACTTGTATTATCGAAAATATGCAACAAAAAAAAATTCGGATACGTATTTCTTTTTTTTCGACATACAATCCGCCAAAAAAGTTTCAGCCAAATCGAAGAGGTGTCGATTGATTTTCATCAAAATCCGTTCGTTTTGTAAAAGAATTACCCATATATTTTAGGTTATGTAAAGTAAACAAATTCAAAATGATGCTAACATATTTAGAAAGAAATAATAGCAAAATTAATTTTGATGTTTTGCCGGAACAGGTGAGAGATTAGTTGGAAAGTCAGTATATATAATATACATATATATATATATACATCAGTGGCGGATTATCATACAAGTTTTAAGGCAACCGCACCAGGGCCCCGCGATTCAGGGGCCCCAAGCATAAGCAAAAAGGAAAATAAAGCCAGACATGTTTGAAATATATTTATTTGCAGGCATTTAAATTACAATTTTTCTGTACTTAAGTGTTACAAACTGGTCTATAATTTCAACGAATTTAATTTCGTCCAAAATTTCATTTTAAATAGAAAGAATGGATAAATCGTTCAAACGATCATTACTCATAGCATTACGCAAACTTCAGTTTTGAAAATGATCGTTCATCTTTAACATTAGTGACAAACATGCACAAAAACATTCGTAGTAAAATATCGATATTTGGAAAAGTGGTGAAAAGATTATCATTGAACATTGTTTTGTACATCGATTCATAATTTAAATTATTAAATGTGAAATAATTTTTGACAAATTGACATTCGTCAATCAATTGATTTGCATTGAGATCTTTTGGGTATTTTGCGGTTAATGCTTTGCAAGAATTTATAGCAATCTATTCATAACTCATTAAATTTAATTGTATCAAAAACGAGTACTGGCTATCTAGATCTTCATAAACTTTAGCACGCTCTTTCAGATTGAACAGCAAAGCCTTAATAATTGGCTTGAACAACGATTTTTCAAGGTGGTCTTTTTGTTCCTCTGGAAAAAGTGTTTGTGACGTTGAGCGAGTTCGAATATTGTTTACGGTTTGAATATTAGATAGAATAGAATTTAAAAGCTGACAGGCTCTATCAAAAATGTTGTTGTAATCTTTATTTTCCCAATCTGTAACTATTGAATCAAACAGTTTTTTTGTCACCGAGACAGTTATATTAGATTTTTGTAATGCTCGATTCACAAAATTAAACTTGGTTAGTACACTTTTCCAGAGTACAAGCATCAAAATATTTTCGAATTGACATAATTTTTTTTATCAAACCTGTTACCACTGCTTTGTTATCATCACTGAAGCTTTCCTCATTCAGGAAAGTTTTTAAAATATGCAACACTTTTAAATAACAAGAATGTAAAGCGTGAACTGATTTGTACCTAGCTGACCATCTCGTTCCAGTTGCTCTTTTTAACATGTTTTCGCTATTTTCGGTTAATTGTTCTTGTAATCGATTCCATCGAAAAGGGGAATATACGAAAAATCCATATAGTTTTTCAACCATATCAAAAAACTTAGTTGCAGCAGTATTGCCAGAAATACTATTTTTACCGACTAAATTTAATGAATGCGCAAAGCAAGCAAAAATTGCTGTTTCATTTGTTTGATAAATCAATCTTTGTAGGTCACCATAAATACCTGCCATATTGTAAGCGTTGTCATGTGACTGGCCTCTACAATTATCAATGTTTATTTCTTTTTCATTGTGGAATTTCATAATGATGTCAAAAAGATAATACGTCTTTAATGTATGACCTTCGATTTCAATAAATGAAATAAATCGTTCACAAATCATATTATTTTTAACATATCGAACACAAAAAGACAACTGGTCTGTATGGCTCACATCCTGAGTGGAATCGACGCTAAACGAATATCGAGATTCTATGATTTCCGAAACAATGTGATTTTTAACATGTTTTGCCATTATAGAGATGAATTCTTCACAAATTGTGCTTGAAAGATACGATGCGTTTTCTAAAAATATTCCGAATAATAAAAAAATCATTTGTCAATGTTACATGAAAAGAGTGTATCTTTT
>OY856187.1:288160423-288209731 GCA_963693315.1 Diogma glabrata | reverse complement strand
GTCATTGTTTTTACACTGACAATGTAAATGTTTCTGCTCAAAACTTTACAGAAACCATCCAATTTGCTATAAATAAATTTGTCCCTTTCTCCATAATAAAACCCAAACAAAAATACTTGTATTCGAAAGCTGCCAAAACGGCACTTAGAAACAAACGTAGATCATTTAATATTTGGATTCATAACAAAACTCCCACTAATCGATCCCAATATCTAAAGGCCAACAAAATATCTAATCAGATTATCTCAAACGAAAAGTCCGAAATTGACAGAGCGAAAGCCTCAAAACTTACGTCTATGTCTGTTTCTGACAAGAGTTTCTACAGTGCCATTAATTCTTTAAATTCTGGTACAAAATTTTCTATTCCCCCTATTATTGATGGTGATTTAATCGTCAATGATCCCGCAAAAAAAGCTAACTTGTTCGCTGAACGCTTTGCTCTGAACTCCACTGTTTTGGAAACTCCTAAAGAAATACCCCAAATCCAGTCTTCAGGAGTTAATATGAATAAACTTCACTTCAAACCCAAAATAGTCGCTAAACTTTTAAAGGGGTTAAACATCAACAAAGCATCAGGAATGGACCATATTCCACCCATTATTTTAAAAACCTTTTCCAAAGAACTTGCACCAACTTTAACTAAAATATTCTACCAATCCTACAAATCTGGTATATTTCCCTCGTGCTGGAAGTTGGCAAATGTCCAGCCCGTCCCCAAAAAGGGACCAAAATCCGATATCTCAAATTATAGGCCAATAGCTTTACTATCGGTCCTATCCAAAGTCTACGAGCATTATATTAATACACATATTTCAAAATTTCTGGAAGAAAATCATTTAATATCCGACAGCCAATACGGTTTTCGAAACAAAAGATCAACTACCGATCTATTAAACTATGTAGCGCATTGTTGGAACAGCATACTTGATAAAGGTGGTGAAACATACGTTATCGCTTTAGACATCTCCAAGGCATTCGATCGAGTCTGGCATGCCAACTTAATCAACAAGCTCGTTGCGTACGGTTTTCATCCCAATGTTGTGAAGCTGATTCAAAATTTTCTATCCAACCGATACATTTCGGTAACCTTAGACGGATTTTCTTCTGAGTCTAAACTAATTAACGCTGGTGTACCCCAAGGCTCAGTATTGTCCCCAACCCTATTTTTGATTTATATCAACAAATTGTTGAAAATCACCAGTAACCCAATAAATAGTTTTGCAGATGATAGTACTCTGCACAAGTCGTTCGAGCCCCTTCCTTCAAAAGGTAAAATGCACGAACGAATTAATCCTGCCCGGAGAGACGCTGCCATAAACGTGAACAAAGACCTGAATAAAGTCGCCGACTGGGGTGACCAAAATCTTGTCAATTTCAACTCCACCAAAACACAGCTGTTGATTGTTTCCAGATTAAAGACCGAGTTCCCCAAAGATATTTTATTTAGTATGTGTGATGAACCAATAGGTGAATGTAAAAACATTCGTTTATTGGGTGTCACAGTTTCAAATGACCTACTCTGGAACGATCATATAATGGCGATGGCAAAAAGTGCATCTAAAAAACTCGGCCTCCTAAATAGATGCAAAAAATGTTTCACTCCATACCAATTGCTCCATGTTTATAAGTCCTATATTCGTCCCTGTATGGAGTACTGCTGTCAAGTTTGGGGTGCTGCCTCTGTTTCCATCTTGGCCCTCTTGGACTCTGTTCAAAAGCGAGCTATACGAATTGTAGGTGATCGAACTTTGACACCAAAACTTGATTCCCTACAACATCGTCGCACTGTTGCTGACCTCGTTGTTTTTTACAAATATCGTCATCAGCAGTGCTCAGATTAAATCAGCGGCATCATGCCTCAAACTTATTCTTACCCCCGTTCCACTCGGCAATCGGCTGCCGCAACCAGTGAAACGGTAAAGATCCCGCGCTGTCATACTGGCAGATCGCAGAGAGACTTCTTTGTCCGAACTGCGTACAAATGGAATAGTTTGCCGGAACACTTAGTCTCAGGTGGCTTCAACCCACAGATGTTTAAAAGCGTTAATCTACACCTTAGAACGCCAGTTGTTGTGGGACCCAGGTCTAGACCTAGGTCTTAAAAGGTATTTATGTGTTGTTGTGACACATATTCTAAACCCTATTACACAACACATTTTATTAAAAAAAAAAAAAAAATCAAAGTATGAGTAATTCATAACCCCAAAAAAAAATTAAGTTTGTTTGTAATTTGAACAAACATGTCCAAACCAGTTTATTTCAATACCTGTAGTTTACAGTTAGTTAATGAATCATAGACCTAATAAACCTAAAACAGGACAAGAATTGGTTTCTTTTTTTTGGTGTCTTTTTAATTCTTTTTTTTTTTTTTGAATTACAGGACATTTGAGAATGATTATTTTGAGAATATATAATTTTATCAAATTCAGGAAATATAATGAAAAGAGGTATTTGGTAAATTAAGTTTGAACTCGGAGCAACACTATTTAGATTAGAATCAGTTCCAATCCAGACCAAATGTGTCTCGCTACCCACACCGCCAGTTCGCACACAGGCAACGACTAACACGCCCCCATTCAACCACTGACACGCCCTTTCACACACATTCACCCTTCTACGTTAAACAAAAAAAAACAAATAATATAAGTTCACTCACCCATAGTTATATCCTCCAGGCCTCCAAGCTTCCGTTATCTCAGCCCTCCATCAGTAACAACTTTGTCCAATTACTTTGATGAAAACAGGTAATGATTTGTATAAATATACGTTGGATAAATTTGCAATTATCGTTGAACACGTTGAAAATACCAGGTAAATATTTGTATAAATAAGCGTTAAATAACTTTCCAATGTCGTTGAATGCGTTGTAAATAAACTGTAACCATTCGTCTCAATAAATGTTGAACAATACGTTGAAATAAAAATGTAACAATTTGTATCAATAAATGTTGAATAAAACGTTGAAATCAAAATGTAACAATTTGTATCAATAAATGTTGAATAATTTGCAAATTCGGTTGAATACGTTGAGAATGCCAGGTAATAATTTGTATGAATAAACGTTAAATAAATTTCCAATATAGTTGAATGCGGTGTAAATAAAATGTAACCATTTGTCTCAATAAACGTTGAATAATACGTTGAAATAAAAATGTAACAATTTGTATCAATCAATGTTGAATAATTTGCAGATATAGTTGAATACGTTGAAAATACCAGATAATAATTTGTATTAGAATAGAGTTCGTTGCAAAAGCCGCCAATGCTGATACAAATAGTGCACAAAAATACGTTGTAAAAATCGATATAGATATTGTTGAACGTTGCGCTGCAATAATATTTCACCTCCCAGACGGATACTTTAACGATGATAAAAAAACTCGGGCGATATAGATACAATTTTCTTTAATTTATAACTCGGAGTATATACAATAAACTTAGGTGTTTTTTTTTTTTTTTTATTCAAAGTTAGGCATGTTTAGTGTTTATTATAATAAATTATAAATTAACGTCTCTGAATATCCGAAGATACCATGCCAACTAGGGATAAGAATGGAATGCAAATTAAGATTCTCTGAGAAATTTATGAACGTTAACTTTAAAGCCTTGAGGATTAAATTCATCAGGGAAAACCCAGGAGAGTAAGGCATTCCAAAGATGAGAGACTCTGTTGAAAAAGTCACGTTGGAAGGCTACAGTTCTACACCTAATTATTTGAACTGTAAAGGGATGCGCTGCAACGTTTGCTCTGGTGTGACGCGAAAGGTTTGATGATTTAGGTAAAATCGATTTGATCTCTTCAGAAGCTCGTTCATCCATAATATAAATATAAAATATAGTCAAATCAGCAACATTTCTTCTGTGCTGCAAGGAATCAAGACCGTTAGTAAGACTTGGGTTACCAATGAGTTTAATAGCTCTACGCTGTACAGAATCAAGGCAGTTGAGACTACTCAAGTAAGCTCCACCCCATATGTGAGAACAGTATTCCATGCAGGGACGTGTAAAAGATTTATAAACTAAAAGAAGTTGTTCGCTATCGAAAAACTTACGACATCGCCCCAAAAATCCTAACTTTTGAACAGCATTCTTAGCCAGATTAAAAATATGAGAATTCCACTTCATATTATTTTCAATCTCAACTCCTAGAAGTCTGACAGACTCATTCTCTAAAAGATTTTTGGGGCCAAACGTTAATGGGAAAGGATTGGGTGTCGTTATCCTAGAAAAATGACAAACCTGTGTTTTGCTTGTATTGAATTCAACACTGTTAGCAATACCCCAATCCATAATTGTTTTAAGATCAGTGTTAAGGGAATCTATCAACTTTGATCTACACTCACAAAACGCTAAGGGTGTATATAATTTAGGTGCTTCATGAGACGCATGAAGCGTGCTGTCATCAGCAAAACTATGTATAGGATGAACCGTTGAGTCCAACAAATCATTAATATAGATAAGAAAAAGAGTTGGTGACAAAGCGGAACCCTGAGGAACTCCTGCATTAGTTGAAAAAGTATTCGATGGTACACCGTCAACATTGACCCGAAATTTTTGATCAGATATAAAGCTCTGTGTCCAAGATATAAGCTGCTCGTCTAAACCAAAGGATCTCAATTTGCATATAAGGTTGTTATGCCAAACTTTGCCAAATGCCTTGGAAATATCAAGAGCAACACCGAATGTTTCTCCAAAGTTTTCAAGCGACTTGTTCCAAATATGAGTGACAAAAGACAGCAAATCTCCCGTCGCTCTTCCTTTTCGAAATCCATATTGTCTCTCATTAATTAATTTGGAAGACTCTAAGAAGCTCATTAAATTAAAATTGACATATTTCTCAAAAATTTTAGCAACTACCGATAAAATTGAAATGGGTCTGTAATTCGTAGGATCAGTCTTACTGCCCTTTTTTGAAACTGGCTGTACACTAGCCATTTTCCAAATTTCAGGAAAAATTCCTTTCTTATATGACAAATAGAAGATTTTAGTGAGGATTGGTGCTAGCTCCCTAGCAAATGTTTTAAGTATAATCGGAGGAATAAAATCAGGGCCTGTTGCCTTGTTAGTATTGATTTTTAAAAGCATTTTTCGAACAATGTTTTTCCGAAAAATTATTCGCCTCATTTTATGAGAAACTTTAGAAATAGGTTTAGGTTGGAAATTAGGTTTTTTTAAAGTAGAATTTAAAGAGAAATAATGCCCAAGCAAATTAGCTTTCTCTTTTGGATCAATGATAGGGACATCTCTATTAACAAGAGGCGGTAGAGAAGATTTACAAAAGTTGTAGTTGATTATTAAATTCCATGACATATATGACCTATTTTGAGACAGAGTGTCATTATATATATATATATATATATATATATATATATATATATATATATATATATATATATATATATATATATATATATATATATATATATATATATATATATATATCAAGTATCAATATGTATAACAATTAGTTGGATGTAAATCAGAATTACATCGTAATTAATTTAGGTTGAATAAGTCACTCGTTTTTATATATTTTGACATGAAATAAGTTGAACTGAAAACAATTCAACTTCGGTGGGTATATAGTATTCCTTAGTTCACAATTTATAACCAAGAATATGTATACAAACAGTTATAACTACTTGGAGATCAATCACACTAAATAATTCCCGCACAGAATAGATAAAAAAAAACGAATGTTCTCGTTATACCGTCTACTGACATGCAATAAATAGTCAGAGCTTCAAGGTCTCTTACTTAACGGCACTAACATAGCATATTTTTTTTTGTTTAAATCTCGTTTTGTTAACCGCCACGACGATACCAGAATCATACCGTAACTCTTTAGGGCTCATAAAACATTTTCCCCATCAACACAAATGCATTTACGTTAATTTTACCGTCACACCAAAAACAAATGACGTCATGAACGTTATTTTTACGGATTACAAGAATAATTTTTGTATGAACATTCGACTATCAATAAATAGACAGTAATAAACAATGTTACTGAACACGGAACAAACTTAAAGATTAAATTATAATTTTACTACCGAATTGGCTTGGATTTTCATATCTCAAAACACAATTAAGTCCAAACTGGATTTACTACTTACACGGGTACATAATAAAAATTCACATAACAACTCGACCAGCACTAATAGCGGAAATACAAACAATATCGCACTGACTACGGCACAAACATATAGATTATTTTTTCCTTTGTTACATTACTATATTTTTTGTTTGAATAAAGAGAAACCGTACTAAAAACATTTAATTTTCTTTAACAACTCGACCGTATTTTACTTGTATCTCTTCCCGAACTGTCAGACGTCAAACACGCAAATCCAAATGTAATAGATTACGCGAGCACTATGTGAATCGCAAATTAAACTAAGAGAAAAAGGCTAGGTTACACCCAGTATTTATAACAAGATTCAATGCCGAAAATGGTAATAAACTTTTCGGAATTTCGAAAGGATGGATTACACCCAGTCTACCTGAAATTTCTTTTTTGTCTACCTGAAATTTCTTTTTTTCACAATAGCTCTATACCGGTCCCCAAACAAACATAATCCCAATTTTTTTAATGACTTGACTAATGTTGTCGACGAAATTAGAGCACAATTTCAAAGTTGTGAGGTTATCGTTGCCGGTGACTTCAACGTCCACAACAAATCGTGGTTGGAATTTTCCAAAATGACCGACGACGACAACAATGGAAGGCAGGCAGAAATATTTGCTGCATCGCACGACCTGACGCAGATTGTAAAAAGCCCAACTTTCACTCCTCGTAATGGCGGTGATAAAAGTTTTCTCTTAGACCTTTATCTCACATCTATGCCAGATATTACGAGTGTCGAAAATCTGACCATTATCTAATCACATCAGTTATCAAAACTGATTTGCTACAAACTAGAGTTCCCAAATCCCGTAAAATATTTCACTTTTCAAAAATGGACACCAATGGTCTCCGAAGTTTTTTTCAAGGTTTCCCTTTTGATCGTCATTGTTTTTATACTGACGATGTAAATGTTTCTGCTCAAAACTTTACTGAAACCATTCAATTCGGTATTAACAAATTCGTTCCCTTTTCAATAATGAAACCCCAACAAAAATATTTGTTTTCGAAAGCAGCCAAATTGGCTCTTAGAAACAAACGTAGATTATTTAATATTTGGATTCATAAAAAGAACTCTGTTAATCGATCCCAATATTTAAAGGCTAATAAAATATCAAACCAGATAATTGAAAACGAAAAAGCAGAGATTGACAGAGCGAAAGCGGCAAAACTTTCGAGTATGTCAATTTCTGACAAAAGTTTTTACAGTGCCATTAATTCTTTAAATTGTGGTACTAAATCTTCTATCACTCCTATCATTGATGGTGACTCAATCATTACTGACCCTGCAAGGAAAGCTACATTGTTCGCGGAACGCTTTGTTTCAAATTCAACAGTTTTAGAAACTCCTAAAGAAATACCCCAAATCCAGTCTTCAGGAGTTAATATGAAACAATTACATTTCAAACCCAAAATAGTCGAAAAACTTTTAAGGGGGTTAAACATCAACAAAGCTTCTGGTCTGGACAACATTCCTCCTGTTATTCTAAAAACATTTTCAAAAGAACTTGCACCAACCCTCACCAAAATATTTTATAAATCCTATAAATCTGGTATATATCCATCCGGAAGTTGGCCAATGTCCAGCCTGTCCCAAAAAAAAGAACGAAATGTGATATTTCAAATTATAGACCAATAGCCTTACTCCCAGTCATGTCTAAAATATACGAGCACTATAATAATTCACACATATCCAAATTTTTGGAAGACAACCATTTGATATCTGACAGCCAATACGGTTTTAGAAACAAAAGATCAACAACCGATCTATTGAACTATGTGGCACATCTTTGGAATAGCATACTTGAGAAAGGTGGTGAAACGTACGTGATCGCATTAGACATCTCAAAAGCATTTGATCGAATTTGGCATGCCAACTTGATCAACAAGCTCGTTGCGTACGGTTTTCATCCCGCAGTCGTGAAGTTGATTCAAAATTTTCTCTCTAACCGATACATCTCGGTATCTATAGATGGCTTTTCTTCTGAGTCCAAATTAATTAACGCTGGTGTACCCCAAGGCTCAGTTTTATCTCCCACTTTATTTTTAATTTATATCAACGAACTGTTGCAAATCACCAGTAACCCAATAAATAGTTTTGCAGATGATAGTACACTGCACAAGTCATTCGTCCCCCTATCTTCAAAGGGTAAAATGCATGAACGAATAAATCCCATCCGGAGAGACGCTGCCATAAATGTAAACGAGGACCTAAAAACAGTCGCCGATTGGGGTGACAAAAATTTGGTCAATTTTAATTCCACCAAAACACAGCTATTGATTGTTTCCAGATCAAAGACCGAGTTTCCCAACGATATTTCAATTAATATGTGTGACGACCAAATAGACGAATGTGAAAGCATTCGTTTATTGGGAGTCACAATATCCAATGACTTACTCTGGAACGATCATATAATGGCCATGGCAAAGAGCGCGTCAAGAAAACTCGGCCTCCTCAATAGATGTAAAAAATATTTTACTTCGCATCAATTACTCCACATTTATAAGTCCTATATTCGTCCCTGTATGGAGTATTGTGGTCAAGTTTGGGGCGCTGCATCTGTTACTATCCTGGCTCTTTTGGACTCTGTTCAAAAGCGAGCTATACGAATTGTTGGTGATCCAGATTTAACATTAGATCTTGATTCCCTGCAACATCGTCGCACTGTTGCTGATCTCGTTGTTTTTTATAAATATCGTCACCAGCAGTGCTCGGATGAAATCAGGACCATAATGCCTCAGACATATGTTTTTCCCCGTTTTACTCGTCAATCGGTTTGTGCGGGCGGTCGGACTGTCGAGATTACTCACTGTCATAGTAATAGAATGCAAAGGGATTTCTTTGTGCGTACATCGTACACATGGAATGCTTTGCCCGAATCAATAGTCTCTAGTGCCTTCAATCCACAAAGATTTAAAAAAAGCGTCCACCTATACCTCAAGACGCATGTTGTTGTGGGACCTACGTCTTAAAAGGTATCTATGTGTTGTTGTGACACATTTTGTAATTCCTACTACACAACACTTTTTATTAAAAAAAAAAAAGTAAGAAAATACGTATTGCTAATAACGTTTCGAAGACCATTTCAATGCTGATGGCGAGATATAATTTTAGGATAGCAAGAATTAGCAAATATGCGCAGCTGTTTGGATTTTGAAAGATTCGAGTAAGGGTTCCAGATGTAAATTAATTATGTAAATAAATGTTAGGATCTTTTTTCGATAAAACGAAACGGGTGGTTACTTTGTAATACTGACCATTGCAAAAAAGTAATTTTGCGAAACAAATTATTTCCGACACATCAATAAGAGTCATCAATGAATTAGAATGAATTAAACGTAAGTTTAATCGATCGTATGAGGTTGATGTATTACAAAATAACAACTTACAACACTATTATAGTGGAATTCAGATCCATAACGGAAAGACAATCTGATAACAAAAAAAAATACCCACACAGAAAATCGAATGCATAACAAGTTAGGATATTAATTCTTTTTATTGTGGCGATTGGACAAATGCGCACAGCTGTTAGCAGTGATTAGATAATTCAATTTCAAGTAGCATGAAAACGCAGTATGAGTCAATTTTTAGGGGGTTGCAAAATTAAATAGTAATGTTTATATAGATAAATAATAAAAAAAACTATGGGTTACGGAGACTATAAGAAAATATGACTATTGATGATGGATGGATGAGAATCTATTACGAGCTACACAGGTTAGTAAAACTGACAACTAATGAATCTGAGACTATAACACACCACGTCCAGACGTCGTCCCAGGCTATCCATTACAAGACAAATACTTTTTGGAAAAAAACTCAAGTCCAAAAAGAAGTTGAAAAAAAGGCATAGACTGGTCTCACATGGATCTTGACGTACCCATACTCGCACGGTGAGGCACTTCAATGCTCTAAAGACTATTAATCAAACCGATCGGTAATTCCTAATCTATTCTTAGTAGAAATAAATTATCTACGACTAACTAGACAAACATTTTTGAAGGGGTAACGAGAAAAACGGTATACTAATCTATTGCAAGCGATGGATAAATAAAACAACCCAGACCCAATTTCGGGCAGATCTGGGGGTTCCCGGGACTCTAAAGTCAAACAAAAAAAACAAAAGCAAATTGTTACATGATCGAAAAGTGAAACATCAATCGACCGACTTCTTTAACGAGAAACACCCTTCGTCTCCTGTACTTACGTTGTTCAGGCTCGAACCCTACACCTGAGTTAATAAGAGTCTCATGCTCCTCGCGACTGAGCCAGCCGGGCTAACTATTGTACGCATCCGAAATGGTGAATTCGAAATTTACGTGAGTGGTATCTGAACCATCAGGTGACTCAAGACAATAATACCTTCAGTCGTTGAACTGACTAGCAGAAATTACGCAGTAAGAGAAAATCGGTCACAGCTCATGAACGATAATAATACTTCACAGTTAAAGCCACTAGCTGTGTTATAACTTTGGAACGAAATCACCTACATACTTTCAGGTCATTAAGAACGTCAACCAGTCATGTATGGGAAACAAATAAAAATTTTCCCCAAATGTTATACAATGTCTTACTGAAACAGACACTATTTTTAGATTTTTAGGCTCGAATGTCCTTAGAATGGTATACACCGCTGCGTTTGGAAACCAGGTCTTCCAGTTCGTAGGCAGCGCTACCTACTAGCCTTATTACTGTGGCTTCAACAAACTTCTGTGCAAGTTTAGCAGATAATTTCTTACCGGCGTCACTCAAAATAAAGTTCCTTCGGAACACCATATCCCCTGGTTTAAACAAAGTTACTCGAGCTCGTAAATTATATCTTTCAGCACTTTTGACAAATGCTTCGGCAGTTAAATCAAGAATTCGAATTCGAATCTTGTTAAGATAATCAGGTCGCAGAATCGTTTCACCTGGTTCATGAAGACTATTCAATCGTCTCAGCAATTCATATGACGAACCATGAGTCACCATAGGTATCCCAAACATTGCGAAATAGGGGGAGCATTTAAGAGTTTGGTGAAGAGAACAACGCAGTGCACAAGCGATCTCGCTCAAGTGCAGATCCCATTTAGAATGCTCCTCCTTCAAGTAGGCTCGAATACCCGATAAAACACTTCTATTCACCCGTTCCGAAGCGTTAGCTTGAGGCGAATATAAAGCCAATAAGGTTTGTTTCACTCCGTGCTTCGCCAAGAAATCTTCGAACAGTTTCGATTTAAATTGAGTCCCATTATCGGACACAATAACTTCGGGACAACCAAATACGTGAAAGACATTGGTAGCCAATAGTTGACAAATTGGTTCAGCTGTTAGCTTCCGTAAAGGAAACAAAAATGGATATTTAGTAACATGATCTAATACTACAAGAATAGCGATATTCCCGGCCTTTGATCTAGGGTAAGGGCCAAGAATATCGATGTACAGTCGCTGACCAATTCGTTCTGTTTTCATGTGAGACGCCATGGGAGCACGAAGTGGAACATTTGTCGCTTTGATTTGTTTACACGTCTTACAATTTCCTAGGAACGATTTAACCTGGGTATACATCCGAGGCCAGTAGTAAAATTTTCGAATAGTGTACAGTGTTTTTGCTAAACCTCCATGAGATGAGGTAGGAGGATTATGAGCCCTTGCAATACACTCGTCAGTGTATTCCTCAGGTAACCACAACTTCCAAACCTCACTTTCTGAAGGAATATCGTGATCCAGACAAGCCAATCGTTTATATACCCGACCAGAAATTACTCTCAGATCAGGCAGTGTACCGTCTGCTTCGGTAACTAGATTTACCAACTCCAAATATCGAGAAGTGTTGAAGAAAGGTGACATAAGATCTATATCAGGCACTGGACCTAGTTCAGAAATGACGTCGACAGAGTCACGTCTTGATAGAGTGTCAGGAACCGTATTTAATTTTCCTTTTCGGTACTCAATATCAAAGACGTAACCCTGCAATTCCAAGCTCCAACGAGCCAATCGACCAGAAAGGTCTTTTTGTTGCATTGACCATTTTAATGAAGCATGGTCAGTTACGATCTTAAAGGCCTGACCCTCGACATACGCTCTAAATTTGTTTACTCCCAGTACGGTAGCTAGACACTCTTTCTCACTAGTTGAGTAATTGCGTTGTGCTGCATTCAGTTTTTGGACATGTACGCTATGGGATGTTCCATACCGTCCATGTCGCACTGAAGCAATACACAACCTATACCGTCGTTGCTAGCGTCGCACTGGAGAGTGAAGGGTTTAGTATAGTCGGGGTTTATGATGACTGGGGCTGATATGAGAGCATTTTTGAGATTGACAAATGCTGTTTCAGCTTCTTGTGTCCATATGAATTTACTAGAATTTTTCTTCAACAAATCCGATATCGGAGATGACATAGCAGAGAAATCGGATATGAAACGGCGATAATAACCCGCCATCCCCAAGAAGCGTCGAATTTGTTTGGGTGTGCGCGGTGTAGGAAATTCCGATATAGCCTGAGTTTTATCAGGATCGATTTTGAGCTTACCACCTCCCACGACATATCCCAAATATTTTACATCCGGCAAGAGAAACTTACTTTTTTTCACGTTTATCGTCAAGTTCGCACGTCTGAGGCACTGGGAGATATCTTCTAACAGTTTCAGATGGGCCTCAAAGGTATCTGTGACTATTAGAAGATCATCCAAGTATACGAAGACGCACGACTTGAGATGTGGAGGAATTACTTGGTCCATAAGTTTAGTCATAGTTTGCGGCGCATTGCACAGTCCGAAAGGCATTCTTACGAACTGATACAATGGCCGCCCCGGGACTGTAAAAGCAGTTTTCTCTCGGGAGTGTTTTTCCAGAGGTATCTGCCAAAAAGCGTCTTTCAGATCCAAACTGGAAATGAAATTACTTTGTGGCAGACGACTCAAGATTCCATCTATCTGTGGCAGGGGGTAAGCATCTTTTTTAGTAACTGTATTGACCTTTCTACTATCCAAACAAAGATGATTCTTCTTTTTACAATGAAAAAAAAAGTTCTAGTGTAATCTAAGGGCCACCCTAATATATAAATATATATATATATATATATATATATATATATATATATATATATATATATATATATATATATATATATATATATATATATATATATATATATATATATATATATATATATATATATATATATATATATATATATATATATATATATATATATATATATATATATATATATATATATATATATATTATATATATATATATATATATATATATATATATATATATATATATATATATATATATATATATATATATATATATATATATATATATATGTATATATATATATATATATATATATATATATATATATATATATATATATATATATATATATATATATATATATATATAACGATATGAGGTATAACGGAATTTAGCGGCACTCTCACAGTCGCATTTTTCGACCTACATCAAAATAATTTTCTGTGTATGTTTCGGCAAATAATGTCTTGAACAAGTTTGTGAACTGGCCATATCCGGGTACCGGTTAAGCGGCTAGAGCCTAAAAAGTCGAATAATCTAGGGCGCTATAACTTCCGTTTGAATAATAATATTTTAATAACATTTAAAAATATTGAATATTTGAATTTTTTTTTATCATTTTTATCCAGATGACAACCTTGGCGTTTCAGGTTCCTCAAAAATCAGCTGTTTTAAAAGTTTACTAAACTTTGCTGTCCTTGATCTAGCTGAAATGGCCAAGCTCATATTTGAAAACTTTTTTTCACGTACTTAAAATATAAATCTTTCCAAAATTTTCAAAAATAATAGTTTAAATCTAACGGTTGAGACTCTAGGGCTGTTGAAATGAAAACAAACGCAAAAGGCAATGCTTTCATCATGTTTCAATTTATGTTATTTAAATTCATCTTAGCTTTTAAACATACTTTTTAACTATAACCTCAAAAAATTTCAGCTTTCTAACCCAAAAGGTTCCATTTTTATAAGCATTATAATGCAACCCTTACAAGAAAAATATCAACCCATTTAATACCATAGAAAAATTATCAAAATCTCTTTTGTTTTTATTTTTTTTTACTAAATAACCGTTTGAAAAAAGATTAAATAAGAACAAAAAAACACAACAACAAAAGATGATTTTGAAATAAAATTGTTTGATAATGTTTGATTATAAATTATGTGTGATGGTATAATTGTAGTTGTGACGTAGTTCATTTGATCTTTGGTGGATTTAATATGTTATTAAAAGTAGTTTAAACCAACTTAAATAAAACTGTTCCGAAATTGTATTGATGGAGTTAGTTCGGATAATGTATTTAATTTGGTTCGATAATTTTTTTTGAATTATTCTGTTTCTACTTATATTTTTTATTTAAACTAATCTGACTTATCTAATTTCATTTGGATTGGACACAAAACCGCCTGACCCCGAAATCTACCTATTTCTAGCGGATATACCTGCCGCTGGGATTTTTATTATGTAATAATGGTTTTCAAGTTCATCTCTTTTCAAAACGGTGAAAATTGATAAGATGCGAAATTTATGATCACGTCTAACTCTGAACTTCTAAAAATATTGTTATGACCACTATATTAGCGCCATTGCAGATCAAACTTGCTCAAATTAACTGCCATCTACACTAGCCAGGAAAAATTTGTTTTGATATTTTATTTATTTTAAAGTTCCCTCGGAGATCTACTCAAAGTTACTCCAAGCAAACTTTATAGCCTGATTCAAAATTATTATTATAAATTATAAAAAAAACAGTAAGATTTGTCCATATAAGGCTTGAATCCATAGTCTACTATTGTGATAATATGTATGTCTCAATAATACATGGAAGAAATGTTATGAAAAATAAAGTAGAAAAGAATCTTCGGGCTTCAAGTTATGCAAACAATATTTAATTTTCAAATATTTGCCATGTAAATAAACATATGTTTGAAAGACGAATTCTACGTAGTTTGATTTTTCCCAAAACTGCGCAATGTTGTCTAAGTTCCTTTTTGTGTAAGCTCGAATCAACTACCAAAGTTTCATCAAAACTGCTTGATCACTACAAAATAGGTAGATTTCGAGACCAGACAGTTTTGTGTGCCTGTAGAATCTGATGTATCAGATTAGTTAAACAAAACAAACTAATTTCAAACAGATATCGAACAAATTTTAAAAAGAAAATTAGCTACCTACAAGCAAAATTATATCTATCCAATTTTGCAACAAACAAATATCAAATCTACCACAGAACATGTGTGTGACAATTTATGACACAAACCTACTCTATATCATATGTCGTGCAATTACTGCAAAATATCAAAATAGTTTATTTCTAAGAGAAAAAAATTAATTTCTTCTATTCAAATCTTTTATTTTTTTGACTGTTATAAGGTTGACATTGACTGTTATAAGGTTTTTGGAAATTGTAGTTGGGGATTGTTGCAAACATTTTTGTTGAAGCCAACAAGTCAAAAACCTCTAACTGCAGAGATATTTATTTATAAGAAACGGATTAAAATATTTCCACAGATTCTAAAGTTATGAAGATTTTAAAAATATTAGTATCCAAACGGTCGTTATAACGGATTAAAAAAAAACACTTTTTTTTCTAGTATAAAGCCTCTAGTTCCTTAACCATGCGTCAGATTTTTCTGATTTACGAACTAGTCCAAGATATTAATAAAACACACATTTTTAAGAAAGGTTTTTTGATCTGGCTCCACAAATGCAAGCGTGAGAGCGCCGGTTGATTCAAACGCATTTTGTGTTTTACAAGCTTTTTTGTTGGAGCCGCTCACTCAGAAGTCTCCAACTGCAGAGGTCTTTTTTTTTGAAAGAAACTGATTAAAAAGGCTTCAAAAATTCTAAATTTATGAAGTTTTTAAAAATATTAGAATCTAAACGGCCGTTATAACGGATCTAAAAAACAGATTTTTTTTTCTAGTATAAAGCTTCTAGTTTCTTAACCATGTGTTGGATTGGGCTGATTTACGAGCTTGTCTAAGATATTAATAAAACGCACATTTTTAGAAAAGGTTTTCGGATCTGGCCTTATAAATGCGACCGTGAGAGTGCCGGTTGTATAAAAAAAAAATTTTTTTTTGCAAAGTTTTTTGTTGGAGCCGCTCACTCAGGAACCACTAACTGCAGAGGTCTATTTTTAAAACAAATTGATAAAAAAGATTTCAAAGATTCTAAATTTGTTAATTTTTTTGAAATATTAGTATCCAAACGGCCGTTATAACGGTTTTAAAAAATCAATTTTTTTCAGAAAACAGCCTCTAGTTTCTTAACCACGTGTCGGATTTTGCTGATTCACGAACTTGTCCAAGATATTAATAGAACACACAAGTACAGAAAATTTTTTTGATCTACCTCAACAAATGCGACCGTGAGCGTGAGAGTGCCGGTCGTTTTCGTTATATCTCATATCGTGTATATCTATATATATATATATATATATATATATATATATATATATATATATATATATATATATATATATATATATATATATATATATATATATATATATATATATATATATATATATATATATATATATATATATATATATATATATATATATATATATATATATATATATATATATATATATATATATATATATATATATATATATATATATATATATATATATATATTGTAATAAACTTCGTCCAGAATGGGTTAATTTTATTTACTCATTCATGAATTAAAAGTTAACTCCTTTTTCAATCTTTTACTTGTATTGCAAATTGTATTGCATAAATTAATGTAAATTAAATTTGTTATACAAATGTTTACATTAATGAATTAAAAGGAGTTACCTAATACATTTTGCATAAATTAAATTTGAGTTCGCTAATACAAATGCAAGTATGAATGAAAACAGGTGTGGCCTATTCAAGGTGTACAGACTACGTAGTATTGATTTCTAGTGGATTATAGAAGTTTCGATTTATTTATTTTTCGATATAAATAAGCAAACAAAAATATCAGAGAGTCAGTTTTAATTTTGCAATTAAAAGTGTTTTACAAATATTCGAAAGTATAAGGAATAATCGGTGGTACTTGAGCCTGGGTACTAATAGTAAAAGAATTTGAACTTATTGGAATAGTAAATACAGATTTTACGATTCCGAGCATTATTGATTCAAATTGTGGAAAAGCAGTGAAGTTCATCGTACATAAATTGGAGACCCTGGAATTTATTGTAAGGAAAAACGGAAGCTGCTGTAATTTGTTGACAAATAAAGTTTGAGATTCTGTTAACCAAAGATCTGTCTTTTACTGTCGTGTTTGTTCAATAATCTAAAAGAACTAACGAAGAGTCGTTGCAGTGGTGTCAGAAGTGGGATTATTGAAACAATGGTCAAAACAGTAAATATTAGTGATCTCAGCCAGACCCAGCTAAAGGACGAGTTGAGGAAAAGGAATGCTCCAATCCACGGAACGAAGGCAGAACTTGCATTCCGGCTGCGTAAAATTTTAGAAGAAGCAGGTGAAAGCACAGAGGTCATAGAAATAGAGCTGGAGGATGCTCCGGTTCAGAATGCCCCCGCAATTGATCCGATGATGGTGTTGATGAAAGAAATGATGGCACAGCAACAACAACAAAAAGTAGAGCAACAACTACAACTTGCTGATATGATGGCCCGACAAGAAAAACTGACAGCAGAACAAAAAGTAGAGCAACAACAACAATTTGCTGATATGATTGCCAAACAAGGAAACAACCAACAACAACAACTTGCTGATCTGATGGCCCGACAAGAGAAACAGGCAGCAGAACAAAAAGTAGAGCAACGACAACAATTTGCTGATATGATGGCGAAGCAAGAAAGTCTACGTGAAGTAATCGAGTCACGTATATCCTGTGCAGAGGTGAAAATCAACAACATGGAAAGGGAGCTGCGGACAGTTACCGAAGAACAAGAGAAATTACGCAAACTTTCGAGTGAATTACGCCAAGAAATAGCACAAGGGAAGTCAGGTAACATGATCAATCCATCAACTACTTCAGCTCCAGCTAGAGTAAAAACACCCGCATTTGATGGATCTACATCGTATCAGATATTTAAGATGCAATTTGAGATTGCAACAACTGGGGTTGATCACCAGCAAAAAGCAAACGCGCTTATATTGGCATTGAAGGGACCTGCTGCTGAAATTTTGCAGACACTATCAGCGACAGAACGTGATTACAGCAAGATTATGGAGGCCTTAGAAGTAAGATACGGGGAAAGTCATATGCAAGCTCTCCATCGCATGTAGCTCAAGACACGAAAACAAGGAGTCAGCGAAACCTTGCAAGAATTAGAGGCTGACATTGTGAGACTGGTTAATCTATCATATCCGAATTATAACGCTGAACACCGAGACGAACTGGCAGCTGATACATTCATCAATGCTCTTCGAGATGTGCAAATGAGAAACCAGCTTTATCTAAGCGGAAAGAAGCTACCTGCAGAAGTCTTAGCATTGACCCTGCAAATGGAAGCTGGAAAAAGAGCGTACGGTTCAGATAGAGTACGTCAGATGGAAGTTACTGAAGAACCTATAAAAGCAGCGCTTGATGAAGTGATCATGCGTGTCAAAAGTTTGGAAGATAAACCTGAACGAAATCAACGAAGTAGATCTAGCAGAGTAAGATGCTGGAACTGTGGAAGTTGGGGCACATCCGAAGAGAATGTAAATGGGAGCCACACCCGGAAGACAGAGGCCGCGTTCCGGATTCGGGAAACTAGATTGTGCCAGTTTTGAAGGGCGAAAGCTGGCTCAATTACAATGCCCTACATTGGTGGTATCACAAGTAAAAAGAGAAAATAGTAGTCTAGTCTTAGAGGCAACCGTTGGAAGCAGATCGTGCATGTTGACTTTGGACACAGGTGCTTCGAGATCAATAGTGCGTCCAGATGTGGTTTGTGATAGTCAGATCGATACAGCGAGACGATTCACCCTAAAAACAGCTACGGGTGAAACAGTTCTAGTTCATGGAGAAAGCGGCCAAGAGGTTCACCTTGGAGGAAATTCATTTAGGCACCGATTTATTGTAGCAGATATAGAAGATGACTGCATAATTGGGCTTGACTTCATGAAAGAATACAATTTTATATTAGATCTGGGAAGCCACGTACTGAGATATGGAAACACAGAAATAGTGCTAAACGCCACCAACGACAATGCTGAGGTCCGTGTTATTAGTGATGGACCAACTGAGATCCCGGCAAAATCTGAGAAAATCATATGGACTAAGCTACTAGATAAAAGTGACCAAAATTCACCTGTGATGATTGAGCCAGCTAACAACGACTTTGGGGGAAACATTATGATTGGCCGAACGCTAGTTGCAGCAAAAGAGGGAGTAGTTCCAGTGCAACTGATTAACTTCTCAAATAAACGAGTGGTCATCAATCATGGAGAAGAAATCGCCAAATGCAGCACCATAAAAGCGATAATCAGCTGTGAAGAAGAGCAAAAGGTCTTCATGCAGAGAAACAATCCCGCATTAGTAGCAATACTTCAAGATCTTAGTAAAAGAATGAATCCAGCCGAATTCAAAGAAATCGAGAGGGTATTAACGAAGATGAGCAGTGTTTTCTCTACTGGAGATGAAGATGTTGGAAGAACAAACATCGTGCGACATAGGATCAACACTGGAAACGCTCATCCTATCAGACAGCCTCCTAGAAGACTACCACTGGCTAAACACGAGGAAGTGCAAGGAATGCTGGACAAAATGAAAAGTGATGGAGTCATCAGGCCATCTAAGAGTCCATGGAGCTCACCAGTGGTGCTAGTTAGAAAAAAAGATGGGTCAGCTCGTTTTTGTGTAGACTATCGAAGGCTCAATGAGGTAACCATTAAGGACAGCTATCCACTGCCACGAATTGATGACACACTGGATACACTATCAGGGGCCAAATGGTACAGCACATTAGATCTGAAGAGTGGCTACTGGCAAGTTGAAATGCATCCAGAAGACCGACGAAAGACAGCATTTTCTACTGGCAATGGGTTGTGGGAGTTCAAGGTGATGCCGTTTGGTCTATGCAATGCCCCAGCAACATTTGAACGTCTAATGGAATGCGTGTTGCATGGTTTAACCTGGAAGGCTAGTTTATCTTGATGACATCATTAGGTTTATCTTGATGACATCATAAACTAGACAAGCCTAGTTTATCTTGATGACATCATTATAATGGGTCGCAACTTCGAAGAGCATCTAATGAACCTCGAAGAAGTACTCAGAAGAATAAGTAATGCCAACATGAAGTTGAATCCGGTAAAGTGCAATCTCTTCCACAAAGAAGTGAAGTACCTTGGACACATCATTACAGAACATGGAGTCAGAACCGATCCCGAGAAGATTGATGCTGTGAAAAATTGGCCAGTACCGAAGAATGTTCATGAGCTACGCAGTTTCCTTGGCTTATGCACCTATTATCGAAGATTCGTGGAGAATTTTGCGAATATCGCCAAGAGTCTACATAAATTGACAGAGGCAAAGACCAAGTTTACGTGGACAACCGAATGTAATGAGGCATTCTGCCGTTTAAAAGAAAAACTATGCCACACCCCTATACTAGCCTATCCAGAATCCGGAAAGATGTTCATTCTGGACACAGACGCAAGCAATGTAAGAACCGGAGCTGTTTTGTCACAGAAAGATGGAGACGATGAGAAAGTGGTGGCGTACTTCAGTAGTTCTGTCAAAGCCAGAGCGGAATTACTGTGTCACGAGGAAGGAGTTGCTAGCTATCATCAAGGCTGTGAAACATTTCCACAAGTATTTGTGTGGACAACCATTCCTGATTCGCACGGACCATGCTGCTCTAAAATGGTTATTACAATTCAAATTTCCTGAAGGACAAGCAGCAAGATGGATAGAGATCCTGCAGAACTACGACTTCAAAGTTGAACACCGCAAGGGGAGGATCCATGGTAACGCCGATGCCCTGTCCAGAAGACCCTGTACAGAGGAGTGCAAGTCATGTAGCAGAACTGAGGGAAATGAGGCAATGAAAGTGAACCAAATCAAGTTCCAAACTCCTGAAGATTGGTGTACCGAGGCAATTAAAAGAGAGCAGCTAGAAGATCTAGCTATGGCTCCAATATTAAATTGGAAAACTAAGGGAAGGCGACCGGAGTGGAAAGAGGTCGCACCTTTAAGTACGGAGGTGAAATGCTACTGGGCGCAATGGGACTCACTATTGATGGACAACGGGATACTTAAAAGAAAATGGGAGTCCGCTGATGGAAAGAAAGTGTTAGAACAACTGGTGTTGCCATCAAGTCGAGTGGAAGAGGTACTAGGAAAGCTGCATGGAAGTATTTCGGGAGGACACCTGGGAGTCAATAAAACCCTGGCTAAGGTAAGGGAGAGGTTTTATTGGGTAAGGTATCGAACCGACGTAGAGCAATGGTGTCGGCGATGTGATACTTGTGCGGCGAGCAAAGGACCAAAAACTAGAACTCGAGGAGAGATGCAACAGTACAATGTGGGTGCCCCAATGGAGAGAATTGCTATAGACATCGCGGGGCCATTTCCGGAAACGACAAAAGGTAACAAATACATCATGGTGGTCATTGATTACTTTACAAAATGGCCGGAAGCTTATGCAATACCGAACCAGGAAGCAGTTACGGTCGCGGAAACATTAGTCAATGAATGGGTTTGCAGATATGGAACACCGCTCGAGTTGCATACCGACCAGGGAAGGAATTTCGAATCTCAACTGATGGAAGAGCTGTGCAGAACAGTCGGCATTAGAAAAACACGAACTACACCTATGAACCCGCAGTCAGATGGCATGGTAGAACGATTCAACCGAACCATGGAAGAACATTTGTCAAAGGTAGTAGAAGCCAACCAAAGAAATTGGGACAAGGATCTTCCGTTATTCTTGATGGCCTATCGTAGCGCAGTGCACGATACGACAAGTGAAACGCCAGCGAATATCATGTTCGGAAGAGAACATGATATTCACTTTTCTTTAATAAGGTTTAGTCAACCGTTAAACAGTCCGTTAGTATATTTTTAGAGTAAGTCAATCAGTTAGTGTAGTCAGTCGAATTAATTATTTTTACAGTCAGAGCAGATTCTCATATAAGTTCTGATAAAAGTTATCAAATTATTTAATTATAAACTTAAAAATTAAATCAGTTATTAAACTAATAAAATAAAATCATGTGTACGTTTTTTTGTGTGTAATAATAAAGTGTAATTTCAACATCAAGCTCCTCCAGGTCATAACACTGGCGCAGTTGATAGTCCTCTTGTATTTCAAGAGAGAATAATAAAAACAATAAATATAAGAAACCTGTGAGCAAAAAGAAATCTAGAAAATTTCTTGAAGTTGTTTTAAATCTTCACACACTTCGACACATAAAATAGCTCAGAGAAAAACAAACATTCAGAAGCTAAACAGTGCTGTGTTAAAAAACAATTCAGTGAACACTAATAGTTATCGCAAAACTGTGTATGTAGTGCTTAAAAGCAAGTCGTTAAAAATTAAGATTCATACCAAGAGTGAAATTTATTTATTAAAAATACAGTACAAACAGTAAATACATATAGTTTGTTGCTATTTAAACAAAAAACATTTAATTCGATATCAAAAGTTATCATTTCATATAATGAAAATTGTGTATAATATTATATAATTTCAAAACACCGGGAAGGAGTCTTAAAACTGCACATAGTTTAGTTGTATGTCTTACAAACATTGTTACTCATTACAAATTACAAGTTCCTGAATGAGTACATCAAGCGATTCAGATTCAGCATTTTACAACCTCCGAAGCAGAACAGATATTACGAGATCAGCTACACGAGGAAGAAGAAGAAAGTCTAAACCAACATCATCTCAAGGTTCTACAGGTACTGTTTTAAATTTAAGTAATAATAGTGATATTGAAGATCTCATAGATTTAGCTAGTCAAACACAAATAATTTTAAATAATATAGAAATAGAAACAAAATTAAATTCCTAAATGACAAACGTAGATACTTTTAAACAGGTTCAAACCATTCCCACCTTCAGTGGAGAACGAACACCTACGTTAGGGGAGAACTTACAAATTTTTTTGTATAATTCTAGTATCATATACAACAATCTAAGCAATGATCAAAAACCTGTTTTTATGACTTATATTTACAGTCGTTTTCGCGGAGATGCTTTTATGCTTTTGAATAATTTAAAACCGTTTAAGGAATTTTCAGCATTAAAAAAATTTTTAAGTGATCATTTTTATCCAACAAAAACCACGATTGATCTAACTAGAGACTTAATAAACTGCCGACAGCTTCCACATGAAACGGTATTAACATACTCCGAAAGAATCCAGACCTTACTAAATCAAACAGTGAATGCAGTGAGAGGTAAATACTCGGAAAGTAATGACGCATTTGTTAAAGAAATAGAATCATACGCAATAAACGCCTTTAAAGTTGGACTATCGCACCCTACCATACGACAGACTATAATAGGTTCTAGTGAAACACAACTGGAAAATTTAATAAAACAGGCATTACAAACAGAAATGTTATTAAATTATTCCAGAAACAACACCATGTACGAACTGACTGGTTTTCCTTTTCCCACACCAGAAGCGAGCATAAAAAATGATCTGAATAATTTAAATAAAGAATTTATTAACTATTCTTTAAATAACCCTCCATTAAACTACCCTCTGATAAAGCCAAGTTCACCACCATCTCAATATTATGCCCACTAACAGCCAAACTATCTTTTGCCAAATAATGATTTTAATAAATTTTCTTTAAAAAACCCTCCATTACATTACCCTCTTATAAATCCGAGCTCACCACCATCTCAATACTACTCTCACTAACAGCCAAACTATCATTTGCCACCTGCGCCCGCATACCCCAGTGCAGTTAAAACCGAACCTGGTATTCTGCCTCAGGTATATCACTACCAACAACAGCCAGGTAGGGAATATCAAAACTTTACATGTTATTCCTGTAATAGACCCGGCCATATTGCAATGGAATGCAACTATAGACAGCCACCAATCCAGCAAAGATTTAAGAACTCTGATTCAGGACGAGATCTTCAAAAACACAATACCGCACATTATTCTAATCAACGTCACCAGGTAATAAATAACGGTTACCCAAATAACGGTAAAACAACAAAATGTGACTTCTGTGGCAGAACAAGTCATACGGTGGAGGAATGCTTCCAAAAGAAAAAATGGGAACATCAAAACTCAAACTCGGGAAACTCCCAGGGCTCGACTTGCAACCCACAAGTCGAAGCCAGACATTTACAAGGTTAATAACGGGTACGGACTCCAGTCAAACAGCTCAACCAAATACACAAGCACCAATGCAAATTCTTTCAAATCTACACTCAACAGATTATAAATATTTAGGTCCCATTTCAAATGATGCAGAAATACAAATTCCTCTGTATATAACTTCCTATAATACTATAAATATGATAGTCGACACTGGTGCTGATATATCTATAATTAAAGTAAGCAAACTGAAACCTGAAACCATCATAGATACCTCAACAAGCATCAACTTCAAGGGAATACAGGGTACGAACACTGAAACGTTAGGGACTACACAGGGATTCTTCTTCAACAATCCAAATCTGGGATGCACATTTCATGTGGTAAGAGATCACATACTCGATATAAACGCAGACGGAATCCTCGGTAGGGATTTCATTATGAACAAGGTTAAACTCGATTGTATAAACAATACTTTTGAAATCTCTAAAAAAGATTATAAGCCTGATTCGATAGAAATTTCATCAAAAGATAAATTATTTAGTAAAAAGTCGGAAGATGAATTTTCGAATGAATCGAGCTTACATTGTTATACAAGAGACACTGACGGAATTCATAAAAACGACTGTAGGTCGGGAGCCATTGGCGCTTCATCTATAGGGAAAATATTTAGTAAAAAACCCAATGATGAAATTTCAGAATCAGCTTCCTCTACAAATATTATTGTAAAAGTCCAAGAATGTGATTTTACCTCTGACTCCAGTGATTTTACATCTGAAGATAAATTGTTTAAAAAAAATTCTGAAGATGAAATTTCAAGCGATGGCGGTCATAATGGCACAACAAGTGGCATAACTTACATTGCGGAAATTCCAAAAATTTGCCCTACAGTCGAGTCACGTGATACTAGACCAGCAGATAAATTACTTAGAATAGAACCTGCATATGAAAACCCAAACGAATCTGTATCACTTATTTATTCAACTAACAGTTGTGAAAGCCCTCAAGCAGATTCAAAGTCTGGATCCAGGAACGTTTCATTGGAAGATAAATTGTTTAGTAAAAAGTCCGAAAATGAAAACTCAAGGGAACTAACGTCGCTAATTAGAGAAACCAGATTTGTAGATAATAATGAAAATTACATAATCCCTTCCAGAAGAAGTAAATTAGTCGAGATACCTGTTTCAAAAGAATTAATAGGTCAGTTTCTGTGTGTAAATAAAGAAATTTTACCAGGTGTTTTTGCAGCCAACTCTCTTGTCGAAGTGAAAAATGGAAAAATTTTTACCTCGGTAATAAACACGCAACCCCATGATGCAAACATCAAAACCTTCACCCCAACACTTATACCTCTGCAAAACTATGAAATATTAAATATAACAGACGACAAAACAAAATCAACTAATCAAATAATTCCTGAAGAAATAAATTCAGACGACCGCACAGAACGAATCTTAAAACTAATAAATTTAGATGACTCACTCAGCTCAGAGGAGAGGAACTCAGTTACTAGTTTATGTGAGATGTTCTGCGATATATTTCATTTACCGGGAGACAAGCTAACTTATACAGAGACTATTACGCATACGATCCCATTAGAAATAAACAGCCGTCCGATTAACCAAAAAAATTATAGGTTACCGGGAAGCAAAAGACAAGAAATCAATAAACAAATCCAAGAAATGTTAGCCCAAGATATAATTATCCCCAGCCAGTCTCCATGGAACTCACCGTTGCTACTGATTCCGAAACGTTCTAACGAAAATGAGCCGAAGAAATTTCGGATTGTGGTTGATTTTCGAAAGCTCAACAAAATCACAATAAATGATGCTTTTCCTCTTCCACGAATCGAAGAAATTCTGGATCAACTAGGTAACTCTAGATATTTTTCAACTCTTGATTTAGCTAGTGGCTATCATCAGATTCTAGTAAAAGAAGAAGATCGTCCTAAAACGGCCTTTAGTACTTCTCTGGGACATTTCGAGTTCAAGAGAATGCCTTTTGGTTTAACTTCTGCACCTGCCACATTTCAGCGAGTGATGAACTACATTCTAACGGGTCTTCAAGGTTTAGACTGTTACGTCTATTTAGATGACATTGTGATTTATGGAAAGAGTCTCGCAGATCACACTCGAAAACTCACCGACGTGCTATCCAGATTAAGACAACATAACTTAAAACTACAACCCGAAAAATGTAACTTCTTGAGGAGAGAGGTGTCCTATTTAGGCCATTTGTGTACAGAAGCTGGTGTGTTACCAGATCCCAGTCGTACAATTGCAGTACAAAATTTTCCCACTCCAAAAACAATAAAACAAATCCAATCTCTTTTAGGTTTGCTAAACTACTACAGAAAGTTTGTGCCCAATTTTTCACGTACGGCAAGTCCGCTAAATAAACTACTTCAAAAGGGAGTAAAATACAATTGGACTGAAGACTGCGAAACAGCTTTTCAAAATCTGAAGAACGCAATAATCACACCTCCTATCCTAATATACCCCGATTTTAGTCAGCCATTCAACCTAACAACTGACACAAGCAATGACGGATTGGGTGCCGTTTTATCACAGAAAAATGCTGGTGAGGACAAACCAATAGCTTTCATTAGCAGAACACTCAACAAAGCGGAAAAGAACTATTCTACAATAGAAAAGGAATTGTTAGCTATAGTTTGGGCTACAAAAACGTTCCGATGCTATTTGCTAGGTAGAAAGTTTACCGTATATTCCGATCATTTACCGTTAAAAGGAGTTTTTAACGTTAAAGACCCCACTTCTAGATTAGCTCGCTTCCACCACAAACTTTCTGAATTTGATTATCACATTGAGTATGTACCAGGACCAAAAAACAGAGTAGCGGATTCGTTAAGTAGAATTCCAACAGCATATAACCAACACAGTGACACACTGGATACTAAAGCGAGGAATACAGACATTGGCGGAGGATCTGAAATAACACAACAGGTCTACAACTATCCACAAAACATAGTTGAACACCCGGGAAACACAGAAACTATCAATCCAGTTAAAAAACGACTTCACTCCGAGACACACCAGTTACAAACATGTCTAGCTGTTACCAGAGCGCAGAAACAAGCAGAAAAAGAACAAACAGAAAAGGACCAAGCAGAAAAGGAACAAGCAGTAGAAATACAAACCAACACGTACCAGACACAACCTTCAACGGAACAAGGTATTTTAATATTTAGCGAAAAAAACAACGAAAGGAAAACCAACACTGATTCGGAGGATGATGATGATGATGATGATGATACTGAAGACGCTAACATACAAATACTAACCGCACGAGAAGAGATCGAGACAGTGTTAAAAGATTCACATGACAACCCTTTAGGTGGTCACCAAGGAATAAAAAAGACATACAAAAGATTAAGAAAACAATACATGTGGAAGGGTATGGTGAAAGATATTGCTAATTATATCAGAAAATGCTCCTTATGCCAGAAGAGCAAAGCTTGCAAAAGGAACAAAATGCCTATGGTAATAGGGGAAGTGGCCAAGAAACCCTTCGATAAAATATACATGGATGTAGTGGGGCCACTACCTAAAACTTATAACGGGAATACTTACATCCTGACATTTGAGGACGATTTAACGCGATTTATGGACTGTTATGCAATGCCAAATCAAGAAGCAGCAACAGTAGCCCGCATATTTTTTGACGAAATTATCTCTAGGTACAGAATACCTAAAATATTAGTTACGGATCAGGGCTCCAACTTCACTTCAGATCTTTTTAAAAGGGTATGTAAGTTTTTAAAAATAAACAAGCTGGAAACAACCGCGTATCACCCTGAGTCAAATGGGGCTTTAGAAAGAAGCCATAGACCTTTGGCAGAATATCTACGAAATTTCGTAGATGAAGCAGGCTGCAACTGGGACCAATGGTTACGACAAGCCATGCACGTGCGTTACAACACACAACATACAGGAACTAAGCTATGTCCAATGGATTGTCTATTCGGATTCACTTCCGAAATTCCTTCAAATCTAACGAAAGCTCCAACTTCGCTTTACAACATGGATGACTATTTCCTAGTTCTAAAACATAAACTGCAAAAATCCCACTTGATTGCTCGCGAAAACCTTTTAAACAGCAAAAAAATGTCAAAACAGCACTACGACAAAAATACACATCCGATAAAACTCCATGTAGGGGATCTAGTATTATTACGAAATGAAACACGAAAAAATAAGTTCTCTAACATTTGGAAAGGGCCTTATAAAGTTATCGCTCTTAACAACGACGTGAACACGAGTATTCAAATAGGAAAACGTGTTACAAAGGTTCATAATAATCGGTTAAAATTATATCACACTTAAATCTACAATTCTAATGTTTCTTTCAATTCCAAAATTATGATAGAATTAATAAGACAAACGATGCAAACATCGAACATTTTCAACAAATTTCAAAGTCTTCGAACGAACTTCCTCTAAACCCAAAACCTAACAAGACAATCCAAAACACCGAAATTTATAATGATCCACCGTAGAGTAATAAGTTAATCTATTAAGACAAGTCAATAAGTTAATCTTTTCCAATTTTTTAATTTTAAAACAATAATGCATTTGTCATTTCTGAATTTAGTTTCGTTAAAAATTTACTCAAGGCTAAGTTTGTTTTCAATTTCTTATTTTTAAAAACTAAACAAAAACAAACATTTATATAATATTAAGATAGGTAGGCTAATTGTAATTAAAGTAGAAAAGTCTTTTATATTTAATAAAATCAATAGAATTAATGCAATCAATAGAATCAATCATACTCTAATTTAATTTTTTACTTAATCCAATCATAAGTTAATCATAAAATCAGTTTTCTTTTTACCTTAAAATTTCTTTTCTGTTTCGTATATTTTAAATCTTTCCAATGCATATTAAGTTTGTTTTCATTTAAATTATAAATTAAAAGACAAAATGCAACGCAAACAAAAATATTTTTATTTACCATATACTTGCAGTCAGTATAGGAATTGAATTACATTTCAATTTTTATTAATTAATTAATTTCAAGTTCATAATAAATAAGTAAGTAGGTTATTGTTAAGATAGGTCAGTAAAATAAAACAGAAATTAACATAAGAATTATTTACCAGCTCAAAACTGAATTATATTTTTTTTCTTTAATAAGGTTTAGCTATTATTAATTTAACTTAATTAATTGAATTCTTAATTTAATTTAACGTTTAGGTTTAATTAATAATTATTGTAATATTCTATTTTTATGAAACTCGTTAAAATTCTTATCTGATAGTTATTAAACAAAAACTGAATTTGGAAAATAAAGTAATAAGTACATTTTTTCAAAATATTATATTGAATAAAACAAAAATTTACTTTTTCTATCGCAATCGCAAATTTTTAAAAAAAGAGGGGAGTGTTGTGCTACTATTAAACTATGTAGCAAATAACTCAAAACTTCAAAATTGTTACTTATTCGTTTAAATTAAAGACTTACTTATTACTTCATATTTTGAAATTCAAAATTATTCACACGAGCAAAATTATTTCGAAATAGTAAAAATAATACCTTAATTTACTTAAAATATTTAAAGTAAAGAAATGATTACTATTGCTATTTTGACAAATTTTAAATTGTAATAATTAATTTACTGTTTATTGTAATAATTCATCAACAAATTTGTCAACTTATCAAAAAACAAACAAATATCCAATCAATTAATTTTAATAGTTAGAGTTAGTTTTTCCAGAAAAGTAGACAGTCAACCGTTAAACAGTCCGTTAGTATATTTTTAGAGTAAGTCAATCAGTTAGTGTAGTCAGTCGAATTAATTATTTTTACAGTCAGAGCAGATTCTCATATAAGTTCTGATAAAAGTTATCAAATTATTTAATTATAAACTTAAAAATTAAATCAGTTATTAAACTAATAAAATAAAATCATGTGTACGTTTTTTTGTGTGTAATAATAAAGTGTAATTTCAACATCAAGCTCCTCCAGGTCATAACAATGTCATCTACCGCATACAAAAGGGACCCCGTACCAAGATGAAAGTGATACATCTGCAAAGGTTGGCACCGTACCAAGGTAACAGCACCAATGCGATATCTGATATTGTTCGGGACGAACAAAACTAAATGGAGGGCAATGTAATAAACTTCGTCCAGAATGGGTTAATTTTATTTACTCATTCATGAATTAAAAGTTAACTCCTTTTTCAATCTTTTACTTGTATTGCAAATTGTATTGCATAAATTAATGTAAATTAAATTTGTTATACAAATGTTTACATTAATGAATTAAAAGGAGTTACCTAATACATTTTGCATAAATTAAATTTGAGTTCGCTAATACAAATGCAAGTATGAATGAAAACAGGTGTGGCCTATTCAAGGTGTACAGACTACGTAGTATTGATTTCTAGTGGATTATAGAAGTTTCGATTTATTTATTTTTCGATATAAATAAGCAAACAAAAATATCAGAGAGTCAGTTTTAATTTTGCAATTAAAAGTGTTTTACAAATATTCGAAAGTATAAGGAATAATCGGTGGTACTTGAGCCTGGGTACTAATAGTAAAAGAATTTGAACTTATTGGAATAGTAAATACAGATTTTACGATTCCGAGTATTATTGATTCAAATTGTGGAAAAGCAGTGAAGTTCATCGTACATAAATTGGAGACCCTGGAATTTATTGTAAGGAAAAACGGAAGCTGCTGTAATTTGTTGACAAATAAAGTTTGAGATTCTGTTAACCAAAGATCTGTCTTTTACTGTCGTGTTTGTTCAATAATCTAAAAGAACTAACGAAGAGTCGTTGCAATATATATATATATATATATATATATATATATATATATATATATATATATATATATATATATATATATATATATATATATATATATATATATATATATATATATATATATATATATATATATATATATATATATATATATATATATATATATATATATATATATATATATATATATAAATTTTTTTTTTTTTTTTGTTTTTTCGTCTCCGCTTATCATATATAGTCGTTTGGCACAAAAATTTTTCCGAAATTCCTAGATGAAGCCTATTGCAATAGGTAGATTTTTATATGAAATCTACCTAAAAACTCATATGTTCTAATCCGATTTTCATTTGTTTTCAAGTTATAGCGCAATATCAAATTTTTTTCTTCGTTCCACTTTTATCAAAATTTTCACGTAATTAGAGTATGCCATGCTTAAGACTCTAAACTATTTGACATCTTTGTTGTCTTGACAATGTGTCTTTGTATTGTGATAGTAATTAAACGTTTATTTTCAAGTTTGAGTGATTAAAGTAAAAAACATTTCCAGTAAAAACATTTCCAACAAAACGAAACATTTCCAAGGCGTTGGATTGGTCGCGGTGGTCCTATTAATTGACTCTCAAGATCTCCAGATCTCACAGTACTAGATTATTGTTTATGGGGCTGGTTTAAAAATGAAGTGTACAAAGTAAGAGTGGACAGTCGGGATGCACTAATTCGACGTATTAGGAATACTGCAGCCAATTTTAAAGAAGAAAGACATGAAACAATTAGAAGGGCAACGGGTCATCTTTGTAGACGGAGCAGAAAATGTTTAGAAGTCACTGGCGGTATTTTTGAACATTTATTAAAAGAACGCTATGATTAGGAAACCGTTAATATACGAACTTTTCTTTATTTGATATTACGCTATAACTTGAAAACAAATGATTATCGAATAAGAACATATGGGTTTTTTACATTGTTTTCGCGTGTATAATGCACTCCTGAAATTTGGTCCGTTCCTCCCGACTCACCCTGTATATATATAAAGTTATGAGGTATAACGGAATTATCCGGCACTCTCAAGGTCGCAATTTTCGATCTACACCAACAATATTTTCTGCGTATGTTGCGGCAAACAATCTCTTGGACAAGTTTGCGAACTGGCCATATCGGGGTACCCTTTAAGCGGCTAGAGTCTTAAAAGTCGAATAATCTAAGGCGTTATAACTTCCGTTTGAAACATAAAGTTTAAATAAAATTGATATATACACCTATCCCCCGCTTTACACGGCACTCATTTAACACGTTTTCGACTTTACACGGTTTTTGAAATCAAAATTTCAAAAAAAAAAAGACAAATTTTGGTATTACACGCACTTTATTTTAATTAAACCTTCTGGTATACTACTTATGATCATATACATACAGGTTGTAATTAAAATAAGAAACTTGTAACAAAAAAACGCTTTTTAGGGTTCAAAGCAAAATTTTGTAAATATATGTTGATGTTTATCAGCAAAGGGTTGTAAGGGATTCTCTATGTAAATCAGTTGATTTTAAGCAATAGATCGTAATTAGCTAGATACAAAATGCGTAGGTACAATTACAGAATTTGGCTGCTAATCAGTTTTTTAATACTAAAGAGTGATTAAGCTTAGGTGGCAACTAAAAAGGAAAGGGTTAAAAGGAAGAAACAAATCTTTCTATTTATTGGAATGCCAATACAAAAGCTTGGGTTACAGCCACATTGTAAATTGATTAGTCTCATAACTCTTACGTAGCAGAAGTAAAATAGTATTTAATCAAAATAATATTTAAGGTTCTTTTTTAACTGGACAATGCTCCATGTCACCCTCAAGATTTGAGGCTTACAAATGGATAAATTGTATTTCTACTCAAAATTAAAACGTCTTTATTGCAACCATTATACCAGAAGATAATTTCGATATTCAAGGCAAAGTATATTTCAAGCACCTTTAGGTATATTTTGGATAAATTGGAAAATGAACTGTCTTTTTATGCTAATGCTTGGAAAAGGTTAACAATTTTAGATTGCGTTAATCATATAGGAGTGCCATATCATAAGATTAAAACATCAACGCTCCTTGTGAGTTGAAAATTAATGTGGGCTGATGTTGTTGATGGTAATAGTTATATAGAATATCTTTGGAGCAATATTATTCTGAGACAATTGAGTTGGCTTGTGCCTTGTGTGGAGAAGGTTTGAAAGATTTAGCTGTGTCAAGTATTATTGGCCTAATAGCATACCAAGAATTAGATGGAGATGATTTAAATGAAAGGACCAGTAAAATAAACAAAAGCAAAAATGATATTGAAGCTGACTGCAGATGAATGAGCCGAAACCATTTCCTGCAAATAGCAGCCATTCGTGAGAGACTTGCAACTGAAAGTAAATAATGCAACTACTTTCAACAACATGATCCGAATGTTGAACGAGCTCTCCGATTTCTACGAACTGTCAACGAATTTTCAAGTCAATATGAAGATGTTTGCAAGATATAACTAAAAACAAAGCACAATTATTAATTACAAATTTAACTTCCAACTGAATAAAGTTAAGTTAGGTTTGATTTAGGTCAACATGCTAGTATGTGCATACATAATTACTTTTTATTTTTTTGTGAATTTCTTATTGGTTATGTTGCATGTTTCCTATTGAAAATCAATTGAACTGTTATGTCGATATCTTATGTGATTAAATTGGTACTTTTATGTTTTACCGACTCTGTTTGTCGCCCAAGAAATGACCAAAAACACACGTTTTTCGTTTAACACGGTTTTCCAAACAAAATTTATATTTTCGATTAACACGTTTTTATCAGGAACGTATCTACCGTGTAAAACGGGGGATAGGTGTATTGAATATTTGAACCTTTTTTTATCATTTTTTGTCAGATGACAACCTTGGCATTTAAGGTTCAGGAAAAATCAGCTGTTTTAAAAATTTACTAAATTTTGTTGTCCTTGATCTAGATGAAAATGACCAAGCTCAAAAATAAAAACTTTTGCACATGTAGATACCAACTTATATCTATCCAAAACTTAAAAAACAAATTGTTTAAATTCAGAAGTTGAGACCCTGCGGCTGTTAAAACGAAAATAAACGCAAACGGCCATGCTTTCATCATTTTTGAGTCGAGCTTTTAATTCAACTTTTCAACTATAACATCAGAAATTTTCAGCTTTCTAACCCTAGAAGTTCCAATGCAATTAACATTATACTAACCATAATGCAAGCCACTAAAACGCTATATAATTACAAGCAAATCCCAAAAATATCCCAATTAAATAAATTTTCTTTTGTTTTAGGTAGATTTCATATATTTTTTTTGTTTTTATTTTTTTTTTTCCCCAAAAAGTTAAAAAATTTGTTTTGAATGTTTGTTGTTGTTTTTTTGAAGATTTATTATTGTTTTGAATTAGGGAATAGTTTCTTTGGAATATTTGGAAGTGGTTTAGTTGAAATAAATATATGTATATTGATTACATATTTACAATTGATAGATATTTGTATTATATTTGAGGTGTAAAAGTTGTTTGATATGTTTTGTTGTTGATTATAAATTATAATATGGCAGTTGTGATGTAGTTAGAACGTTAATCCACCAAAGGATTTAATTTGTTATTAAGGAGTTTTAACCAAATTAAACAAAACTATTCGAAATTGCATTGACAAAGTAGTTTCCGTTTGTGTATTTAGTTTGGTTGGTTTGATAAATTTTTTGGATTATTCTGTTTCTAGTTAAATTTTTTATTTAAACTAATCTGGCATATCCAATTCTATTTGTACACAAAGCTGTCTGGTCCCGAAATCTACCTATTTCTAGCGGATATACGTGCCGCTTGGACTTTTTTTATTATTGATTTCTTCTGATGAGAAATAAAACAGTTTGAGAAATTTTTATTATTATTTTAAGAGTTCCGTACTTTCAAAAAGTGAAACGAAATCCAGTTATGGTGAGACTTGATTGTTTGTAATCCTATATTCTGCACAACGACTTTCTCACTGAAAAATGAAAAGCTTTAAATATATGTATTTACGTATATATTTATGTGGTAAGATAAGGCGAAAATAAAAAAAATGTGCCGATTTCGAGATTGAGATCATATAAAAGTAAAAACTGAAAATTTTTACATCTAACTTTCAGTCAATCATAGACAATAAAGTTTATGGAAGAGTACCCTTGGTGATTATAATTAATAATTTTAAATAGCTAGCTCGATCGATTTCAGCTGTTATGCTATCCTCAAGAGCTTTTATAAAAATGTTATGTTATTTTTTAAAATTATTAATCATAGACTACAGTTTTTATGTGTGTTTCTCCGGTGTATATCACAATTTTATTTATTTTCTAATGCATTGCGTTTGACTAATTTTCGAATATTTCTATTACTTTTTCATGAGTTGTTCATGTCATGAGTTGGAGACTTATTAACTCCCCGATATTCCTAACTATAACCTTCTATAGCTGGATAAATCACAAAAGAGTGCAGAAATGTTTACCATTTACCAAAACCAATAATTAATCTGAATACAGTCAGAGCGTGATCAGCATCTTGTCAGTCCAGAAAGGACAATAACTATTAGGGCAATGTGATGTATATTTCTGGTCCTCGTCTGGTTTTTCGTATATGAACCCCAGTTGGGCTATCTGTTCAGGGCTTGATACGAAATATCTTACTAAGGTTTGCCCTATTTAATTATATACGGTGAACTTGATTCATTGTATTAAAAGTAAATGCTTTTTGTATCAATAATCAAATACCAGTGGTTATAACAGTATATTCTGTCACTAATATTAATCAACAGTGATTTTTGAAGCTATCTGATTCTACTTTACAAAAAATAGTCAAATCGCAGCAAAAACAACCAAAAGGCCGTAAAAACCCCGCGCCATGTTTTGGTTTAGCTTGAAACTATCATTTTAACTATACCATATTAAAAAATCCCAGCGGCAGGTATATCCGCTAGAAATAGGTAGATTTCGGGGTCAGACGGTTTTGTGTCCAAATAAAATTAGATAAGTCAGATTAGTTTAAATAAAAAATATAAGTAGAAACAGAATAATTCAAAAAAATTATCGAACCAAATTAAATACATTATCCGAACTAACTCCATCAATACAATTTCGGAACAGTTTTATTTAAGTTGGTTTAAACTACTTTTAATAACATATTAAATCCACCAAAGATCAAATGAACTACGTCACAACTACAATTATACCATCACACATAATTTATAATCAAACATTATCAAACAATTTTATTTCAAAATCATCTTTTGTTGTTGTGTTTTTTTGTTCTTATTTAATCTTTTTTCAAACGGTTATTTAGTAAAAAAAAATAAAAACAAAAGAGATTTTGATAATTTTTCTATGGTATTAAATGGGTTGATATTTTTCTTATAAGGGTTGCATTATAATGCTTATAAAAATGGAACCTTTTGGGTTAGAAAGCTGAAATTTTTTGAGGTTATAGTTAAAAAGTATGTTTAAAAGCTAAGATGAATTTAAATAACATAAACTGAAACATGATGAAAGCATTGCCTTTTGCGTTTGTTTTCATTTCAACAGCCCTATAGTCTCAACCGTTAGATTTAAACTATTATTTTTGAAAATTTTGGAAAGATTTATATTTTAAGTACGTGAAAAAAAGTTTTCAAATATGAGCTTGGCCATTTCAGCTAGATCAAGGACAGCAAAGTTTAGTAAACTTTTAAAACAGCTGATTTTTGAGGAACCAGTACCCTATTTCACCAAACTTACAAATTTGTAATTTCATACAAATTTTTACAAAATTTGTGAAAATTTGCATGAAATTACAAATTTGTAAGTTTGGTGAAATAGGGTACTGAAACGCCAAGGTTGTCATCTGGATAAAAATGATAAAAAAAGGTTTAAATATTCAATATTTTTAAATGTTATTAAAATATTATTATTCAAACGGAAGTTATAGCGCCCTAGATTATTCGACTTTTTAGGCTCTAGCCGCTTAACCGGTACCCGGATATGGCCAGTTCACGAAGTTGTCCAAAACATTATTTGCCGAAAGATACACAGAAAATTATTTTGGTGTAGGTCGAAAAATGCGACCGTGAGAGTGCCGCTAAATTCCGTTATACTAATTATAATTTTTTATAATTTTATAATTAATTCTAATTTCCGTTATAATTTTTTTTTTTTTTTGTTTTTCCATTTCCGCTTATCACATATAGTCGTTTGGCATCAAAATTTTTCCGAAATTCCGAGATGAAGCCCATTGCAATAGGTAGATTTTTATATGAAATCTACCTAATTCTTGTATCTTTTACTTTACAAAAACTTCTCAAATCATTAAACACAAAATAATAAAATTTCTTATTGGCATTTTGTTTTCTAAACATCTACCTTTTTTATTTAAGTTAAGTAAGACTCTAGGACTACATATCACAATTCTAAAATATATAATAAATATACACATATATTAACATTTATTTAAACAGAGGAAATAAAATTAATTTTTTTTCTGTAAAAACCGCTCGCTTTCACTTACTTATTTCTTGAACAAAAACCTTGGCGCGACCTTTTCTTAATAAAACAATAAAATCAACAGTAGAGTGACTATGGTTGACCCATATAGTAATATTAGTATAAACATTATATTGAAATAACCATTGTTCAAATAGCAACCTTAAATAAATCACAATGAATGTTGAAATTCAGTTCGAAAAGAAATTTATTAATAGTGTAGCTTCATAATTATCTTTATTGTTATAGTTGCTATTTACAACAAATCATGTCATATATAAAATTTTGCATACTGTAATAATTTAAAGGTAATTTCAAATTACGTAATACTAAAATCATCGGCTTTTCAGTCACCTGACAATAGACCTTACGAATGGCATTATTAAATTAATAGAGAAAAGGTCGCGCCAAGGTTTTTGTTCAAGAAATAAGTAAGTGAAAGCGAGTGGTTTTTACAGAAAAAAAATAAATTTTATTTCCTCTGTTTAAATAAATTTTAATATATGGGTATATTTATTATATATTTTAGAATTGTGATATGTAGTCCTAGAGTCTTACTTAGCTTAAATAAAAAAAGTCCGAGCGGCAGGTATATCCGCTAGAAATAGGTAGATTTCGGGATCAGACAGTTATGTGTGCAATTAGAATCGGATTTATCAGATTACTTTATAAAAAACACTAATTAAAAACAGAAGTATTAAACAGACTTTAAAAATAAACATTATTTTATACAGTTTTTGGGCTCTAGGCACTTAACCTGTACCCCGATATGGCCAATTGTCAAACATATTCAGGAAACTGTTTGCCGCAACATACCCAGAAAATATTTTTAGCGTAAAAAATGCGACCGTGAAAGTGCCGCTAAATGCCGTTGTACTTCACACAGTTTATTGCAGATAGCTAAAGAACCTTTTATTGCAGATATATGGCTTTTTAAAGAATGATAGAAATATGTTCAAATAATTAATATTTATAAATTTTGTTTAGATATTTTGCCCCAAACGGTCGTTATAACGCTTTGTTTTTGACAGTTTTAAGGCTCTAGACTCTTAACCTGTACCCGGATATGGCCAGTTGTCGAACTTATCCAAGAAATTGTTTGCCGCAACAAGCTCAGAAAAATTTTTGGTCTAGGTCGAAAAATGCGACCGTGAGAGTGCCGCTAAATTCAAAATATATATATTAGACCGACCCATTTTTGTATGGAAATGCAAAATGTTGTTTTTTTTAGGTGCTCAGAGCTAAATTCGTTTATTGGTCCGTACTGAATATCCACACAAAAAATTGGCCCAATTGATACATCCAAGAGCCAGCGCTTTTGCATATAGTAAAACAAGATTCGAGATTTGACGACTAAAAATACTTATATCTCAAACACGCTTAATGATATGAAAAAAAAGTTAAGGCAAGCTCACCTTATTTTGTGATTGCCTAACTTTTTCAGTACAAACCTTTTTTCTCAGAATTACAACAAAAAAATTTTAGTGGAATTTTCTGAATTCGTTCTCAATTTTTCAAAAAGGCCTCATTGCCTCCAGTGACATTTAGGAAAAAAAAGTTCCAAACAAAATATTCATATTCTTGCTAAACTAACATTTATTTAGAACATACTTATAACTTTTACCCCAAAATAAAAAAGTTTTAGAACAAAAGTTCCATTATTTTAAGTATTTCTTCAAATTTTCAGTTTAGCTTAACAGTGTATTTCTAAAAATATACAAACTCTATTAAAATTAATTAAACACAATATCATAATAATAAAAAAATTATTTGCCTTTTAAAATATTTGCAGAGTCACTTAGGAAAAACAACTATTATGGCAAGTGTCAGATTATGAGTATCGATCAATGCATTCCTGACAGTGTAGTTTGTCGAGCAAAATTTTTGAAAGTCGATCTTCACGGTTTTTTGTTAATTCAATAGTGTTCTCAAAATATGGATGCAAAAACTAATTTTTTAAGAAGCAGTTCAAAAAATTTTAGTGCTAAACTGTTAGAAGGTCTTGAAATTTGCATTTACCTGTAGAGAACATTATTTAATAATTCACTAAAATGTCCATATCTTTTGATTAACTTAGCCGAATTTTATGATTTTATACTTGCTTAAAAGTTATTGAACTAAGTAATATCAGTAAATTCTTTTTGCACGTTTCAAATTTAGGAGCATGATAGGGTGACCTAAAATTTTTTGAGCTGCTTCTTAAAAAATTAGTTTTTGCATCCATATTTTGAGAACACTATTGAATTAACAAAAAACCATAGAAGTTCGACTTTCAAAAATGTTGCTCGATAAACTACACTGTCCGGAATGCATTGATCGATACTCATAATCTGACACTTGCCATAATAGTTGTTTTTCCTAAGTGACTCTGCAAATATTTTAAAAGGCAAATAATTTTTTTATTATTATGATATTGTGTTTAATTAATCTTCTTATATATTAATACGCTAGATCAAAACTTTGTGGAGCCTAAGGCTTTTTTATTCGCAGATGGATTCATTTCAAATTTTCACAGCTAACTGATATTAGTGTAACCTATAATCGGATTCGGATTCACACAAATCGGATCATAAATAAAAAAGTTATTATTTACGGAAAACTTTTTATATACATATGCATTATAAGTTTACATACATATAAAAACGAAATTAAAAATTTATTTTATTTTTTTATATTTTCTTTTTTATATATTAGCGAACAACGAACAACAAAAACGAAACTTTTTTTTCTCATTCATTTCAGTCGTCTTTTGTCTTTGAACAAAGGACGGTTTTCGAGTCGTCGGAATAAAAGAGATTATATGCGTAATATGCGTAATAATGTTGATTTTATGAATGATATTTTATGAATGATATTTATGATGATATTTTATGAATGATATTTTCTTTTTTATATATTAGCTATCGAAGAACGAACAACAAAAACGAAACTTAAAAATTTATTTTCTTTCATTTCAGTCGTCTTTTGTCTTTGAACAAGGACGGTTTTCGATATTATTTCGATTATTTTGTTTATTGATATAAAGATATTTGCGTAATATTTTTCTTTGTTTTCTTATTATAGGAGGGCTATTATTTTGAAAACGTACATTTTTTTGTTGATTTTAAAATTTTTGATTTTTAAAAAATCTGAAATTTTGATATTTTGTTGGTATTGACGAAAGGAAAAAAGTTGTTTCTGCTTTTATTTTTTGTGTACTCTGAATCGGCGTTATGCGCGGTTGAATTTTTGAGGCTTTTTCAAGTAGTTTTGGTAATGGTTTAAAACTTAAAACTTTTTTTATTTTTTTATATCTATTTTCTCTTAGTTAGTTTATACATTTCCTTTGAAGTTTAGAGAATTTAGTTTATGAATTGATTTAGGGGTCGATAGACGTAATATTTTTCTTTGTTTTTTTATTACAGGAGGGCTATTATTTTGAAAACGTACATTTTTTTGTTGATTTTTAAATTTTCGATTTTTAAAAAATCTGAAATTTTGATATTTTGTTGGTATTGACGAAAGGAAAAAAGTTGTTTCTGCTTTTATTTTTTGTGTACTCTCAATCGGCGTTATGCGCGGTTGAATTTTTGAGGCTTTTTCACGTAGTTTTGGTATTGGTTTCAATGTTTTGTGAATAGGTGGCATAAATTTCATCCGACTTAAGTATATTTTTGCAAGTAAAACGAAAAATAACTGAATAATTGAAACTAGGAGGGCCCGGCGTGCTTCGCTACGCTTATAAATAAAGTTTTTGCATAGACATTTTGTTGACGTAGAAGCAATGATTTCAAAAAGTGGTAATGAGAAATGCTAGCATATAATTTTTAATTTTTCTTTTTAAATATATGAATGAAAAATAATCAAAACTCTAGCTGATCAGTTCGGATATATGAAAAATTAGCGATCAAATAAGTTTTCAAGTAAGCTTATTTGATCACTAACTTATTTGATCGCTAATTTTTCATATATCCGAACTGATCAGCTAGAGTTTTGATTATTTTTCATTCATATATTTAAAAAGAAAAATTAAAAATTATATGCTAGCATTTCTCATTACCACTTTTTGAAATCATTGCTTCTACGTCAGCAAAATGTCTACGCAAAAACTTTATTTATAAGCGTAGCGAAGCACGCCGGGCCCTCCTAGTTTTAATAAATTTTGTATATTTTTAGAAATACACTGTTAAGCTAAACTGAAAATTTGAAGAAATACTTAAAATAATGGAACTTTTGTTCTAAAACTTTTTTATTTTTGAGTAAAAGTTATAAGTATGTTCTAAATAAATGTTAGTTTAGCAAAAATATGAATATTTTGTTTGGAACTTTTTTTTCCTAAATGTCACTGGAGGCAATGAGGCCATTTTGAAAAATTGAGAACGAATTCAGAAAATTCCACTAAAATTTTTTTGTTGTAATTCTGAGAAAAAAGGTTTGTACTGAAAAAGTTAGGCAATCCCAAAATAAGGTGAGCTTGCTTTAACTTTTTTTCATATCATTAAGCGTTTTTGAAATATAAGTATTTTTAGTCGTCAAATCTCGAATCTTGTTTTACTATATGCAAAAGCGCTGGCTCTTGGATGCATCAATTGGGCCAACTTTTTGTGTGGATATTCAGTACGGACCACTAAACGAATTTAGCCCTGAGCACCAAAAAAAATCAACATGTTGTTTTTGGGTCGGTCATATATATATATATATATATATATATATATATATATATATATATATATATATATATATATATATATATATATATATATATATATATATATATATATATATATATATATATATATATATATATATATATATATATATATATATATATATATATATATATATATATATATATATATATATATATATATATATATATATATATATATATATATATATATATATATATATATATCAGTGGCGTGCAGTGGGTTTCGATAGACGGTAAGCAGATTATATAAAAAAATAAGAACATTATTCAATTTATCGCCACATGATAGTTCTTCCATTGTATTGATTGCATAACGTGATAAGGCTTTGGCTGATCAGTCTGCACTAATATATGTAAAAGCTAAGCTTCTTTCAAAAACTTCTTCTGTTTTAGTTACAAATCGTCCTATTGTTGACAGCTGCGACTTATAAGATATATCTGATGTTTCATCAAGAAGTATGGCAATAAATAAACAATCTTTGATTTCGAGAAAATTTGAGTTTTTTAGATCAACACATATTGATTCACTCAAATCATTTTGTATACGATTGAAAATGCCTAAAAATACTTTGGATTCCTATAAAAATGTGTGAAATTCTTGATCTTATATTGATAACACTTTCAACATTATAACACTACTGAGTAATTTGAAAAAATTCATTGATTAATATAATATGGCTTTGTGTTTACTAACGGCATTAAAAAAATTATTTAAATTATGATGACCATCGTAGGTTTAAATACCCTTTTCTTTAGAAAATAAAAAAAAACCATAAAAAATGAAACAGACTTCAGAAACAACAAAAGAGGCACAAAAAAGTGAAAAATATCTCAATTGTGGCTTTTAGAGACAGAAATACATATAAAATGATTAATTTAATTTAATTATGCCTAGCTACAGAAAATTACACTTTTCAACAAAGATGTTATATTATAAAACTTATATTTTATTATAACTATTATAGTTTTTGTAATAGTTATTATATTGTAAGATTTATTTGTAGTACAAAACTGTTGGAAATCGATGCCAAGCAAGAGATGTCAATGATGGTACCGGCTTCGAACATTTTGTTTTGAAAATAAATTTCAAAATATAAAAGCTATTATGAAAAAATAACTTTTACAATATAATATCTTTGTTTAAAAGCATAATTTTTTCTATGTAACTAAGTATAATTAAATTAAATTAATCAAAATTTATACGTATTTTTGTCTCTAAAAGGCACAATTGAGTTATTTTTCACTTTTTTGTGCCTCTTTTGTTTTTTCTGAAGTCGGTTTTATTTTTTTAAAAAAGTTTATTTTTTTTTCATTTTGTTTTGTGTAGTCATAAAATCAAAAGGCGGGGATATTTTCTGTCATAGAAAGGAATTTAGGACCATTTCGGCATCTAAATCAATTAAATACAACTCAAACCGTCCAAATAGGTCAAAAGCTGTTTCAAAGAAATTGGTAAAATACATTAAAAATATAGTTTTTTTCAATTTCCTGAACAACGACCGTTTTACACGTAATATAAAAAATATGGGACCACTTTGGCATCTATCTTAATAGAATACATTTAAACCATCCAAATCGAGTGAGCTATTTTCGAGAAATCGGCGAAAATACATAAAAAAATATAGTTTTTCCAATTTTCTGAAAATAGTACATTTTGCTACACGAGATGAAAACGCTGCTTTTTCGTGAGTGAAAATTTGTTCACGAGAACAGTTAACGTCCAGTGGGACAATTTCACGAACGTAAAATATTTTTATCTCGCGTAGGAAATACACTTTTTTCTATGATAGTAAATATATAAACGATATTTGTTAGAATTTATTAAATTAGAAATCGACAAAATAACATTCAAAATTCATATTCTATTTTTAAATATGGTTGCTTTGTTTTAAAATTATATGAAAATGCCATAGCAACTACAATTTGTTATTCTTTTTACACTAGAGGAAAAAAAACCTCACAGGGGATTAATCCTGCTTGAAAATAAACTTTTCCTCTGCTATCATAGAAAACGGTATTTTTCACGTCATAAAAAATGGACCACTTGGGAGTCTACCTTAACAGAATACAATTTAAATCATTCAAATCGAATGAGCCGTTTTCAAGAAACATACATAAAAAACCTTCAATGAAAGATCCAATAATTTCATCATTTAAATCACTGGAAACAATATTATTTAATGCACCATTTTAATAAACGAAATATTACACCCATCAAAACTATAAATTAATAATGTTATTAATTTTAATAACACAACCAATAGATTGAAAATCATTTCAATTTTATCAGGAAAAAACTAACAAACATTTTTCTTCATACTACAAAACTAAAAAACATGTGTTACAAAATGTACACCAAATGTAAAATGAAAAAAGAAAAGGAAAGAAAAAACTTTACAAGCAGAATCTTCTGCTTATTTTCACACATTTAAGCCAATTTTTTCTTTGAACAAACAGGTTATTCCGGTTTTCGGATCGCATATTTTACAAAACAAACAAATTTAATATACTAATGAAACAAATGCATGGTAAAAATACTAACAAACATTTTGAGCTAATTTTCGTAAAAATCCATCAAGGATTCTGGAAGTTACACTCGAAAAAAGTTGAAAAAAATCAAATATTTATGTTTTTTTTAAATTTTCCATATTCAACGCCAAAAATTGTGAACAAACAATGATTGTAAATAATTTTAATTTCTTGAAGCCTACAGTTAATAGTCAATATTCTTTTTTTTAAGTTAAAAAACACGAATTTTAGTAAAACACGAACACGAGTTATTCAGGTTTTCCCAAAAAAAGTCAAAACTAAAAATTTGGAAACGAAATATACTAAGAATAATTTAAATTCTGCAACATAATTGATTTATATATAAGTCGTTATACAGATTTTCGAGTTAAAATTGCAAGTTATGGTCAAAACCTGGTGGTTACACAACGTTACAACGTTAATTGAACATTTTCTCTATTGTACCATCTTAAATGTGTTAAGTTGCAGTTGACATAACTATTTTTCGGCATCCACGGTGTTTATCTTCATTCAATCTTATGCCGATGTAATGAAGGTATGCAATTCTTATATATGAAGTGATTTTTTTAGCTTAATGTATTATGCAAATTCCACAAATAAAACAAAGTAGATAAAGTTGAAAAAGTTCTTGATCCAGTTGTATGTTTTGTTTTTTGTTTTTCCTTCTTGATTATGTGGACCAGATTTTTAGTATTTTTAATTTTGGATTTTATGAATCCATATACAAGATGATGTCTGTACTAATTTATTTTTTTATTTTTTAATATTTTTTATTCTTATTTTAAGGTTTTTTGTTTACATTTTGTATACATCTGTACAATTTTAATTTGAACACATGATATGATGCTTGGATGCCGACGTTTCGGAGACTGGTTGGCTCCTTTTTCAAGGCGACGATACTTTCTATTTTTTTAAAATGAAAAGAATGGGTGAAAAACCATATTTAAAAAAAAATTACAATCAAAACATTGCTTAAATTTAAAAAACTTAATAAACTAAAAATGAAAAATAATTTTTGTATATATAAAACTTAAAAAACTAACTGATAAAATTAACAACACAAATAAAATAAAATAAAAAATAAAAATAAAAAGTCTTTTCCAAAAAGGTTAATTAGAAAGTCAATCGAAAATAATAATAAAAACAAACCTTGTTGTTGATAATGTGGAGAAGAAATGGACTGTAGGTTTTTTCGGAGACGATGAAAAAGTTGTGTTGAAAGAGAAATAGGAGAAAAAGGAGGGTGGGAATGAAAAAAAGGGGGAACGAATATGGTTTGAAAGTGATCGAAGGAGGGGAGACTAAAATATAGAACCCTAGTAGCAGTGGTTTATTTTTGACTAGTAAAAGACGAGAGTTTATTGTGAGGTTGATGTTGTTCTGATATGGGAGCGAGTTTGGAAGGATTTGATGATGGGAAGGTATTTGGAATTGAGGTAAGTGAGATCAGCCATCAAATTGATGGAGTTAGGCTTTAGCAGGGCTATGTAACATGATTCTAAAAACGTGCGGTGGTGAAAATGGGATTGTGAGGATAGGATCTTAGGATGATTGAAGTCAAAGGAGTGTCCGGTGGTTTTGAAGTGCTCAATTAAGGCGTTGTTAGAATCGTCAGGACGTTTAAAAACAGAAATATGTTTTTGAATCCTAGTTTTTAATTGCTGTTTTGTTTGACCAACGTAAACAGCATCACAATCAGCACAATTTAGCAAATATATGACATTCGAACAAGCCATAGTAGAGGTTTGATCTTTGACTTTAGAAAAAACAAGAGTTTTGAGGGAAGTAGGGTAGGAAAAAGCTAAACGAACTTCAGGAAAGTATCTATGAAAAAAATTTGTAAACACGTGGGTGAAACCGTTGATATAGGGAAAAGGAAAGTAGACGGGGTCGACAAGGGGAGGAGGAGGGGTAGAGGATGAGGATAAGGTTAGGTATTTGTTCAGGATTCTATTGATGATGTGGGAAGGAAAGTTATTATTTTGGAGGATTTGGTAGATCTTGTGGATGTTTTGAAGTTTGTATTTGTCATCGCACAAGGAGAGGACGCGTTTGGTAAAGGAAAAGCCAATGTTGAATTTGGTGTTGAAGTGGTGTCCAGATAAAAAAAAAAAAAAAAAAAAAAAAAAAAAAAAACAAAAAATAAACAAAAAACCTTAAAATAAGAATAAAAAATATTAAAAAATAAAAAAATAAATTAGTACAGACATCATCTTGTATATGGATTCATAAAATCCAAAATTAAAAATACTAAAAATCTGGTCCACATAATCAAGAAGGAAAAACAAAAAACCAAATAAAACAAAATGAAATTGGACTATTTTACACTTGAAAATTCTTGAGACGCAATTCAAATAAATTTAACTTTACACTTTACTATTTTAAAAGAATTCTTAACTGATGTTTGAGAACGACTGAGCTTGTAAAATATTTTTGACGATACGGCACAAAAAAGAAAGGAAAAAGTACATAAACGCGGTTGAAATAAGGAACACTCAAAATAGCTCGCAGTTTTTTTTCGAAAATCGGTATAACAGCATGTAAGTATTGACTTGAAAAATATTATTAAAATACATTAGTAACGATTTTGACAATTGGTAAAGGTTTTAGTCAAATTCGTTACCAAATGTAAAATCCGTTACCGCATAGTTTTCAAGGGTATTCATATATTAATTAACTTTTTTTTATCTTTTAAATTGCCAATTCTCTTTCAACCAAAAAAGACTAATATAATCCAAATGAAAGTAAATACTTTAAATAAATATATACTTGCTTTATTTAGGAAAGTTCTTCAGAATAATTTAATATTTTAAAATTCTAGGGTATTTTTTGCCTCCAATTTTAATTTTAAAAAAAGTCCAAGCGGCACGTATATCCGCTAGAAATAGGTAGATTTCGAGATCAGACAGTTTTGTGTGCCAGTAGAATCTGATGTATCAGATTAGTTTAAACAACACAAACTAATTTCAAACAGATATCGAAAAATTTTAAAAAGAAAATTAGCTACATATAAGCAAAACTATATCTATCCAATTTTGCAACAAACAAATATCAAATCAAATACCACAGAATATGTGTGTGACAATTTATGACATAAACCTACGCTATATCATATGTCGTCCAATTACTGCAAAATATCAAAATAGTTTATTTCTAAGAAAAAAAATTAATTTCTTCTATTCAAACCTTTTTATTTTTTTTTCATTGACTATTATAAGGTTTTTGGAAATTGTAGTTATGGATTGTTACAAACTTTTTTGTTGAAGCCAACGAGTCAAAAACCTCTATCTGCAGAGGTTTATATTTATAAGAAACGACTTCAAATGTTTCCACAGATTTTAAATTTATGAAGTTTTAAAAAATATTATTATCCAAACGGCCGTTATAACGGATTAAAAAAAAGAATTATTTTTCTAGTATAAAGCCTCTAGTTATTTAACCATGTAACAGATTTTTCTGATTTACGAACTTGTCCAAGATATTAATAAAACACACATGTTTACGGAAGATTTTTTGATCTGGCTCTACAAATGCGACCGTGAGAGTGCCGGTTGATTCAAACGCATTTTGTGTTTTACAAGCTTTTTTGTTGGAGCCGCTCACTCAGAATACTCCAACTGCAGAGGTCTTTTTTTTGAAAGAAACTTAAAAAGGTTTCAAAGATTCTAAATTTATGAAGTTTTTAAAAATATTAGAATCCAAACGGCCGTTATAACGGATCTAAAAAACATAGTTTTTTCTAGTATAAAGCCTCTAGTTTCTTAACCCTGTGTCGGATTTGACTGATTTACGAACTTGTTCAAGATATTAATAAAACGCACGTTTTAAGAAAGGGGTTTTTGATCTGGCCTTACAAATGCGACCATGAGAGTGCCGGTTGTTTAAAAAAAAAATTTTTTTTTGCAAACTTTTTTGTTGGAGCCACTCACTCAGGAACCTCTAACTGCAGAGGTCTATTTTTAAAACAAATTGATAAAAAAGATTTTAAAAAATCAATTTTTTTTAGAAAAAAAACTCTAGTTCCTTAACCACGCGTCGGATTTTGCTGATTCACGAGCTCGTCCGAGATATTAATAGAACACACATGTACAGAAAATTTTTTTGATCTACCTCAACAAATGCGACCGTGAGAGTGCCGGTCGTTTTCGTTATATCTCATATCGTGTATATATATATATATATATATATATATATATTATACATTTTTTTTTTTTTGTTTTTTCGTCTCCGCTTATCATATATAGTCGTTTGGCACAAAAATTTTTCCAAAATTCCGAGAAGCCCATTGCAATAGGTAGATTTTTATATGAAATCTACCTAAAAAGCAAAACTGATCCATTGCCTGTTTTCAACTTTGGGAATATAAATCACCTTAA
>OY856187.1:288096899-288160223 GCA_963693315.1 Diogma glabrata | reverse complement strand
AAGCAACCATGAAAAAATTGAATATTAATTTTGGATGTTATAATACAAGAAAGGAAGTAAAATCACACATAACTAATTGACAATAGTCTCAGATCAACCTAAAACTTTTTTTAATTCATCAAGAAAGGTGTGCAGAAGTACTTTAAACAACTTCTAGTTTCCGGACTTGGCCCAAAAGTGGCCAGTTTTTTTATTTTTGGCCAAAAATAAAAAATATTCAATATCTCGGGAGAAAGTTAATGAATTTTCAGAAAAATAGGTAGGGGGGGGGGGTTTGGGTCGCTGATTATGATTTTAATGTCGGATTTTTCCAGAACACCCTAAAAACTACCCCTTTTTAGGGTATTTTTTGCTATTTTGTGGACGTAAAGCTACGATTATAAATAATGCAATTTTCAAGAATATTTAAAAAGAATTTAAATGTATTTAATTATATGCCAAAGTTGGGTCAAGTGGGCTAATAAAAGGGGGTTAAAACTACCCCTGGAATAATAAAAAATTAAAAAAAAATGATATGAAAGTATTTTTCATACTTTTTATTTTTTAATAAAGTAATAAAAAAATTTTCACTGTAATTTTATTTAGGGGGTGATAAATACCCCTAAAACGAAAAAATTATTAAAAAGGTTATTAAAGTTTTTTTTAAGATTTATGTTTTATAATCGATAAACTAAAATTATTTTTAGTTACAAAAATTGTTTCCCTTCCCCACCACCCCCAGGGAGTGGAAAATACTCTGAAATTGATAAAAAATATACAAAAATACGTCTTAAAATTGTCTTAAAATAAAAGCTGATAACTTTTAAAAATGTTTTTGAATTATTTTAGTAAATTTTGGATAATTTGGTTTTAAATAATGACACACATATGTTATTTACTTTCTGAACAAGCATTATCAACCTCCAGAAAACACTTGATATCCAAATCCAATTTTATGGTGCATTTTATTTGAAAATTGCGTATTGACAGTTCAATGCGAATTTCGATTGGGGAAATAAAATACTACTAATATGTTGGGTGAAAAATATATATAAACGAAAAGTTTGAAAAAAATTTAATTACTTCTTTTTCATTTTTTTGAAGTGAAACTTCTTTATCGGCGGATGACAGAAACTTTTAGCAGTATAAAAAAAAATCGTCATGATTTTTGGTTACGGAAGTAAAGAACACGAAGATAATATTCGGCAAATATACGATACAATTCGATTATGATCACACATATAAATGTCAAGTCATTCATTTGTTCATTTGTTATTCTATTTTTATATTTCTTATACACTTATTCAGTCTCGTACTAAATGTTATATGGGTTGGATGTGTTTATAGATTTTAATTTTGTTTAGGTAATTTTATTTTTATATTTTTTGTTATAAATAAGAAAATTAAAAATAAGATTTTTTTTATTCACGTATTCAGTCTCGTACTAAATGTTATATGAGTTGGATGTGTTTATAGATTTTAATTTTGTTTTGGTAATTTTATGTTTTTTTGTTAAGGCAATGAATATTTTGAAAGATAAAAGCTTTATTTTCTATTTATAGATTTTAGTTTTATTTTTATTTTGTTGGTTGGTAAGAAATATCTTAACAGAATTGTTTTTTAAAATAAAATAAAAGGAAAAGATTTTAAAGTTTTAATATTGGGAAGGACTTAAAGCGGCTTTAAACATAAACAAAGAAAACTATGTTGGTGGTTAAATTAGTAGTAGGTTTTGTGGTATGAGTTGAATTTAAATATAATTACTTTACAATGTAATCTTTTACCGTGGGGAAAAATTTAAAGAAGCAGAAACATTCATAAAGTTTAATCTGAAAATGTTAATTGTGAAAATATTTTCCAAATTAATTTCACATTATTGAGAGATGTTGTAAATAGTAGAAAAATGATATGTCATAAAGAAGTTTCACTTCTTACCTGTGTACTCTGGTACACACACTACTTTTTTTCAATTTAGGGGTAGTTTTCACCCCCTAAATAAAAATACAGTGAAAAATTGTTTTAATACTTTATTAAACAATAAAAAGTAAGAAAACTACTTTCACATCATATTTTTTTAATTTATTATTATTTCGGAGGTAGTTTTAACCCCCTTTTTTAGCCCACTTGACCCAATTTTGGCATATAATTAAATAAATTTAAATTCTTCTTAAATATTCTTGAAAATTACATTTATTTATAATCCTAGCTTTACGTCCACAAAATTGCAAAAAATACCCTAAAAAGGGGAAGTTTTTGCAGTTTTGAGGGTGTTCTTGAAAAACCCGACATTAAAATCATAATCAGTGACCCAAAAAAACCCCCCTACCTATTTTTCTGAAAATTCATTAACTTTCTCCCGAAATATTAAATACTTTTTATTTTTGGCCAAAAATTAAAAAATTGGCCACTTTCGGGCCAAGTCCGGAAACTAGAAGTTGTTTAAAGTTTTGCACACCTTTCTTGACGAATTAAAAAAAGTTTTAAGTTGATCTGAGATTATTGTCAATTAGTTAATGATTTTACAAAAAAATTTACTTCCTTTCTTGTATTATTATGTTGTCGATTTCTAATTTAATAGTTTATAATAAATATCGTTATAAACGTGTAAAAAGGTTGCTAGTTACCACTATGCACTCTCAAAAAAATTTTAGCGGTAAGATTTACAAAATCGTTTTGTAAAATGCTAAAAAAACATTTTTGTGAATTTACCTAAAAATACTAAAACTTTATACAATATTTTGAGTAGTCTATTAGACTTTTTTAAATCTGAAAAACAATTGTAAACTTAACAATTGTTTTTGTGATTTGGATACTACTACTACTACAAAATCATAAATATATGTAAATACAATTTTACAATCAAGAGCCACAAGTGAAAATCTTACCTCCACTTTTTTGGCATTCCTCGACGTTTTAACGATTCTAAAAAGCAAAAAAAAACGTCAGTCGGTCTGCCGACCGTCACAACCGACAAAAACAAGAAAACTGCTAGAGCGATTTCAATAATTGACGATGGGTTCGATAAAGGCTTGAAACCACATACAACAGAAACAGAATTCCATACAAATTTTACAGAAACAGAATTTTTTCCTGTGAATTTGTATGAAATTCTGTTTCTGTTTATGTTTCTGTTGTATGTGAATGCCCGGCTTAACTGCACCGGAAAAGTATTAAAAAATCATTAAGTGTGTCAAAAATAGCAAGTTTTCATATTATTGGCTTAAAAAACGTTTATATTCAGTGATAATGAGTATTACTACTGTTTACTTAAACAAAAGTAATTTCTTTTTTAGATTAAATTTTTTTTGGTTTTACTTCAAGTTTTATGTTTTTGTTTTTATCATAATTTTCCGTTTGACTTACTTAGCGACATCTACGTTCAGATAGATAAATGAATATATAATTAATGGTATATATTCACGCGCCAAATTAGGATCAATAAAAAAAATATATATAAAACTTGAATTAATATCAACTTTTTTTATATGATCATTTTATTGAGATTTTTTTTGCTTATATAATTTTTTTGTTAATATAATTTTTTTTGGTTCAAACGATTTTCCATAGTATATAAGAACGATAAATTTGAGAATTAAATCACTTAGTATTCAGTTGTAATAACAAATAGTAATATACTGAAATAAAATAAGCGATTATTTAGCGATTGAAGTTGTTTGTTTCAATTATAAAATTTGAGGTCAACACAGCGATTTATTGGATCAAATTCGGAACTTAGCTTCATAAAAATTTCATGGTCCTTCGAGCCGAATTATAGCGAACAACCAGGACTTGCATCAAATTCTCAACAAAGGAATTTCAGGAATTTGGTAAATGGTAAATACAAATTTCATTATATAAAGTGAAAAAGTGAAAAATAATTTAAGAACAGTGAATTTAGTTTATACATCCCAATAAACATTGGTATTTAAAATATATACATTCAGTGGATTAGAAATAAAAAACTTTTAACTAAAATTATAGAGTGAAGAGTAAAATTAGAGTAAAATTATAAGTGACATTATATAAAGTGAAGTTAAAACTTTATAAGGTGAGGTAAAATATTTATATTTAATATTTCATATTCAAACTTAAATATACGTGATAATAAAAATGGCCGATCGGGATCTTAGAGCATTGAAACGTACGATCAAAAGGATGAATGAGATAAAGGCGACGGCACATAAAATAAACGAACAGACAACGCTAAGTGCGATACGCACAAATATCTCGTTATTGAACGAAGAATGGAATGATCATAAAGTTAGAGAGCAAAATATTGATGCAACCGATGACAATGTGAAATATCTAGATGCCATTGATGACCTTTATTTTAATACAAAAAGTGATTTAGTACAAGCCGAAAATGATCGCGAAGGCACCACGACCAACGCAGTATTAAATAACACAATGGACGACTTGGTGGCAAACCAACAATCTTTCCTTAGAGACATGTCCGTTCTTAACAAACGCGAAACAGAAATACGGCTACCTCAAATAAATATACCACCATTCTCGGGAACTTATTCGGAATTTCCATCATTTCGCGATTTATTTGAAGCATCCATTGACAGCAATGAAAAAATCTCCAATGTACACAAGCTACAATATTTAAAAGGATTACTACGGGGTGAAGTGGCAGCTCTGCTGCGTCACATTCCCATCACCGAAGTGAATTACGTAGAAACATGGTCTAAAATTAAAGAACGGTACGATAAACGAAAACAAGTAGTAACTCAGCTAATTAAGCAATTTATGGAGCAATCAACCATCAATCATTCAACGGCAAAAACACTTCATTACATGTGTGACGTATCAGATGAAGTGATTCGTGGCTTAAAGGTGTTAGGTGAAGAAGCTGAGAGGCGTGATCCTTGGCTCATTTTTATATTATTGAAAAAACTTGATGAAGAAACTAAAAGGGAATGGGCTCACCATGTAGCTGAAAATGATTTTCCGACAATTGAACTATTTTTCAAATTTCTAAATCGTAGAAGCGATGAACTCGAGAGTTGTAGTTCTCAAGTCAAAGTTTCACAAGGAACCACAAAAATAAGGACACATCACACTACCGTTAACGAAACAAAATGCCCCAACTGTACGAACGCACATCATCTATCGAAATGCGATGAGTTTTTAGAAATGAATGTCAGTGATCGACGAGGTTTTACAGCGAAAAATAGGCTATGTTTCAACTGTTTGGCTGGAAATCATCAAGCAGGCTTTTGCAAAATAAAACATCGTTGCAATGTTTGCAACCGAAAACATAACGTGCTCCTACATACAGAAATAAGCTCAGTAAGTTCACCTTCTACAAAAACTGGATCATACGAGAAATACCAACCATCTGCTCCTAGCTCAACTGACACCTTTTGTACGGAAGTACAGTCGAATGCAACCGCAGCTGCTAAATATCAATCAATTTTACCAACAGCAATAGTAAACGTTAAACGTTATGATGGTACCTACCTTAAGTGTAGAGTTCTTTTGGATTCCGGGTCACAAGCTTCGTTTGTGTCAGAAGCGTGCATGCAGGCTCTTCGTTTGCCATGAAAAAACGCGAACATTGTAATAAGAGGCTTGGCTGCATCTACTATAACAAGCCAAGCTGATGCAACATAATCATTGTATTCAGTTTATGATCAGCACATACAAATAGACATCAACGCTCTAATAATTCAAAATTTACCATCACAGTTGCCTAAGCGATTTATAAGTGTTGAAGATAGTAAGCTATTTCAAAATTTGCAATTAGCGGATAATGAGTACTTCCGTTCAGGGAGAATCGATATCCTTATTGGTGCCGATAAGTTTTTTAACACATTAGAAGATGGAAGAGTTATGAACCCAAATGGAGCCATGATTGCTCAAAAGACTATTTTTGGGTGGGTTATTAGCGGTAAACCACAAGTAGAAGATTTTTCTTTAATTTCAGGATCAAGTTTTGCTGGATGTCAAATTAGCTTGGGTCTCAATACAGATCAAACCCTTCGACGATTCTGGGAACTTAAAGAAGTTAACAATTATGAACCCTATTCTATCGAAGAGAAAGAATGCAAAGAAAATTTCAGAAGTACACATACGCGACTACCAAATGGAAGGTACATAGTCAGAATTCCTTTCCGAAAAGATGCTCCATATTTGGGAAATTCTATACAAACTGTGACCAAACGATTCTACAACCTAGAGAAGAAACTTCAATCAAACCACCATCTACTCAGAGGTAATGGATGACTACATTTCGCAAGGGCATATGCGAATTATTCCCGAAAGTGAAATTGAGACAACTGATGAAAGGTCATGTTGTTATTTGCCTCATCATGCAGTGATCAAAGAAGGAAGTTCAACTACCAAGGTTCGTGTAGTTTTTGATGGCTTAAGCAGAACGTCAACAAGAGTATCACCCAATGATACTATGATGGTTGGTCCAACAATACAACCTACTCTGTGGTCCATACTTTTAAAATTTAGGAACCATCGAATTGCATTAACCGCCGACATTGAAAAAATGTATCGCCAAATTTTAGTTGATGAGAGAGATATTGAATATCAGCGAATATTATGGCGTCCAGATCCTAGTAGTAAACTAAATCACTATCGACTTACTACTGTAACTTTTGGTCTGGCAAGTTCTTCGTTTTTGGCAACTAGAGTGCTACACCATACAGGTCTAGACAACAATAAATCAAATGCATGTTCGACAATACTCAACGATTTTTATGTTGATGATTTGATAAGTGGTGCGGACTCCATTCACGATGCAATGAAATTGAAGGCAAGTCTGATCCATACATTAAAATCTGGTGGTTTTCCTTTACGAAAGTGGAGATCCAACTACTCCGACCTATCAGATACTTTAGATGCTGGGTTAAACAATATTAACTTTGATGATGAAAAACCCGTGATCAAAATACTTGGATTACAATGGAATCCATCAAAGGATACATTTACTTTCCGTGTAAATTTGGACAACACTGCACCAACCAAACGCCAAATATTATCAGAAGCTTCAAGAATTTTTGATCCTCTCGGATGGGTATCACCTTTAATCGTGTCATTCAAGATTCTACTACAAAAATTGTGGATTCTGGAGGTTGATTGGGACGATGAATTACCCGAAGAACTGTCAACATATTATCAGAAAATCAAGCAAGAGTTACACCAGCTTGAAAGACTTCAAATTCCAAGGTTCATTCCACATCAACAAGTTGAATATCACGGCTTTTGCGACGCAAGCGAACGTGCGTATGCTGCTGTTATTTACGCAGGATCCATGGGTGATAATGGACGAATTAAGGTGAACCTTATTACTGCCAAAACTAAAGTAACGCCCATAAAGCAGGTTTCCATTCCAAGGTTGGAACTTTGTGGAGCTCAATTATTAGCGAAGTTATGGAAGGCTATGAAAAATAATGTACCAGAAGGTAAATTTATTACATGGACAGATTCTACAATTATCCTACAGTGGCTGTCTGATTACCCAGCGAATTGGAAAACATTTGTGGCCAATAGGACAGCAGCAATCTTAGACGTTCTACCTAGAGAACACTGGAACCATGTAAGCTCAAACCATAACCCAGCAGATCATGCCTCCAGAGGAGTGACGGCGGGTCAACTTGTTTTATTGGAGCAATGGTGGACAGGCCCACAATGGCTCACACAAAATAGCAGCAGTTGGCCCACATCAACAAAACTAAATTATACTGAAGACGCAAATCAAGAAAAAAGATCAGCTCAAGCATGCAGTATGCAAACGAACCTTGATGAAGATATTGTGTCAAATTTGATAAACAAATACTCAAACTACAACAAATTAATTAGAGTACTAGCATACCTGCTGCGATTTACCAGTAAAAAGAAATTAGTATTGATGCAAAACAAATACCTGACAACGGCAGAACTAACGGAGTCCGAAAATAAATTAATTAAAAAGGTACAACAACAACAATATGAGAACAAGATCTATCAATTGTCAAATGATAAAACAATCAAAGGGAGTAGTACACTTTTATCGCTGACTCCATTCATTGATGAAGAAGGTATACTGCGAGTAAGCGGACGTCTTGATAACATGAATGGTAAATATAATGTTAAGCACCCGATCATTCTGCCGAGTTCCCATTCCTTAAGCAGATTGATTACTTCCTTCTTCCACAGAAAATATTTCCATCCTGGCCCATCCTTAACATCCCATTTAATTAAACAAAAATTTTGGATTGTTAGCGGTCGAAGTCTCATCCGAAATGAACTGAGGAAGTGTGTAACGCGTACGCAATATTGAGCAGAGACATCAAAGCAACTAATAGGAAATCTTCCTGAAGCTCGGATCACACCAGCGAGACCATTTAGCAAATGTGGGGTGAATAATGCAGGGCCAATTCAAATAGCGACCAAGAGAGGAAGAGGATCGAAATCAAGCAAGGGCTACATATTTATATTCGTGTGTATCGTGACGAAAGCAGTTCACATCGAATTGGTTAGTGATTTAACTTCAGAGGCATTTATTGCAACTTTAAAACGGTTCATCGCAAGAAGAGGAATTCCTGCCGACATGTTTAGCGATAATGGAACTACATTTACTGGTGCTCATCGCAAGCTTAAGGATGCATACCATCTGGTAAACTCTAAGGAACATCCTAGGGTTGTATCGGACTTTGTCAACGAAAGCAGAATAAACTGGGATTTTATCCCACCAGTAGCACCACATTTTGGGGGATTATGGGAGGCAGCTGTAAAATCTGTTAAATCAAGCTTGGTTAGGGCTACAGATGGCATTAATTTGACGTTCGAGGAAATGAGTATTCTGCTCTGTCAGATAGAGTCGATCTTAAATTCAAGACCTTTATGTGCAATCACAAATGAAGATTCAAGTTATGAGTCGCTTACACCATCACATTTTTTAATTGGCACGGCAACTGGACTTATCCCTGATGAAAACCTGGTTGGGATACCTGAAGCGAGACTACGAATATGGCAGAAATTAGAACAACGCACACAATCGTTTTGGAAAAAATTTTCGAAGGAATATATAAATACTCTACAGCAACGCAGCAAATGGAAAACACAAACCAAAAATATTGAGATTAACGATTTGGTGGTCCTAAACGAAGACAACTTACCGCCATGTAAATGGGCTTTAGCTAGAGTCATCTCAACGTATCCTGATGATGATGGTATGGTTCGTGTCGTCACGGTTCAAACAGCAACCACCATTTTAAAGAGACCAATCACTAAGATCTGCAAGCTGCCAACAAATTGTTAACGAGTCGTTAACGGGGTGGAGTATGCGTTTACTTAAACAAAAGTAATTTCTTTTTTAGATAAAATTTTTGTTGGTTTTACTTCAAGTTTTATGTTTTTGTTTTTATCATAATTTTCCGTTTGACGTACTTAGCGACATCTACGTTCAGATAGATAAATGAATATATAATTTATGGTATATATTCATGCGCCAAATTAGGATCAATAAAAAAAATATATATAAAACTTGAATTAATATCAACTTTTTTTATATGATCATTTTATTGAGATTTTTTTTGCTTATATAATTTTTTTGTTAATATAATTTTTTTTTGGTTCAAATGATTTTCCATTGTATATAAGAACGATAAATTTGAGGATTAAATCACTTAGTATTCACTTGTAATAACAAATAGTAATATACTGAAATAAAATAAGCGATTATTTAGCGATTGAAGTTGTTTGTTTCAATTATAAAATTTGAGGTCAACACAGCGATTTATTGGATCAAATTCGGAACTTACCTTCATAAAAATTTCAACTACTCCTACATCTACTTTGCATCTGGAGAAATCTTGATGATCGTCATCTGTATTTGAAAAGAATGATTTTCATATATTTTGTTTCCCAATTTTTTTGAGAAACACATTATGGGAAACATTTTCGAGTAGAAAGATATAAAACATAAAAATAATTATTTGGATGACATGAAATGTAATTGAACATTAAATTTGACATGAAGTGTGTCAAAAACATCGTGAAGTATGTATTTATTTTTAACCGATTTTTTTGTAAAATATAAAATTAACTTTTTGTGAACATGTGGACTATTGTGGACATGAAATGTAATTGAACATGAAATTGGACATGGAATATGGTTATATCCAGTTTCAACTCTTCCCAACTTATAGTAACAGTTGGAAAATATCAATTTATTGCAGATTATATGTCGTTGTTTAGCAAAAATTGTTATTATTATGGAGACGTTTCTTGATACAAAAATTGTATGATTCCAAAAAACTTTATAAAACTGAAGAAAAAGAAATTCAAATTTTTCTTCACTCTAAAAGACCTTAAATAATTGCACTGAAATCCTCATAATCTGGTTGACCCATTTTGGTAATACTGTGTATATCATTAAAATCATAGACATAATAATTAATACATGTTTGTGTCATTTTTATATGGATAAAAGGCTTTACATTATAAATAATGAATACAAAAAAAATCAAAGTATAACATTTCGTTATATTATAATTTCAAAGCTTATAGACTTTTTTTCTTAAACTTGAAATCGTTATTTTTTAAATTTTAAATCATAAATCATGTATCCATAACTAAATAAAAATCATTTGTACAAAATTTTGTAAAAGCAAATTTTAAAAAATAAAAAGCATTTTTTTAAAATTTTGATATTTTAGTGATCCATATATGATAATTAGTTAGTGATAAAGTCCCTAGTTTGAGTAACATCAACATCAACGAAGTTTTAAATAACACTTTTGATGATATAACAAATATTACAAAGAAAATAAGAGTTTGAATTGAATATGGACTTCTTTCAATTTTGGTGGACAATGTCATTAGTAAATTAATAAAAATTAATCAAAAAATGGTGGTTGGCATAGCAGAATAACTTGCGGATTGTATAATAAATCAGTTCCCTACTGAATGTATGGTAAGTTATTTTAACTCAGAGTCTATATCTACATATGCCAAATAAGAGGGGGGGTGGAAGGAGGGTTTTACCCCAGGTCCAGCTTTTCAAAAGGGCCCGGACTCCGACCAAAATGAAAATATTATATAAGCGAAAAATTATTTTCCAAAACTAATGTATATATGTGGATTTGATCTTTCACTAAATTTATAATATGTATTTACTAATTTACCATTAATTTATATTCTCTAATTTACCATTAATAAAATACACGATGTTTTAAATAAGATGGCTCAACGATTTAGTTGACAAGTTTTTTTTGTTTAAAAGGGCCGTATAATAGATGCCTTAAAACCGTACATTTGTAATTACAAACGTAAGAAAACGATAAAAAGCGGTCAATTTGGCATCATGCTATCTTAAAAAATTAACGGTAAACAAAACTAAACAAAAATAAAGAAGAAGGCCAGAGGCTCTATTCTCGAACACATAAATGTGAATTTGAATAATATTGTGAAGTTCGTATCGCATAACATTAAACGGATTTTACAAAGGATTCATAAAGATTTTACGGCAAACGGATTAGAAAATTTTGTTTAAATTCAATTTCAACCAGCCGATATCTACAACAGAATGTTTAGTCTAGTTTTAGCTTCCTCAGCAACAGAAGATTTACATGTTTATACATTAGAATATAATGCCCGATTTCTTTAGATTGTACACTGCAAGTACAAAACCAACCAAACCAAATAGAGTTTCACCATAATTTTGATGTTTGTATAGTTTAGAAGATGAAATAATAAAGCCAAAAATTACTGAAAATGTGATTCGTCGAAGCCACATGAAGATAGCAACATTATTTTCCCGAGATCGTTTAAATGAACCATTTCCTAAGTGGCTCCTATTCAAAATTTTACCAAACGGAGAAGAAATAGAAGGAGATTGTTTATTTTGGAACTCTAATAAAGATGCCTTTTATTGCCTGCAGTGTCCATTATTTAACACGAATATTAAAGGAAACTGCTCTCATCTCTGTCATCCTCAAAGATATTCTAAGGCTCAATCATGAAAAAATTATACGACAGATTACCGGCACACGAACACAACCGAGTGCAAATTCATTGTTACAGAAAGCGGCGTAAAATGGAAGTTAAAATAACGGGTACTTTTTCAATCGCCATATTACTTTGCAATCAAATCGAGAACCAAACAAAAATTTGGAGGCAAATTTCAACAAAAATTTGGATACTATTTGGTTTTTAGGTAAAAGGGTTTTGGATTTGAGGGGAGATAGCCATTTGGTTGGTGCGTCTATAATAACGGTAACTTCTTGGTAGTTTTAGAGCTTATTAGCCACTATGATCCCTTGCTACGTGATCATTTAGAAAAAGTAAGAACTGCCCAGCAAGCTCAGCCTCGTTTACAAGTTTATTATTTTTATCACCAGAAATCCAAATGGAGTTCATTAAGCTATGCGCTAGCCATGTAGAATCAGTAATTCATGCTGAAAAAAAATGCTAAAAACTATGCTATTCTTGTTGATGCAAGTTCTGATTTTTCACATGGCGAACAAACTAACTTTATTTTGTGTTACCTTCGTTTAGACCAGAAAAACTAGTTGAAGAAAAAATTTTAACTTTTGCTGATTGTGTAAAAAATACTCTATACCTTTCAACCGACCACCATAACTAATATTAATCGTGACTGATCTTATGTCAAATCGTTTTTTTGTTTGTTTGTTTTCCTTTATTTCTCTGAGAGAGAAACCGGTTTGTCTTCCCAAAGACGTGCGTAAATTTTTCATTTGATTCAAAATTGTACAATTATTGCGAGTTTCTTTTAAATCTATAAGAAAAAAACCTACCACAAAAAAATAATAGTTTCTCCCTCTCTGCGACTATATAAAAAGAAATAAGAAAAATAACAGATTAGGATTTGATTCTAACCAAACTTATAAATTTTGATCTTTTATCTATTAAAAATAAACTACACAATAATGAAAAGTTGGTCGCCAGCTAGTTTTCATAATATACTTTCAGGATGTATACATAACTTAAATATTTGCACATGGGCATTATAAAATAATAAAATATTCACTATTATAAAATCACTGGAAATAACACAATAAATGTAAAATACTCTCGTAATTATTTTTTTTCATTTTATAAAAATTAGCACAACTAAAAATAATAGATTGTACTTTTTGTTTCGTTTTAAATTATTTAATTGTTTTTAATTTATAATTTAATACAATAGTTGGTTGTTGTAAATAAACAGAAATGCAAATGGCGAAATGAGAAATTGAATATGACATATTAGCAAACACGATTTCTTATGTATCTCTTCATACAATTTTAAAGTTTTGTTCTCTCTATATTTATATATACTCTAAGATACCTTTACATGACTATCAAGGACAAGGTTGTGATAACGCAAGCAACATGAAATGTGAATACAAAGGTACCCAAGTTGAAATTTGTAGAGAAAACTCATATGCACTGCATTTCCCATGTCTAGATCACAGTCTCAATCTCTGCGGAGTTAACTCTGCTACAAAAATGCTACAACTTATTTAGCAGCAGTCCTAAACGATGGGCAATTTTAAAGACAAATATTCCGCAGTCACTACATAAGCTATCTAACACGCGATGGTCAGCTAGAATTGATGCTGTTAGACCTTTTGCAAAACTTCTTCGGGAACTAATAAATGCTATAAAAGATCTTAAATGCCTGTAGAGGTTAATGTATTTAAATCTAAATAATTAATCTCTACAAAAATAAATGATCAAACGATCATTTACTTGTGCCATCTACCATCTAAACATTTATCGACAAAAATCACAGCGCCTCACGATTAATTAATTAATTCGAAAAACGAACCACTAAATATATTTTCGATGTAAATAAAGTTCAATGGTCGTCTTTTCCATAAAGTTTGGTTGATGGTAACATTAATGTAAAAAGTAAATCACTTGTGTTTTAGATTCACGCGAATCAATAACTTATAATTAAATAAAATTAAATAATCGGTGTGCTTTTAACTTTGCCAATTTATATAATTGAAATTAATACTAATCCTTTTGTATAAACAACTATTGTATATAGTTGGTTAATTGTAAAAAAATAGTGACTATAAAAAATACGAATAGTGTTGGTTACTCAAATTCATCGATACGGAGTATTCCATAAATTACATCATGCCTTTAACTAACAGCAGAAGCCCATCAAAACATTAATGGAATTAAAAAATCCATGAGTAAATTTTCCTGTATATTAATGGCATTAATATGGTTTAAAATAATGAAAGTTTTTCTTCAAACAACAATATATTTTGATCAAACAACAATATATGTTGAAGTTCAAAATCTAGAGTCTTCTATCAGAACTGCAGAACCTAAGAAATCAATGGGATGTCATCTTGAGGGAAAGTAAATTGGTGGCAAATGCGTTATATATTTCTTCTTCTTTGCCGATAAGTATTAAAAAGGAAAACGGCCAAGAACATTTTTAGAAATGGAAATGAAGATCCTGAAAACATCAGCAATTGTGACCAAGAAACAGAATTAAAAAAAAACACGCACTTAGCTATTGTAGATTTAGTAATAGCAGGCGTAACACATCGATTCAAAGCAGTGAGATATTTAAATAAAACATTTTCATTTTCGTGAAATATAATAAGCTGTACAAAGCAATTCGTTGCAATTTACAAGGTAAATGTTTCAGAAGAATTGGCAAATGAGGTGGTTCACTTCAAATATATATTTTCGGTTCGAAGAAAACCATTCTCCTCTAGATTTATTGAATGCAATTGCCATTAAAAATATTGATACTCGTTTTCCAAATATTTGTGTAGCCTTAAGTATATTTTGTACTTTGCCAGTCAGTGTTTCCTGCGCCGCGAACGTTCCCTTAAAGTATTTGTAACACTGTCAACACAGGGTGTCAATAATGTTACAAATAAATTTTTCGAATTTCACAGGACTCTAAAGCGGTTGTTGCCCCGACTTAGGATTCAGGAGCTTGGGAGTGGGGGGTAGAGCCTGTGAAGATCCGTTTTAACCGCTGGGATGCTACCTACCTATTACAGCCGTTGACACTACGTCTACTTTTGACGCATCCCCTATAAAGTTTTAAATCATTTCATGTTTAACCTTTTTTTTATAAGAAAAGAAATTGTTTCCAGAACACACATTTATTGAATAGAAAAAAAACAAAACAACGGTTTGTTAATATTATGATTATTATTATTTTTTCTATGCGAAAAGTAAACTCACTAGTGAAATAGAATAACAAATTAAAGTTGCTATGGTTTTTCATATAATTTTGCAAAGTATTTTAAACAACGTAGCCATGAAAAAATAGAAAATGAATTTTGAATGTTTTGTTGTCGATTTCTAACTTTATAATGTATAGTAAATATCGATTATATATTACTATCATAAAAAAATTGCATTTCCTACGCGAGATAAAAACGTTTTTCGTTCGTAAACATGTCTCACTCGACGCTAGCGCGTCTCGTGAACAAATGTTTACTCACGAAAAAAACAATGTTTTCATCTCTTGTAGGAAAATATACTATTTAATTCTTAAAATTAGTTGAACTTTTTTCATAAAGAAAATTGAACTATCACACTTCAAGAACAATTATTTATTAAAATTAAAATTAATTATTTTAAATTTAAACTATGATCAAAATTTTAAATTCTTTTAATATATATCAAAAATCAAACACAAAAATTAATTATCGACTTGATTAGACCGAAGCGCGGTTCTGAAAAATTCATTTTCCAATAATAATAAAAATCATCTCCAAAAAGCTACCAAACTTTTAAATCATAAAAAAAATATCCCGTATGGAATTCAGGAATATTAAAAGGTTATTAATTATTATAATAGGCAAGAAAACCGAAACAACTTTGGAAAAAAAATGTAAATGTAAATGCAATTGCATGTATTTCCTTTTCTTTTCTTTTAGGCCGACGTAGTTTTGGCCTGACGTAATTTTTATTTTAATGAAACATTTGATTAAAGTGTTTCATTACAGCGTGGGAAAGACTCACAACCCTGAGAAAAGAGGTCTCATAATCTACCTGCAGAGCTAGTCCGGCTAAAAAATTTATTTAGTTTAAGCGGTACTATCTAAAGACGTATATGATTCTAGCAACGAATGTCTTTGAGGTGGTAGGTTCCGATTAAATTGCCCCGTACATCTCGCAGTCGGTATGCGACATTTCCAATTTTCGAATCGACTGTCGCTGGTACAAGCTTTGCTGATAACTTGGCAGAAAATTTATTGCTGGCATCGCTTTGAGCAAATGAACGTACGAAGACCGTTTGGCCTACTACAAGATTCCTATTTCGACTACGTAAATTATAGGATGTTGCGGACCGTTTGTATGCAATCTCAAGGTAATGGAGAATTTTTTCACGTGCTAGATTCAGTCGGTCTGGTTTTGATAGAATACAGGATTCGTTTTCCTCTGTTCTGGACAGCAGTCGTTTTAATTGGTACTCAGATCCATGAAGCATCATATGCTGTCCGAATACAACATAGTGAGGGGAGAAATTTGTAGACCCATGTATTACGTTGCGAATGGCAGCAGCAATGCTTTGCAGGTGCAAATCCCAGTCATTATGGGTAAAATCACTGACATATGCCCGAATAGCCGAAAGAATAGTCCGATTAACACGTTCAGACGCATTACTCTGCGGCGAATATACGGGAGTACGAATATGCTCAATTCCATATTTTTGCAATAGGTCTTGGAATAATTTCGAAGTGAACTGCTTCCCATTATCACTCTTAATAAATTCGGGGACCGAATACAACAAAAGGACATCATTTTCCAAAAAGGTACAGATTAAGGAAGCTGATGCTTCTCTGAGTGGCTTCAAGATAACAAATTTGGAATAGTGATCCAGAACAATTAGAATATAAGCATTTCCTCTCTTTGATCGAGGGTAGGGTCCTATCAAATCAACGAAAAGCCTCTGAAAAAGACGTTCTGAAACAGTCTGCTTACCAATTTCGGGTCTAGTCGTATAATTGGTTGGTTTGATCATCTTGCAAGTATTACAATTTAAGATAAACTTCCTGACGTCATGTGCCATTAGAGGCCAGAAAAATTGTCGCCTTAGTTTATCCAATGTTTTTGCTATACCCATGTGCGCGGAAGTTGGTGACTCGTGAGCTTGTTTAATCAAAGTGATGGTTAGTGTGAAAGGAACTACTAGTTTCCAGGCTGGAATATCGGTATCGTCGTAGCGTTTGCCAAAGTAAGGATTGAACAATATTTTATTGTCTCTAACACAAAAATTGTGAGTATTTGGTTCCAGTAGTTGAATCTTCTTAATTTGATCCTGATATTCTTGATCTTGAAAAGCAGGCGAGTCTATGTGCAAGGGTAGCAGGTTGTCTAAACTGTCAGTGTTAGTAGTTCGGGAAGATTTGATTGCATCAACGGCGAGAGAAGGTGGAGTGACTGATTTGTCTGAATACACGCGTGAAAGTGCATCTGGTACAACATTTATGGAACCTTTCCGATACCCTTTTTCAAATTTGAAAGCCTGTAGCTTTAAACTCCAACGAGCCAATCGTCCTGACAAATCCTTTTGGGACATTAACCAACGTAAACTGGCGTGGTCTGTGAATATGGTGAAAGTATATCCCTCAATGTAAGCACGAAACTTTTTAACATACGCATGGAGGGATCAGTTTTTATTAATTTGTTAATTTTTTTCTAATTTTTGATCCACGGGTGTGACAACCCCGCGTACTCCAGTCCCTGTTATTGGCACATGAGTTAACGTGAGATATCACATACCACTGGCAATAGCAGTGAGATATCACTAGCCAAGGTGATATCTTAGGGGTGCTGGCGGATGAACTGTATTCAGTCAACGGTAGCACTCTCAATCTTAGCTAATGAATATTCCTTGATGCTGGAACGCTGTAGCTTGCTCGAAGAAACGAGCTTTCATATAACTATATATCTGAGCTTTAATCATTGAAAAATATACTGCGTCCCCGTAATCAAGGATTATGCCATTAGCTGGACTATTGGCAAACCAATTTTTGTTTTGTTCCTGCAAATTTTTAAAACAAATTTGCTTTTTATCTCTTATTTTATTTTTATTTTCCCTATCCTATCACGAAATATTGGCCTATGTCATATTTTATATGTGATAGGATTTATAGTTTAGTTGTCCATTATTTAACAAAAAATATTAAAAAAACAAAAAAAAAAACAGATTTGCGTCCATTAACATCCTTAGAACGCATGTTGATGTGGGACCTTGGTCTTAAAAGGTTTTTATATGTTGTTGTGACACATATTGTAATGCCTACTACACATCACATTTTATTAAAAAAAAAAAAAAAAAAAAAAAACAGTCAACACTGCAGCGAAACATTCGAGTTCTGTTATGGAGTAATTTCTTTGAGCGGCATTCAGTTTTTGGGAAATAAACGATATGGGTCGTTCATCTCCACCAGAATCAATTTGGAACAGCACGCTGCCTACCCCAGTAGTACTGGCATCGCACTGTATGTAAAACATCTTCTCAAAATCAGGATTAGCAAGGACAGGGGCCGTTGTTAGTGAGTGCTTTAGTGCTTTAAAAGATTCTTCGGCTGTTTCAGACCACTTTAATTTCGTTCCCTTTTTAGTAAGATCCGTTAATGGTGTTGCGATTGTTGCAAAATTTTTTATGAAGCGGCGGTACCAGCCACACATTCCCATAAACCATCTTACTTGTTTGATAGTCCTTGGGACTGGGTATTCTTCAATAGCCCTCACCTTTTCGGGATCAGTACGGAGACATCCATCACCAACAAGATAGCCCAGATATCGTACTTCCTTGAGGAGGAAGCGACTTTTCTCGATATTGATGGTTAGACCAGCTTGTTTTATCAGATTAGCAACTTCCGTGAGTAGATCGTAATGTTCTTCCAGGGTGGCAGATGTAACCAAAAGGTCATCTAGATAGACAAATACGCGGTCGTGTAGTCGATACGGTATTACGCGATGCATCAGACGGCACATCGTCTGAGGTGCATTGCACAGACCGAAAGGCATGACCGTGAAATGATAAAGTGGCCGTCCCGGTACCGTGAAAGCTGTTTTATCTCTGGATTCTTGGTCGAGAGGAATCTGCCGAAAGGCATCTTTAAGATCAATGGTTGATATGAAACGTGTTTGATCCAATCGACCCAATAACCCATTGATAAGAGGTAATGGATACGCATCCTTAATGGTCACTTTATTTACCTCACGGGCATCCAGACACAAACGAACTTTCCCATTCGACTTTTGTACCAAGGTCACTGGTGAACACCACGCGCTTTGGCTCTCTTCGATGACGCCCATGAACAACATCCGATCTAACTCATCGTTCATCAATTTTTGCTTGATTGGTGATATTGCATAAAATCGTTGCTTTACCGGTTTAGAGGATCCGACATCAATACTATGGGTGATAAAATGAGTTCTGCCAAGACCTAGCTTCGTATATGAAGGAAACGATTCAATTATTGAATCTAATCTGATTTGTTCCATCGGTGTGATCTCATGAAAATTAGATCACTCATTATTAGCGTCATTGATGGAAATAGACGATAAACTGGGAGTAATACCAAACAAATTCCAAAAATCTATGCCTAAATAAAGAGGCTGCTCCAGTGATGGTACGATGTATAACCTTAGTTTTCGTTCTTTTTGATTAAATTTGACATGAGCGTCAATATATCCAAAGACCCTTTAAGGCTGTCCACTAGCTATATTCAAGCACATGGGAAAGTCATGGTATTTTGGATTAAGGTTATTAAGAAAGTTTTCAGAACCAGCACCTAGCACACTGATCGTCGCACCACTATCCAAAAGACCACAGTATTTAACTTCATTAATTATTACCTCTGCATAAGGTCTTTGGTCTGTTAGGTCTGTATGAATTATTGAGGAAAGAATGTTTAATTTTATATTTTTTCTTAATTGCCAATATGCTTGTGTCCTTAAGCGTGCTCTCAGACTGCGTTGAACTGATTTTGTCTCTTTAGTTAGTGTTTTCTTCTGCTTCATTGGATGCTCAAACAAATATTTATTAACAGAGATAGAATTAATCGCGGTATTGTCATCGTTAATTGGCCCAGATTTGGCAGAAAAGAAGGAATCTGAAGATGTTTTAGAATCTATTTCGGAGGATTCATCAGCATCGGTCTGTTTGACGCTGGTGATGGTTGAGAAGCAGGACTCTGCAAAATACGGTTGGGCTGGGCAAATCTTGGGGCACTGTGGTTCCCAGTTCTCCACTGTCCCCGGGATTCGTTTTCAGCACAACGTGGACATCTTGGGGTGATCGTATCTTTCAGACCACATTTATAACAAAACCAACGCGTTGGTGGAACCGGACAATCAACAAAGAGATGACCAATATCTTCGCAGTTGAAACATATAACGTATGTGCGGTTTGGGCTTGGTGTAGAGCTTTTCTGGATTGGTGGTTGTTCCACGAGTGGAGTTCTATAATTATTAAAAGTAGGTTTGCACATTTCTGAAGCTTGCGCATCAGTATAATGTTCGGTTTGTCTAAATTGATGATCGTTACCGGTTCTTTGATAAGAATCTTCTTCCAGTGCATTCACTAGGCGTCTTTGTGTTGTATGCATCTGATGGTCCGCACCGAAATTAATTCGTTTGTGGGGTAAAAAGTTATCGGGATCTATTTTTAAATCTTTCCATGTATTTTCCCAGCTTGTACAACTATTGATTAAGTCGCCGAGATTGTTAAATTTGCGGTCGGTAAGTTGATATTTTAAGCCTGGTCTCATATTCTTTAGCAAAACCTTTATAAGCTGACCATCGGAATAAGGTGGGCTTAACTGAACGGTTAAGCTCCAAATTTGCTGATAAAACTCGAGGAAAGACTCGTTTGGCAGCTGTTTACGTGAATCTATTTTGTTCTCAATATCAGAATCCGGTCTGCGATGTTTAAAGCGTTCCACCAATTGGTGTCTTAGTTCATGCCAGTTAGTGGTAGAGTTCTGTTGTCGATAACTCCAGTACCAATGGGTAGCAATTCCTTTCAGAACGAAGCTGACTTCAATTAGTATTTGCTCAGCCGATAAATTCATAGAAGTCGCCAGAGTTTCCAGTTGAAAGAGAAAGAGGTTTATGGGTATTCCTGTTGGAGAACCATCAAAGAGCAGACCACTCCGTGACAAACTACGCTGGCCTGGTATATACCTAATACCAGTGGAAGTAGGCTGTCCATAGTCTTGTGCATAAGGTGGAATATTAGGTGCCCCCGAGGTAGTTGCTACATTAATTGTACTAGAGTACTGTAAATGAGGTGCATACGTTGATATTTGAGGAGCTTGAGGAAATTGGGTTGTCCTTGCATTTGGGGGAAATACTTGAGCTTGCGTCGGAAGCTGTGAATTTACCGGGTACACTGAAGAAGGATGTGATGGTTGGTGGTTTGTTGTGCCTTGATATCTAGAAAAAGATGGTTTAAGCTGCTGAGCTGGTGGGTATAATAAATTTGATGGGATGTTTGTCTGAGATACGGCCACATGTATTGGTTCCTCGTTCTTTAGTCCATACTGAAGGTTACCACACTGCTTGCTAAGCATTTCAACTTGCTGTGATAGCATTTGGAGTTGAGTCATCAGGAAAGTCATTGCTGATGATTGATCTTTAACCAATGTCTGGTGAGAACTGCCTGGTTCTGATAGTAAATACTCAGGATGCGCTTGCGAAGATTGTGGAATAAGTAACAATTTTGAATTGGGTGCTGGTTGCGTTGAGCGATTCGGATTGTCCGTATTGGTGGTTGGTATAAAATCATCGTCTGAGGAATCGTTTCTATAACTCATGTTTTCAACATTAACAGCTTTAGCAGATTCTATAGAAATATTGAGTTTATCTAAATCATTTAAATATATTTGAACACTACTCAGCAAATTTTCGCAGGAGTGAAGTAGCTTCTTCGCGTCGGCCATATATGTTGGAGACGTAGATGCACGTTTCAGTCTACCCGCAACATGTAAGAGACGCGATTCAATTTTTCGGGCAGAAGCTAATTGTTCGCTAACGTCTAGTTCAGCTAATTGACTAATATCTGCTTGCAAAATTTTTAGTTTATTACTACATGTCTCGAGCTGGTCTTTCGGCCGCTTTGCTGCCTTAAAGTGCATTCTAAAATGTGCTTCACCTTTCCCGGTTTCTTCTGAAACTACACGATTTTGCAAAATTTCAGTTGCGATAGGATCATCAATCGCTATACCGCGCACCTCAAGCTAGATTTCCAACTCGTCGCGTTCTAATAGGAAAACGTCCATGATATTTTGAAGGAAATATTTACAACCGGTTGCGACAAGCAATAAAAGGTAGTTGGTATTGCGAAGATTAGCGGAAACAAATTAACAACCTAATGCTACCAACAAAAATTCACGTTTTCGTTTTGAAAACAAAATATGATAAAATAAGAATCAAAATTAAAATTAAATTGTAATATAATAATATGATTTTAAACTAGAGTAATGTATTTTGTAAACCAAAAAAAAAACTCAAATATATAACGACCCGTTTCCGTTATCTTGCCTATCTTTGAAAATTTATAGATAACAAGTGAGAAAAGTTTTGATAAATTTTTAGGAAAAAAACATTTTTCTTTTATTTTTTTATAAACTATGTAGTTAATTTTCACGACTGTGCCAAAATATTAACGAAATAAAATTGATGAATATATATTTTTTCATGTTGAGGATAAGCCAAATCAAACGTAATGTCACTAGGGTATTGCTAAAGGAGATGATATTTTAAGGTAGGTAGCAGGGAAAGGAAGGGAAGGGAGGTAATAATATATTAAACAATTTAATAAATTCAAACAGTATTACTTTATTACTGGAACTTTATGGTGATTGATATTATTAAATGTACTGTTTCTATCGTATATCGCATAGACAAGAATTCATACTCATTTCAAGAGGAAATAATGAATGGCGAATGTGCTGATAGACTAGAATTTTGAAATAGAAAAATAAGAACTAAACTCAACACATAAGGCTGAAATAGATTTTTTTTTTATTTTAGACTATACAAAATATTGTTTAAAAAGAAAGAGCAAAATTAAAAAAATTTTATTGAAATGTAGTTCACACAGAAACTCAACAACTGAAAAAAATTAATTTTATCTAATTTGGAAGTTAAGTGACGAATATAATTTCAAATAAAAATGGTAAAGGAAGTAGGATGGGATTATTTAACTAGGAAGCTCTATAAAACATTTGGGCGCCAACTTGTAACACTGTCAACACAGGGTGTCAATAATGTTACAAATAAATTTTTCGAATTTCACAGGACTCTAAAGCGGTTGTTGCCTCGACTTAGGATTCAGGAGCTTGGGAGTGGGGGATAGAGCCTGTGAAGATCCGTTTTAACCGCTGGGATGCTACCTACCTATTACAGCCGTGGACACTACGTCTACTTTTGACGCATCCCCTATAAAGTTTTAAATCATTTCATGTTTAACCTTTTTTTATAAGAAAAGAAATTTTTTCCAGAACACACATTTATTGAATAGAAAAAAAAACAAAACAACGGTTTGTTAATATTATGATTATTATTATTTTTCTAAAATATATTTTTTTTTTCCTTTTAAAAGTAAATTAATGAAAGTTAGAAAAAAATCCATTTTATATATTGTAAACTTAATTATTAGCTTACCTAGGTACCCTCCACCTATAAAATTAAAGAAAAGGTATTTAAAAATATACGAACAACACAACACATAATTTTTTTTTTGTTTGTTAGCAATCACAATTTTTTTTTTGTTTAATTTGTTTTTTTTTTGTATTTATTTGATATGTCGAATAACAATATTCATTTCACGAAATAACATTAACATTATTTTTACAGTAAAATTTTTTCCTGATCACCCACAATCTACCACATTACTAGCACCGTAACCGGTGTATATATAAAGCGTATATCTATCCGTGATATATCTAGAACTCTTATATATCCACTTCAAACCACATTTTCCATTTCGTTTTGGTTTAATGTATTATGTTTAATCACTATTCATGTTTTGTTTAATCACTATTCTAACACATTTTTAACACTACTTACAAGGTCCTCCAACGACCTTACAACCGCGCAGAATGTTTCTTTTCATTTTTATATATTTAATTATGTTCTAATTTAAAGAATTATAACAATTTAAAGACATCACAAACACTAAGATATTTTTTTGTTTCTGTTTCTAATATAATAATCTAATATAATTTCTCATATAATATTTACTATCAACAAAAAAAAACTAATTTTTAATTCTAAAATTAGTTGAACTTTTTTCATAAAGAAAATTGAACTATCACACTTCAACAACAATTATTTATTAAAATTAAAATTAATTATTTTAAATTTAAACTATGATCAAAATTTTAAATTCTTTTAATATATATCAAAAATCAAACACAAAAATTAATTATCGACTTGATTAGACCAAAGCGCGGTTCTGAAAAATTCATTTTCCAATAATAATAAAAATCATCTCCAAAAAGCTACCAAACTTTTAAATCATAAAAAAAATATCCCGTATGAAATTCAGGAATATTAAAAGGTTATTAATTATTATAATAGGCAAGAAAACCGAAACAACTTTGGAAAAAAAATGTAAATGTAAATGCAATTGCATGTATTTCCTTTTCTTTTCTTTTAGGCCGACGTAGTTTTGGCCTGACGTAATTTTTATTTTAATGAAACATTTGATTAAAGTGTTTCATTACATATTATAACGAAATATAAATTTCCACAGATTCTGTTCTTCTCAATAACGTCTTGATGGTCCTGCGATTCTGTTCTTAGAAACAAAATCAGCGAGGCAGCTAAATTTCAGTGAAATAGGTGTTTCCGCATCAACCGGCAAGCTCAATTTTTTTTTTTTTTTTTTAATTAATTAGTTAGACATGTTTAGCACACTAAATATGAAATATTCATTATTTAGACTCTTTGAATATCCGAAGATACCATGTCAACAACAAAGGAAGGAGATGAGGAAAATTGAAGGAATGGGGAAATAGGGATAACTATACTAATTTTTTTAAATGATGATGGACATTTTCTTTAAATGCCTGGGGGGAAAATTCATCGGGAAATACAGAGGAAGGCAATGAGTTCCATAATTTGGCCACTCTATTAAAATAGTCGTTTTGGAAGGACACAGTTCTACAACGAGGAATTTGTACAACAAATGGATGGGATAACTCGGCAGCTCTTGTTTGTCGATTATACTGCGCACACGATGGAAGGATATTTTGAATTTCCTTAGAGGAGAATTCGCTAAAGTTATATTTATAGTAGATTGACAATTCAGCCACATTTCTTCTGTGCTGGAGTGAATCAAGCTGGTCCGTTAGTTCAGTATTACCAATCAACCGTATTGCTTTTCTCTGTACAGAGTCTAGACATTTTATTGTTGACTGACAAGCACATAAATGACATGACAATTGTCATAAAAGAGTAAGAACAACTCATAAAATTCGTACTTAAAAAAAACTTCGCCTGTTTACAGTGGCGGATTACCATAGAGGCGGAAGAGGCGGCATCCTCTGGCCCCACATGCACCTTTGGCCACCATGGTGCAAAATGAATAAAGATGGATCATCTTATTCAGAAAATGTCATGCTTGCTTATATATCCGAAATTGTCAAGACCAAGAAATTAATAAATAATTTTTTTACTATATGTATAAATATACTTTCAGCTCGGCGAGCGGCAATGAAACATTGCCGCTCGCCAAGCGGCAAATACAAACTTTCAACCATCAACTGACAGCTTGAAAAGCCTATTTTCACTATTGGGCGTAGGAAAAACATTTTGTTTTGAAAAGTCCCACTGTTACGAATGAATATTAATACTAAAACTTTATTTGCAATGGGCTGTTATTATATTAATCGCAAAATTATTGATGAAAACATAAAATCCAGATAAGTATTTTTTGGGTATTTGAAGTGTATTTGAGTTGTATGTTTTCATCAATGATTTCGGATTTCTTTCAAATTTTCTATCAAATTTTCTATATGTTTATTAAAAAATTTAAAGAATAAAAATGTTTTTTTAGTCAGAAATACATATAAAATTTTTGGTAAAATTTTAAATTTGGCCCCAAAATTTTGTTCCGCCTCAGGCCCCTTAAAGCCACTGCCTGTTTAACATTCAAAATTATTAAAATTTTCATAAATTATGTCTAACTGACGGTTGAGAATTCAACTTAAGTAAGATAACTAATTAAGTTATAATAAAGTTTCAACTTAGAAATAACATCGCCTTGGTGGCGTAGTGGTTAAATGTGTCTGCCAAAGGAATTGAACTTGCTCTGGCACTGATGAGGTTACGAGTTCAAATCCCAACCGAAACACGTAAAAGAGAAAAACAGAGTCTTTTTCTGAGATATTTCCAACCATACCTTTGAATTGAAAAAATTCAAATTAATTCCTTAGTTACTTGAGTTTAATTGCTCACAAAAATCCCGAATTCTTGTAAACATTTTTTTAAGAAATACAACATTTTAATTTTTGTTTTAATATTAAGGGCCGATTGTATGGACGCGTATAGAGGATATCATCTCGGATATAACGTCGTGTGTATTGTATGAATCACGATAGAACAAAAAATGTATCCGAGGATTTTATTCTATTCTCGGTTTTATCTGCTGTTTTTCTTGTATAGAACAGTGGATAAATAAAAACAGAGTGTGTGCATAAGACCGCACGGCAGAAGTGAAAACTTCATTGGCAATCGCAATCAATTGATATCGTATTAGTAGTATTTGGATCGTATTAGTAGAATAAATTAGAAACAAGTCAGAACGATAAACCGCTAACTACACACACTAACTTCACAATGTAAACCAAATAATTGTCAAAATAATTTTTTTATTACGCACCAATAATAACTATTAAATTAATAAAGACAATTATTACGTATGAATACGAATCCACCATCGGTTTTGCAATCTGAAAAAGACAGTATTCAAACATTCATAACCTCGTATTATTCATATAAATAACTTGTGTCTCAAACATATTTATTATTGAATATGGGGGCTATTATTTTGAAAACGTACATCGAAAAAAAACAACTATTTTTTAAAAATCTGAAATTTTGATATTTTGTTGGTATTGACGAAAGAAAAAAAGTGATTTCTGCTTTTATTTTTTGTGTACTCTGAATCGGAGTTATGCGCGGTTGAATTTTTGAGGCTTTTTCACGTAGTTTTGGTAATGGTGTCAATGGTTTGTGAATAGATGCCACAAATTTCATCCGACTTAAGTATATTTTTGCAAGTAAAAAGAAAAATAATTGAATAATTGAAATAAGTAGGTTTAAAATTAATAACTTTTCTCTTTTCCGCTAGGTAAAACCTTGGTTTACTTCAAAGCTCATATCTCAAAAAACCACCTTTTTTTTTTTGTTTTTCACAAATTTTAAAGTAAACATATGCAGCTATGAAAGTAAGAAATAAAAAGTGAGCCATTCAATATGGATTTTTTCTTACGATTTGTTAAAGTTTGGTATATGAAAAATTCACATGTGTTTTTTTATTAAGTAAATAATCCTGTACTAAATGTGGATCTAATAAATTAAACATTTCATATTTTAACACCTACAATAAATTTGAACCATTTTCTGTGTATTTCTGATTGAGAAACAGGTTTTTATTCAGAATAAGAATTGGAGATCCCAATGATCGAAGATTTTGTTATAATTTCAACATCACCAACACTAACATTAGAAAAAAACATTAAAAAATCTTTGGTATTTTTTTTTGTATTAAATTTCTAGATATTACGATGTGTGAATTCATAGGATGAGAGAATATTTCGTCAACATCTAAGTCAACATTCTAATCAACATCCTAAGTCACGAGTATGCTGGTGTTTATGGTTATACAGTTCTGCGCAGTGGGTACATTGATAGCCAAAACCAAAAAAAACCCTGATATTTTTTAAAGCCACAAAATGTTCAATGTCTTCAAAATAAAATAAGTTTATTGCTAAAGAATTCTGATCGCCGGAGGAAAACATTATTTCTTTGGGGTTGTTTTTATCACTATAAACAGTAATTTTATAATTATGTAGCAGTTTTTGATACGCGTTTATTTGAAGTAATGAGGAACCAAAATGTGTATTAATCTCAACTTTTGCACTCTTCATTAGAAGCACGACAGCCCTCAAAAGAAACTGTGGATTACGTTTGTATTTTTTAAGCGTTACAATATCATTATTCGCCAAACATTTTCCTGCTAATATATAGCTATAGGCAGACAATACAAATTAGCTTCATCAACTTTAATGTTAATTAGAGACTTAGTTTTCATTTTGATGAGATCTTGGGAAGGAATAAACCGATTACAAGCATGCCCTTTACCCGATGGAACATGTAATAGAACCGATGTTATCTGTAGAACATCGGTTAAGAGAAAGTCGGTATTTGATTGAGAGACAGATTCCAGTATGGCTGAAATTGTTTCACTTTTTAATTTTGAAACATCCGTAAAACTTATGCGAATTGGTTTCGCGGTGTCGACATTTGGTAATGAAATTTTTAGACCGATTTTATAATTTGCAGGCGCGCTGCCGCGAATAAAAGAGATGATTTCCTCAAAAGCCATTTTTAAATAGTCGAAAAGATCAACTGTGGATTTTACCACATTTTTAAATTGAAATTTTGTATCTGTTGTCATTACTTTAAATTTCTGGTTAAAACTAGAAATTTGGCTCAATATATTAATATAATTGTACCTTTTAGAAATTTCTTCTAGACGCGACTGTTGATCCAATGGTAATGCGGTTGCTGGTGATGGTTGGTTTTCGTTTGAGTTTGTTGTTGGTGTATCTGTTGTTTTATTTTTATGTTGTGGTGTTGATAAGTCCAACGAAATCGATTGATCTTGCTGTGTTGTACTTAAATCTAACGGTAAAATCTCCGTTTCAACTTGTTTACGTTGAGAGATTCCTCTACCGTTCTGTTTTACAGTGTTGTTTGATCTAAATAGCCGAAAAGATTTTTGATTAAAACTAGACATTTGACTTAATATGATAATATAATTTTACCTTTTTGAAACTTTTGTTGAAAAGTCCAACGAAATCGATTGATCTAGTTGTGTTGTGGTTAAATCCATCGGTGAAAAATCTGTTACAACTTGTTCACGTTGAGAGGGTTCACTTCCGGTCTGTTTTTCAGCGATGTTAGATCTAAATAGTCGAAAAGATTTTTGTTTAAAACTAGAAATTTTACTAAATATGTTAAAATAATTTTACCTTTTTGAAACTTGTGTAGAAAAATCCAACAAAATCGTTCCGATCTGTTTAACAGCATTATTATTATTATTATTATTATTAGATCTAGCTCTATTGTTCAGCTAACCCGTTAGCTTGATCACATCAGTATCATAAAGCTGATGACAAATTTGCTGAATGTCATTTTCTACTTCTTCATCGTTTAACGTGAAGTTGTCGCTTGAGAGTTTTCTTGCTATACATTGCAATAAGGATTCTTTGACATCCCTATTACACGTAATTTTACAGCATCCCACCAATTCTTTTATAGTAATATTAGACACGTTTAATGACAAGTAATTATTCATTTTTTTCCGTTTTTTATTTGAGTCTATCACTTAGCTAGTTCAAATTTTAACTAAATTTATAATGCAAATAAAAACTTTAAAACAAAAAAATCCTATGCAAGTATATGTGTAAAAAAGAAAAATAAAATCGTCGGAATGAATTCTATAACTGAAAACATTTCGATTTATTGAAATTAAAATTTTTCCATGTGTTCAATTACCCCATGCAGGTGAATGCAGAAATAAAGAACAGAAAAACATGCAAAATAATCTAAAGAAAATTATCAAGAATGAATTTTTTACGCAAAAAAAAATTAGGCCACACAGCGAGTTTGAAAAAGAAAAACGGTATAAATATAATTGCATAAAATCAATCTCAAATCATAATCAGAAAAACTAAAGCAGTCAACACGCACAGATTTTGAAACTAAAAACAAAAAAAATAATCACTATGGTAAGTGCAAATTTTTTTTGAAGAAATTATTGTTAAACCTCATAAAATTATATTTTATTAATATATTTTTTGTGTTTTTTAATTTCCAGGCCTTTATCAAATCATTAAACGCTGCAGCACGGATAGTGCAGAGAGAAATAATTAGACCTGAAGATTTGGGTCTCAACGTCGAAAACGGTGTGACCGGCTACAAGCTGGTGAAAACCAGATATGGGGACCGGGTTTGGCTAACCCTCGCCTGTGACCGAAGCTTATACATGCCACCGCGACTAACGCGGTTATTCATTGGATTAAGCGAGACAGATATCACAAAAATGGTAATCATATTCATTGGAAGAGACGTGTCGAAAATGAACGCGCCGCTATACGAGTTTCGCGAGAAGCTAGAGACATATGAAGAAGCCGAAACGCAGTTCCAACAGGATGGGCAGCAATTTTGATAACTAATAATTTTTTACAATTAATGTATAAAATATAATGTTTTTTCTATAAAATAAATTCGTTATGAAAAATTGATTAATGTGTTCTTTTTTCGATTACCATATTTTTAAAATAAATGAAGAAGCCATTTCGAGCATCTATTTACAATTTTTCTCTAATCTAAAATTCCAAATAAAAAGTTTTTGTTTTCCAACACATCATAATTCTTTTTTTTTCAACATAATTTGTTCTAATTCTTCTGGTCGCTTTATACACAAATCTTATATAACAACCAGAAAACTAGAACAACACATGTGCCCCAATGAAAAAATCAAAATCTTACAAAATCAAATCTTACATAACAAACAGGAAAACAACAGATTAAAACAACAACATAAAAGATACGAGGCAAAAAATAAAGAAATACGTTTTTTGTTGCTTTTTAGAAAAGTGGGACAATATCGAGCCGCTATTACGATACAATTTTTTTTTTTCTACAACAAAAACAATTTTGTTACATACAAAAAATATATCAATAAAATCTTCACAATTTTTTTGTCAACGTTTTTTTTTTATTCATTAAATTTATTTTATTCGTAAAATTTAAACGACCTCCCGCAAAAATTAATTGCACAATAAGATTAAAACACAAACTCATTCTTAAAAATCAAAAATCATATGTATTGTTTTTTCTCTCAATGCAATTGAATTAATTTCAGCTGCTTTTTCATATTTTGCTTTCTCATTCTGTTTTATAGATAGTATGACTAAATACATTTTTTTATTTCTTATTAGATAACATATTACCATATTTTTTCTTATTAGATAACAAAAAAAAATAATGAAAATCATTTTGCCTTTAGTTTCTTTCAACAACATTCTAAATGAAATTGTTGTTGCCGAAGTAAAAAAAATAAATTATATTCACTTTCGTTTTTCTCATCTTCTTTTTAAAACATTTGACGACCTCCCACGAACTTATATCTTTTACATTGAATAATCTATTTTAAAACAAAAAGATACTGTTCATATATTCACTCCTGAAAAAAAATCAATGCTTTTTTCCTTTTTTTTCTTTCAATGTGAGATACTACCTCATTTCTTATTTTTTTTTCGTGGAAATGTTCGATATTACCCCTTCACTACTGACATTTCCCAACGAATTTCATTTCTACAGTGGAAAGTTTCTATACCTTTTCCATAGGAAGACTACACTACGATTCTATCTCGATTCTTGCTATACAATTTTAATGACTTTTGATTGGTTAAATCTCTGATGAGACTGCCATCTATAAACTAATTTTACAGAACTGAACTAACACAAGAAAAACGTAATAAAATAAACATTGTATAACTTTATAGTTTAAACGTGAAAGTGAAGGTAAAAAAATTAAGTTCCAAAGCTAAAAGTTTACAAACTTTACTAAAACTAGATTTTTTTGCTTTTTAATTTCAATTTTGTAATTTTACGCTATTTTGATTAAAATTTATGTTTAAAATAAAAATATTTGCTCAAATTTTTACAGAAAGTCAACAACAATGGCAAATGATAAACGGTTTAAGTTCTGGTAAGATTGAACGTGGAAGACGTATCCAGGGAAGAAAGCATGTATAAAAATTTAAATAATTTCTTAAATCATCTTCATATTAAACTAAAACAATTTTAAAATTTATTTCAATAAATTAATTTTATATTTTAGTAAATTTTATAAATTATTTTTTTTTATTTATTTTATTATTAATTTTATAAATTATTTTTAGATACATTGCAAAAAACAAAATGAGGAATATGCTATACCAACAATCGTTATAAAAACATTACAAAAATAACATTTAATTTAATATTTTAGTTTTCTAATTTTTAATAAAAATTAAACTGAAACTATATATTAACCTAAATAAATATGTACTTAGAAAAAATTTATTAAAGCTGTAACTAGATTCAACTAAACGAAAATGTGTTTTAATTATTTCAATGTGTTATTCAATTTGTTTCTTGATTTCTACTGTTATAAAATATAATATAAAATTATATTAAAACAATCTCCTTTACGTTATAAACACAACTTTTATTTATTTCAATAGCTTTATATTATTTTTAAACTACCAATAGAATCGTAGGTGAAAAATAACAAAATTTCTATAAAGAATCGCCCACTAGATTTTTTATTACTATAGTAACAGGTCTTTAGTTTGTTATCATTCATAAGAGTGCATTAGAGGAAGCGAGATAGACATATATCTCTTATAGCGCCATCGCATAATATGAAAAAGATCAAAACTAATTTCAAGAATATATGGTTTGAACCAATGTCTTTACGACTTTATAATATATGTCGGCCATTTCATTTAAATCATGTTAAAGTTTATGTTTGATATTGAATAAGCCAAATTTATTTTAAAAATTAATAAGGAAAATATACAATAGTTGTAAGTATTATTCTATAAAAGTAAGTATTCAAATCAATTAAATGTTGATATGTTTTAAATTAAGAGAATTATAATTGTAATTCTTTTAGTTTAATTTAATGCCATTTTAGTTTTGCAGATTATATTATTTGATAAAATATTGAATTGTTTAATATTATTAATTGTTGTATTATTGTTTTTAGTTCTTTATTTAATATTGTAATTAGTTCTTTAAGAAATAATATATATTTATATTTATTTACAGTCAATAAAAACTTAAAATTATAAAAATGTATTTTATTTACAAAAATCAATATTTATATAACAAGGTTACTTTGTGGTTTAGGTTAACCAAGACAAACTAAAGACATGTCTGACCAGACAATCTAAAGACACGTCTTACCAGACAAACCCTAGACTTGTTACACAAGACGAGGTGGGACATTTTGTTCGAGCGGTCTTGGGTTTGTCTTGGTCTTGTTACTATAACGCGTTAATAGTAAGTTATTAGTAAATCTGGTATAACACTTTTACTGGGCGTTAAAGAAAGTAGTCTAAATTTCACTATGGAATCGTTCGGGAATATTCCATACCGATTCAAGTGGTAGTATTACATGATGAATCGTAGTAGAGCATTCGTTCACGAATCTGGCGGAGATTTTATTATTTTGCATACAAATTTCCATTCCTTTTCCATCACGATTCTACACCTCAGAGAAGAAGTTTCTTCAACGATTCATGAACGAATCGATAACATTTTATTCGCTGGGTTACAAGGCCCGCTATACACTTGAGCTAAGCTATGCGAACTATGTTTTTTGTATATAACGTAATCAAATGGATGACTAAACACTTGAGCTAAGCTATAAGCTTAGCTCAAGTGTATACCCACCTAAAAATCCAACATCGATAACATGCGTTATTGATACTGTTATCGACGTGCGGAAAAAAGACAATTGTGCGTTGTCTCTTATTTTTGTGAACAATAGTCGGACATTTTTGTAATATTTCATAAGTGATTGTATGTGAGTTATATAAATTAATTGGTATTTATTGTTGCTTATATTATTATTGTCATAAAAAGCCTTAACTTTAATAAAATGTAATATTCTAAACAAATAAAAATATAGAACAGATAATTTTTTTTACACATAAGAAATATATATATTTATTTAATAATTCAATTTAATTGGAAACGTATAATCTCTATTCTCTAACCTAAAATTTGATGAATCTTAATATTTCAATTCCATACAAATATAATAGTTATATATAATGATATATATGTTATTTTAAAATTGTTTTTATTTATTTATTTATAGAATGATGGTAAATAGACAGAGGGGTTATTAACCAATATCCAGAATTACACAACATAATTATGAAAATAATTACGGATTAATTAGGAAAAAACTTATTTATTAAATTATTGCTTTATCAAAATCATATTTAAATAAAATTTATAGGAAATTAAAACCACCGTTTTTTCATTATTATTTATATTAAAACCTTATATATGTATTATCACAACATGGTTTCAATAACGTTTTCAATAACAGTTATTGATAATATTCTCAATGACATGAATTTGTAATGTATTTCATACCATTTATACCATTAGTTATAAATGTATAACCCTGAAGTTAATCAGCCCTCTTTATTATATTCCTTTAACTATATATATGTCATTGTTATGAAGTTTTGTTGTAAATATAAGATGGTAAAAATCACCTCGTTGTAAAAATAAAAAAAATCGTGTTTTAATCATTGCATCGGCCCAATTGGATACTTCCAAAACGTAACATTGGCGACGTATGATAACAGGTTACGATTTACAACAAAAATTTTACGCACGTAAGTGAATTTAACAAATAATAAACGATACGAATAATAACAATGCAGACGAACAACACGTTAACATTGGGTGTTCCGCCATTGAATGTGGCTGACAACGAATTCAATTGGGAATTGTATAAAATGAGATTGGAACAATTTTTCCAAAGCACAAAGGTAGAAAAAGAAGACGAAAAAAAAATATATTGCTAACACTGAGTACAGATAAAACGTTATTATTACTACGTGGGCTTTGCAGTCCGAGGGAACCAAAAGAGGTCACGTACGACGAATTATCAAAAGTAATAAAAACACATTTTACTACTCCAACGTTAGTTTTTCAGGAACCAAAAAAGTTTTACAATATAATAAAAAGTGACGAGGAAAGTGTAATTGAATATCTGTTAAGGCTGCGATCTTCAGCAGCAACTTGTAACTTCGGTGATCGACTAGAAGGTAACATTGTAGATAAATTTGTTACGGGATTATCGGGAAAAATTTTCGCCCGATTATGCGAAGAGAACGAGTTGACCATAGAAAAAGCATTGGAAATAGCTAAGAAATACGAACTTAGCCATTCAGCTATTACAACCCAACAAACGTCTTTAAATTTTGTAAAAAATAAGAAATCAGAAAGGATGAATTATTATAAAGGGAAAACGCAAGGAAATACATTGGAAAATACGCAAGCTTGTAAACATTGTGGTTTTAAGAATCACAAACCTGAAAAATGTAGATATAAAAATATTACGTTGCAACACAATTGCAACACAAAAGGACACATGGCATCTATTTGCAACAAAGATAAACAAAATCGAGTATTTTCCAACATAATCAAATCAATTTCCGCTGATGTGAACGAAAGTTGTGAGTATGAACAACATAGTAATTATAGATCTAGTAGTGATAATGAATCATCAAAAATTTTTTCAATTAATTCATTAAATAATTTATATGATGATGATCCTTTATACATTTCGTTAAACATTTATGGTCGGGTTATTAAATTTCAAATTGACACTGGTTCACCGGTAGCTGCTTTGCCAGGTCATATTTTTGATAATTTTTTTTCTAAAGATAATATTAGAATTTACAACGAAAAGGTTATTCCAACTGGTTATGGAGGTCATAAGTTAAACGTAAGGGGATATATTAATCCATGCATTCATTATAATGGAACCTCCCATAACTGTAAAATTTTAATAATAGAAAATGGGGATACTCCTATTGTCGGTCGTAATTTTTTGAAAATGTTTAATAAAACTATCTCAGTAAATACTGTTATAAATAAAATTAAATCTGTTAACGAAATTGTACAGAAGTATGACGAAATTTTTAAATCTGATATTGGTAAACTCTAAAATGTAAAAGTGAATATGGAGACTATAGAAAATCCAATCCCTAAATTTGTCAAGGCACGTCCCATTCCTTACGCGTTTCGTAAAGATATCGAAAATCAATTAAGTGATCTGTGCGAAAAGGGTATAATAACAAAAACTGATTCGACAGAGTGGGGAACTCCTTTAGTTCCTATTCTGAAAACGATGGGAAAATACGAATTTGTGCAGACTATAAGGTTACAGTAAATCCTTGGTTGAAAGAGACAAATCATCCGCTTCCGAGAGTCCAAGATTTAATCACAAAATTAGCAATTGGGAAAATTTTTACAAAAATTGATCTAGCATGTGCATATAATCAGCTCGAATTAGATGAAGAAGCAAAGAAACTGTTAGTTTGGAGCACACACATAGGTAATTTCGTAATGAACCGTCTTCCATATGGTGTTAAACCGGCAACAGTAAATTTTTTAGACGATATTGTAATAACGGCTCCTGATTTAGAGACGCATAACGATAGACTAAATACGGTCTTAAAGAGATTGAAAGATTGTGGTTTAAGAGCTAATAGAAAAAAGTGTTTATTTGCTCAAAAAGAAATCACTTACCTAGGTCATATTTTGTCACATGTGGGAATCTTTAAAATGAGTGAAAATGACAAGGTCATTGATTTTCCGATTCCAACAACGATAACTGAAGTACGAAGTTTTTGCGGTCTTATTAACTTTTATGCAAAATTTATTGAAAATTTGTCGACAAAAATGAATCCAATTTATAGATTATTAAAAAATAAGTCCTGAATGTAATAAGGCTTTCAGATTGATTAAAGATGAATTAATTTCACCAAAAGTGTTATGTCATTTTAATGCAGAATTACCACTTATTCTAATTTGTGACGCATCTAATGTACGTGTAGGAGCAGTTCTAGCTCATGAATATCCTGACAAGACACAACGTCCGATAGAATTTGCAAGTCGAATTTTGTCAACAGCTGAGCAAAAATATAGTGTGATAGAGAAAGAAGCACTTTCCATTATTTTTGCGACAAAAAAGTTCTATCAGTATCTCATTGGTAATCATTTCACTTTAGTAACTGATCATCGACCTTTACTAGCTATATTCGGAGAGAATAAAGGTATTCCAAAAATGTCTGCAAACTGATTGCAGCAATGGGCATTCCAACTATCCGCATTCAATTACACGATTCAGCATGTAAGATCATCAGAAAATGTCGCAGATCTCCTGTCACGGTCACCAATGAAGTCTGATAAAAATTACCAATCGAAAAGTCAATCAATCAGCTATTTAGATTTTACTACGTCAAATCTAGATTTACCAATTAAGTACGAAGAAGTGCTATCTGAAACGAAAAAGGACGAAGTGATTTCAACGGTTATAGAAGCTTTAAGAGCAGGTACGTTAGATCGTTTAACTGAGTCAAATTACAAACCGTTTACTTCACGCAAAAATGAGCTGACAGTTGAACAGAATGTATTAATGTGTGGATATCGAGTAATAATTCCCACATCTTTGAGAAAATGTCTTCTGAAACAAATGCATGACTCGCATTTGGGCATCGTAAAGACAAAGTCGTTAGCACGATCATACGTATGGTGGCCTGGAATGGATGGCGACATTGAGAATATGATAAAAAGTTGTGATGCATGCCTATCGATTCTTTTAAATCCCGCTAAAGCGCCAGTTTTAAGCTACGATAGTACTATGGTTCCGTGGGAGCGAGTACATATAGATTACGCTGGTCCCTTTAAGGAGTTATACTTTTTTATTGTAATAGATTCTCACTCAAAATGGATAGAAGTATCAGCATCAAAACAAGCAAATTCTCACCATTCAATATCATTTTTAAGAGCAACGTTTGCCCGATTCGGAGTTCCAAAAAAATTAGTCTCAGATAATGGAAGTCAATTTACATCTGATAATTTCAAAAATTTCTTGTTAATGAACGGAATTAAACATGAACTTATCGCACCACAACATCCAGCTTCCAACGGTGCAGCAGAGAATGCTGTAAAAACGATTAAAAACGCATTAAAAAAAGCTTTATTTTCCGGAAAAGCAATTGATATTGATATTTATTTAAACAGATTCTTATTTGATTATTGTTGTATAGTAATGAACATGTAAACACACCTTTATTATTTTATATTTAGTTAAGTTGTGGAGACCAGCTTAAAACGTCATTATACACACAACTTGTTATAAAGATGGTGAGAAAAAAACAACCATTAATATTGATCTCTTTATTAATAATTATAATAAATATAAATGTATAAAAATAACAAGTGTCTTTTAAATAACAATTAAACTATCTTAGAGACATCAAGATAGAACATGGCGCAGTTGATCTAAGAAACCAGATAATCGGATTATTAATATATATACAGATTACAAAAACATAACCTAAAAGTTGATGAAAAATAACGTGACGACGTGTTTAGTTAAAAAACATTTGGTAATAAACCACAAACAAAATATAATAAAAACAAAGCAAACTGCTTATAATAAGAAGTTTGAGTGAAAAAAAAGATACTTTAATAAAATATTAAATATTCATCTAAAATTGTGATAATAATTTTCACAATACAAAATGGCTGTATCATACAGGCTACCTCCAATATTAAAATTAAATGGTAGCATAAGTGATAATTGGAAAAAATTTCACAATAACTTCACAATATATATGAAGGCAACTGGAAATGACCCAAAAGAGACTGATGTGAGAGCGGCAATATTTTTAAACCTTATTGGAGAAGAAGCTTTGGAATTGTTTGAATCATTTGATCTCGATGAGGAAGAACAGCAAAATTATGATGATGTGGTAGCTGCATTTGAGGCGCATTGTACACCAAAAAAGAACATCATATATGAAAGACATATATTTTATAAAAGACATCAACAAGATGGAGAGAAATTTGAACTATTTTTGAGTGATGTACGTAGGCTAGCCAAAACTTGCGAATTCGGAACACAGGAAGAAGCATTGATACGTGATCGTATTGTGTTTGGAATTAATGATCTTCAGCTTCAAGAAACCCTGATTAAAGCGGGTGATCCATCTATGCAGAAGACGATAGACACGTGTAGAATAGCTGAAATAACTAAATGTCAAACGAAGGTAGTACAAGGGGATGAAGTTAATTTTATTAAAAGAAATTCAGGTAATAATTTTCCAAATTTTGTTTCTAAAAATAATAAATCACAAAATGTTAATTCAAATAATAACAATAGAAATTTAAATAAAAATTTATATACAAATTATAATAGAAGTTTAAATAGAAATTACAATAGGAATGAACAAAATTCCAAATTACAATATTTAAATAGTTCAATTAAATTATGCAGAAAATGTAATGGTAGTCATGAAAGAGGTAAATGTCCGGCATTTGGCTATAGATGTTATAAATGCAAAACTTTAAATCATTTTACTAATTGTTGCAAAGCAAAAAATGTCAAGATTATTGCATGTGACATGAACAATCATGACGACTATTGCATTGACACTGTAAATACGAATTTAAATATAGAATTTCAGAATAGTTGGTATGAAACTATATTGATTGAAAAATTGAATTGTAATATGAAATTAGACACAGGTTCTGATGTCAATATTTTGCCTTTAAATTTTTTTAGACAATTAGGGATAAATAATAATGAAATTTTCAAGTATGATGTAGTTTTGAGAGCGTACGGAGGTTCAGAAATTAAACCGGTTGGAAAAGTTCTGTTGAGAATTAAATATAAAAATATTAATTTAGTAGAAGAATTTGTGTTGATTAATGCCAATTTAACACCAATACTAGGACTTACAACATGTAATAGACTGGGGTTAATACAAAGAGTGCATAGCATAGTTGGAACGAAACAAACTTTTGTTCAAATAATAAAGAAATTTTTGAAGGTTTAGGTGAATTTCCACATGAGTTAGAAATACATTTAAAAGATAACACGACTTCTATTACAAAGCCGCCTAGAAGAATACCTATTAAAATTAGGGAAGAAGTTAAAAAGCAGCTAGATAAACTAGTAAGCTTAGAATCTATTATTTCTACCTTTACATGAACCGATAGATTGGATAAGTAATCTTGTGGTTGTGGAAAAACCCGATGGAACAGTGAGATTATGTTTAGATCCACGAGATTTAAATATAGCAATTAAAAAAGAACACTATTTAATTCCATCGTTGGATGATTTGATGGCCAAATTATCCGGGATTAAGTTTTACACAGTTTTTGACCTAAAAGATGGGTTTTATCAAATTAAAATGACAGAAGAGTCATCCAAACTGTGTGGGTTTAGCACGCCTTTTGGCTGCTACAAATTTTTAAGACTTCCATTTGGTTTAAATATTGCTCCAGAAAAGTTCCAAAAAAGGAATGAAAAAAGTTTCGGAGACTTAAATGGTATATTTATCTACATTGATGATATTCTCATAACAGGTAAAACTGAATCAGAACACGATATGAACTTGATGAGTTTCATTAAGAGAGCAAAAGAAGTAGGCGTAAAATTTAATATCAATAAATTACAATTTAGAGTGAAAGAAGTAAAATTCCTGGGTCACATTTTTAATGAACATGGAGTTAGTCCAGATAGAGAGAGAGTAAAAGCAATAACCGAAATGGAACATCCTAAAAATAAAAAAGAGCTACAAAGATATTTAGGTATGATAAACTACTTGAGAAGTTTCATACCTAATTTGGCTGAAATGACACAACCTTTAAGACAGCTGTTGCGTCATAATGTAGACTTTTTATGGATGGACATACATACAGAAACGCTTCAAAAATTGAAAGACAAAATAACTAGCACACCAATATTACAACCTTTTGATGTCAATAAACAAATTGTAATTCAAACAGATGCTTCGAAAAACGGAATTGGTTGCGTTTTGATACAAAATCGAAACCCTGTAGCATTTGCTTCCAGAAGTTTAACGGACGCAGAGACGAACTATGCACAGGTAGAAAAGGAAATGCTCGCCATTGTGTTTGGATGTATTAAGTTCCACCATTATATTTATGGTAGAGTGATTGAAGTTAATACAGACCATAAACCATTAGTGGGAGTAATTAACAACGAAATTTGTAAAGTTAATTCATCACGCTTGAGAAGAATGAAATTAAAAATAATAAACTATGAAATAAAAGTAAAATATGTACCTGGCAAAGAGCTACACATAGCTGATCATTTATCACGATCATATCTTAAAGGAAATCCAGCGGATGAATTTAAGGAATTTACGGAAGTAGTCCATTCTGTTAATTTGACTGATGAAAGAAAAGAACAGTTCAAATTAAAGACAAATGCAGATAATGTATTAGGTGCGTTAATAGATATATATCAGAAAGGCTGGCCAAATGATAAAAGAAAGGTTCCTGATTTACTCAAGTTTTATTGGAAATTTAAAAATGATATTTATGTGGATGAAGGTTTAGTTTTCTTGGGTGAGCGAGTGATGGTTCCTCGAAGTCTCAGAAAAGAGATGCTCAAAAACAGTCATGAAAGTCACATTGGCATGACCAAGATTAAATCAAGGGCAAGGAACATATTATATTGGCCTGGTATGGATGCTGACATAGAAGAATATGTAGCACGATGTCAAATATGTGAAAAATATCTTTCAACAAATAGAAATGAACCTCTCATTCCACATGAAATACCAGATTTGCCATTTGAGAAAATTGGTTGCGATATATTGTTTGTTAGAAATACGGACTACTTAGTTGTAGTAGACTATTATTCTAAATGGATTGAGATCCTTCCTTTGGAAAATAAACAAACAGCAGAGATTATTAAAAACCTAAAGAAAGTTTTTTGTACCCATGGTATTCCCAAAATAGTTATAGCAGACAACATGCCATTTTCATCGGTAGAGTTTGAACAATTTAGTAAAGAATGGCAATTTGAGCTTAAAACATCTAGCCCAGGCTATGCTAGATCTAATGGACAAACAGAAAAGCTAGTTCACATAGCGAAAAATTTAATAAAGAAAGCAATGGATGATAATAAAGATTTGCACTATGCTCTTTTAGAATATCGAAATCATCCTGTCTCAAATCTAAATGTTTCACCAGCTCAAATTTTGATGAGTCGCATCACTAGAACTAAAGTAACTATAAAAAATAGTTTATTGATGCCAAGAGTGGAAAATGACATTAAGGGGAAACTTAAAATAAATCAAGATAAAATGAGAATATTGCATGATAAAACAGTACATATTAGAAAAAATTTTGATGTTGGGGATAATATAACATATCAAAAAGATAAACAACGGATTCCAGCAAAAATAATAAGGAAACATGAGGCTCCAAGGTCTTACATAACAAAAAATGAAAATAACAGAATTCTTAGAAGAAATAAGAAACACTTAAGAAAGTCATTGAATGCACCTCAGTTTAGAAGAAGAACAGACATGGCATTGAACCGTGATCAAGAAACGGAGGGACAACAGAATAGGAATAATACTGATCATGAAGAAATTAATTTAAATAGTCAGTCATCTTTGATTGACAATTAACAAAGGGGATATATAACAAGAACAGGAAGAATTTCTAAGCCTCCAATACGGTTTCAAGATTACAACATGATTTGAGTTTAATAAATAAATAAATTTAATAAGTAAATAAATAATAATAATTATAAATCTTACTGTACCTTAGTATTGAATTAAAAAGGGAGGTGTTGTATAGTAATGAACATGTAAACACACCTTTATTATTTTATATTTAGTTAAGTTGTGGAGACCAGCTTAAAACGTCATTATACACACAACTTGTTATAAAGATGGTGAGAAACAAACAACCATTAATATTGATCTCTTTATTAACAATTATAATAAATATAAATCCATTTCCTAAAAAAAAGAATGATACTAATGTAAAAACTATAAATAAGTATAAAGTAAATGACAATGTAATTGTTAAAATTTTTAAAAATAATAATTTTGAATGGCAAAATGCTGAGGTCAAAAAAATATTAGGACCAAGAAATTGTCTATGTAAACTAAAATGTACGAAAAGATATATAAAGAGACATGTAGATCAAATAAGACCACGAAGGTATATAGAATCTCTAGAAAATAATGATACACCAATGTGTAACAAAAATTCTTCTAATCTAATCAAAGATTCTTCTAATCTAATTAAAGATTCTTCTAATCTAATTATAGATTCTTCTAATCTAATTAAAGAAAACTCGAATAAAAATAATATAATTCATTTTAGATTTAATAAAGCAAATAACGTAGATGATATAAATCAAGATAATGATTTAATAAACGATTCGCTAAATCAAACTTTAACTGAAGAAACCTTTTATGATTTAGAAAATGAAATAATTGAAAATTCTGAAAATGGTAATATAATTAATAATGATACAAATACCAGTAATAATGTAGATAAAAATCCTTCATTTGAATTTGTTGATACTAATGATTTCTTAAATTGTTCAAATGATGACAGCAATTGTCCGAATCTGAGAAACAGGTTATCTTTAAAAAAAACCTTCAAGATATAACAGTTAGTCTTTATGATGTAATTACCATAATGGGTAAACTAAAACATTATAATGCCAAATTGTTGGATCATTGAATTGTTTAGCTCTAATGTTTATACATATAACCATTTTATTTTGTTTTATATAAAGTAAGCATTGAATTATAAAATATGACGTATGTATTATTTATAGGGATAACGAGTGTAATGTATTTCATACCATTTATACCATTAGTTATAAATGTATAACCCTGAAGTTAATCAGCCCTCTTTATTATATTCCTTTAACTATATATATGTCATTGTTATGAAGTTTTGTTGTAAATATAAGATGGTGAAAAATCACCTCGTTGTAAAAATAAAAATAAATCGTGTTTTAATCATTGCATCGGCCCAATTGGATACTTCCAAAACGTAACAGAATTGATAATGATATTGATAACATCTAACTGGTATGTTATTGATAGTTTTCATCGATAATGTGGTGCCACAGATTAGAACAAAAATGATCGATGATATTCCATATATAGGCCGTGGCCCATTTCTCAAAAATGCCGATGAAATTGAAATTTTGACGTTTCTCGCTGAAATATTAATTTTTGTTTTGCTTCATTTTCTATCACAAAAATTAAATTACGATAAAATAATTATTGAAACACAAATATTATTTGAATTTCAACACAATCTGTCAAAATTTACTCAAGTAGGATAGCAGGGTAAATTTAAAATTTTTAGTCGATTTGCAGATTCAATTTCAATTTCATCGAGAAATGGGCCACAGCCATAATGTTGATAACGCGTTATCGATATGTAGATGCTGCATTATCGAATATTTAGCGGTAACTGATCGATAACACTTCTAACTGGGTAGTCATCCATTTGATTACGTTGGCCGTGGCCCATTTCTCGATGCAATTGAATCTGCAAATCGACTAAAAAAATTCAATTTAAGGCACTTTCCAATCGACTGAATTACTGAATGATTCACTTAAACTGATACTAAGTTTACACCAGGATCTAATAGGTACATACTATACTTATTAGGTCGACTATGGTCGATGTAAACAGTTATCAAAAAAGTACGTACCAAATATTTGGTAGGATGATTTGCTACGTATCAAATTAGGTACGTAGCAAATAGGTATTGTTTTTACGGTGTGAACACTAAAATTAGGTATGACATTTAAAATAAAAATAAATCAACTTATTTTATAAATATATATTTATGTTTGATGTGATTTTTTTGCTGAAATTTAAAGTAATATAAATTTTAGCATTAATATAATAAATGTTTTCAGTTTTTTATAAAAAATATATATAGAAATTATTTTTTCCTAACCAAAAAATTAACAATGAAAGGACGCGCTAAAAATTAATATGTCATACCTAATTAATAAGAGTTTACATCACCGATCAAATTTAAAAAGTATGATGGTGAAAATGGCTAGCAAATTTGATATGTAGCAAATTAGATACTGGTGTAAACTTATTATGAATTGTATTCCGGAATTTGTATGTTCCAATGGTAATATTCAGTTTCCACTGAACGTAAACTGAGCTACTGCAAAACTAATACTAGTTTCCCACCGCAGAAATTTACTATGTAGTATAGCAAATATTTGATATTAGTTTGATTTTTCACCGTTCATATTATATAAAGATAATGTTTCGGTGGGAAACCAAACTTAACCTGACACTAGAATAAAATTGATATATCAAAATACCGTACTGTCAATTTTATATTTGATATTAGCGTTATAGTTTTTAAAATGAAATTTACAACCCAGAGAAAATCAAACTAGATTTAGACCAGCCCTGCCATTGTTTTTGAACAGCATAAAATACATATAAGTTTTATTCTATAACGTCTTTTTTAAATAATTCTCTCACGAAAACCAAACGTCTACGTTGACTACGTTTTTCATGTCCTATTCCTTTATAATGCTATACTAAACATATCTATATCATAATCAACAATTAATACATACACTTTAATTTATTAAATATCAGAAATGAATCTTACAAGCTAAAAATCGCAAGAAAACACAATGTTTACAAATTCCATAAAATGACATTTCACCTATAAAATAATAATTACGTTTCACACCGTCGATATTATACTTTATTTGATAAGTATTATATTTACTAGCTAGCAAATGAAAATAGCAAATTTAAAATAATTGTTGTGATAGTTTGCTTTCACACCGTTGCTATTATACTTTATTAAACTATACTAGCTAGCAAATTACTACGGTGGGAAACTAGTATGAATTAAATTGAATAATACTAAGTTTACACCAGTATCTAATTTGCTACGTATCAAATTTGCTAGCCATTTTCACCATCATACTTTTTAAATTTGGTACGGTGATGTAAACTCTTATTAATTAGGTATGACACATTAATTTTTAGCGCGTCCTTTTCATTGTTAATTTTGTGGTTAGGAAAAAATAATTTCCATATATATTTTTTATAAAAAACTGTAAACAGTTACTATATTCTTGCTAAAAATTTTTCACTTTTAATTTCAGCAAAAAAATCACATGAAACCAAATATATATTTATAAAATAAGTTGATTTATTTTAAATGTCATACCAAATTTTAGTGTTCACACCGTAAAAATAATACCTATTTGCTACGTACCTAATTTGATACGTAGCAAATCATCCTACCAAATATTTGGTACGTACTTTTTTGATAACTGTTTACATCGACCATAGTCGACCTAATAAGTATAGTACGTACCTATTAGATACTGGTGTAAACTTAGTATAAAGTGAAGGAAAAAATAGGTTCATCAGTTCAACATATTCATATTTTTTTTATTTACGGTTTGTGGTCAAACGTTAAAAATAATAAAAAAATAAATCGGAACATATTTGTTTGTGCCTAAATTTTCGATTTTGGTTATGTATTTTTTAAATATCAAAAAATTGCTGTTTTTTGTTGTTTTGGCTCTATTTTTGATGATTTACTGAATATTAGACCAATTCAGTTTAAGTGAATCATTCAGTAATTCACTCGATTGGAAAGCGCCTTTACTCTGCTATCGTACTTGAGTAAATTTTGACAGATTGTGTTGAATTTCAAATAATATTTGTTTTTCAATAATTGTTTTTTCGTAATTAAATTTTTGTAGAAGAAAATAAAACAAAATAAAATATTTCAGCGAGAAACGTCAAAATTTCAATTTCATCGGCATTTGGGCCACGGCCGTTATATAAAAAAAACATAATTCGCATAGCTTAGCTCAAGTGTATTAATTGTTTTAAAATGACCATACCAACCTTATAAAATCAAAACCTACGTTTCGCCATCTCTTGCAATTTTATGTAACCAAAATATTTTAGATCATTGATCTAGACCCAGATAAATATCTGGGTTATGTTGTTGTTGTTTTTACATGTAAAAATTAGAAACGATCTAGACCTTGACCGTGACGCAAATGAAAAAAACGCAGCTATTGTGTCATTTTAGTGACATTTTAATGACAAACAACTATTAGAATATATATGCCCACAATAATTATAAATGCAATTAATCATAATATCTGTTTTAAATAAGTATATACATGCTAGCATGTAATAATTTACACATATTCACTAATTTACAATTATAAAACTTTAACGTTAGGCGAGTAACAAACTATATTTAACTTATAATTAAAGATATATTTACCTTGAAGATAATTTAAATTTGAATTTATTTTTTGTTATAAGTTTTTTGTTTTTCTAACTTTGTTTAATTTTAATTAAAAGTAAAATACTTTAAAGTTTATATAGCAATGATTCAAATAATATGTGATTATACATCACATCACCATATGCAACACTCTACGCATGCGTGAAACGATATCTGTCCATAGAGATAATTTAGATATCTTTCAGATATCATTTTGATGAAATCTCAAAGATATCCAAAAAACGATATCCACCAGAAACACTCTACGCATGCGTGCGACGATCTCTGTCAATAGAGATAATTTAGATATCTTTCAGATATCATTTTGATGAGCTCTCATAGATATCCAGAAAACGATATCCACCAGAAACACTTTGCGCGTGCGTGCAACGATCTCTGTCAATAGAGATAATTTAGATATATTTCAGATATCATTTTGATGAACTCAAAACGATATCCACCAGATAAAATGCAGAAACTAGTGCTGAGTGGGATGTTATTATTTAATAATCATAATATAAAATTATATCATGTGTTCACTGGGGTTGTATTCGTTTCAATAGGATTGCTTTGATTGTGAATGATCTACGAGCCGGTTCACAATCTGGAATGATTTTCATAATGTACGTAAGTATCCCAGGGAGTAAAAGACCGCGAGGTGGGCCACGACTACAATGGCGAGACGGACGTAATGAACAACCCTTAAAAAAATCGGATACTATGGTAAGTAAGTATACCACAGTTGCGAGTGGCCGTGGTACATATTCGAAGCTAATTAGCTTCACAACGCTTCTACATGGATCATGTGCGCTCATAATTTATAACGGTATGAATGAATTCGTTTTTAAAAAATCAACAATGAACTTAAACTATTTGAAATCTGCAGTACCGATTCTTTTGACAGTTAAGTTAAATGTCAATATTTAAATACATAATATTCAATAAATATGAATAAAACATTTGTATTAGGATATTGGTATCATAAATTAATTTCTCCAAATTGTTATAACAGAATTTTAAATAATAGTTATGCAAGCAATTCTCAACAAACCAATAAGTCATTTATTATTAGCGATAGAAAAAGTTAGTTTAGTAAGATTGTGTTTGTATTTGTTATATCGATCGATATAATTTGTTAAATGTGAGTGTTAACTGAGATTTTTCAATTCTCATTCAAGGTCTCTATCAACAATTGTTTTTTCGGAAAGAACTAAGTAGTTTTTCAATTGAAGTAATAAATCCACGTCAACGTACATTTTATTCAACAAACTCAGCAAAAATCAAGAAAACGAAAATGGCAAGTAAATCATGTGTTCTTAAATAATTTTATTCGTTTTCATCTTTTAAAAATATCAATAGACACTAAAGTTAACTGAGGAAGAACGTAAACAAAAACTTCAATTAGTTTTACAAAACGGATGGAGTTTAGTTGAAGGTCGAGATGCAATCTATAAAGAATTTCTATTCAAAGATTTCAACGAGGCGTACGGATTTATGACAAGAATCGCTTTGAAAGCCGATAAAATGGATCATCACCCAGAATGGTTTAACGTTTATAATAAGGTTCAAATTACATTGAGTACACACGATGCAGGCGGTTTAAGCGAACGAGATATTAGTTTGGCTAATTTCATTGAAAACGTGAAATAAGTGAAACGTTAACCATATATTTATTCAAAATTTTAACTTACCTATATTACATTGTTAACCTTTTGTTAAAAGTAAAATTAAAATTGTCTAATGTATAGTTAAGCATTTGATTATTTTAATAGATACCTATAAAGTATAAACACACTTGTTTTATAAGCTTTCATCTATTAAATGTTTTTAAAAACAATATTTTAGAAAGTTAATCGTACTTTTAACGTCACAACCCTCTATCTACAGTTAAATTTATCCGCTCTCTTAATCTACCGAAAGTAATTGCGTTATAATATTTAAAATTCTTTTGATGCAAATGGAAGCGATTGTTTTACGTTATCCATAGACAGATTCCCCAGGCAGTTTTTTAAACGCTCCTTGCAATCACAATAAATAAAATAAACGTTTAGTGTTTTCTTTTCTACTTGTTCGGTACAAATTCCGACACCGAATTATCGAAATTTGTATTTTTCGTATTGCACTTTTTACAAAAGAAATCAAATTTCGATAATTCTGTATTGTACCGTTGTACCGAAAATGTGTAATAGGGATTAAAATATATTTCACATAGATACCTTTTAAGACCTAATTTTTCAGCCATTGATATCCCTGGTTAAACATTCCAATTCAATCCTATTAAATACAATATAATTTCAATAGGTTTAAATCGGATTGAATAGGTTTAATAGGAAGACTTCGATCTACCAATTAAAATTCAATCGGAATGAATGGGATTCAACAGGAAAAGAGGTTCTGTAGGATTCTAATGGAAATTTCCAATTGAATTTTAATCGGCAATTAAGAGACTCAATAGGAAAAAAGAACTTGGAAAAAAACTAAACAATCTTATGAGTTTAACAGGATTTAATTGGAAAAGATTTAATAGGAATGAATAGGATTAATCGGAATTCTGCAATGGAAATTTCCAATTAATTCCTATTTATATACATTTCCTATAGAATCCTATCCATTCCGGTTGAAAAATAAAATAGAGATATTTAACAGGAATGAATAGGATTGTATTGGAAATAGATTTTTTGAATAGGAATTAATTGAAAATTCCCAATGCAGAATTCCGATTAATCCAATTCATTTTTTTCAATTGGTTTCAATTGGAATGTTTAACCAGGGATGTAAATACCTATTACAAATTACATCTATTGAAGAGGCAGTTTTTAAACGCGCTCCTTGCAATTACAATAAATACAATAAACTTTTAGTGAATTCTTTTCTACTTGTTCGGTACAAATTCCGACACCGAATTTTCGAAATTTGTATTTTTTGTATTGCACTTTTTACGAATTTCGATAATTCTGTGTTGTGTCTCTTGTACCGAACAGGTAGAAAAGAATTCACTATTTAATTTCTAAGAGGCAATTGATTTAATTCTTTATTTCAGCATTTAATTTTTGCTCTTATTAAACTAAAATAACTTATTTAATTATAAAAACTTAAAATACAGATCTTAATAAATTTTACTTAAAATTTCATATTCAGCTTTATCAGGTGATGTTTCATCGACAGAATATCCTAATCGCTTATAAAATCTTAACGCACCTTCGTCATTCTTCAAAACGGTTAACACTAATTTTTCCATTTTCCAATAAGAACATATTTGTTCCAATGCATTCATCATAAATGATCCAAGCCCATGATTCTGATATTTCTCTGAGACGTGCATTTCATAACAATACAACACACTCGTACCATAATCCAAATCAAATCGAAACATTGTATATGCAATCGGAAATTTAGTTTCTTTGTCCATTGCAATAATATAACGAGCCCAATTTTTATTTAAATCACTTTGTTTAATTTTCGGTTGCCATCCTAACTTACAAGCTTTATAATAAGGTCCCACATTAGTTTCAGCTAATTTAAATGCCCATTTGAGGATTTTTCTATCGATATCGTTTTTGCATTTTGAGTATAATACAATATTTAATTCATTTTTGTCATATTTGGTAAACTCCGGAAAATTTTCCAATGGATTTATTGATTTTATTGCTTTTTCAATATTCTGTTGTTGAAATGTTGCGGTTATTGCCGTCATTATGTTGTAGACAATCTTAACAGTAATATAACTAAATTTTAACAAAGATATTTAAATTTTAAAACGCTTTTTAAGTTCATACAACTTTTTGATTATAAACATGACATGTTTTTTGGCGCGATTATAGTAGTGTACTCTCAAATATGCAAGGTTAATAGAATATATAACGTTTATCCGTGCGGAAATAGCGGGCAACGATGTATTACAATTTAAGCCGTGCATTCACATAAAACAGAAACAGAAACTGAAAATTTTCAGTTTCTGTTTCTAATTTGGTTGACGGTGGTGAATAATAAAACAGAAACAAAAACCGAATTTTAAGATGGCAGCTGTCATATTATATTAAATATGCCAAAATTAAAATATATATATTTAACCCAATCCATATATATTTAACCCAATTAAAATTGAAAAAATTATATTAATATAAAAAAAATATTGTAATTCAATAAACTGTGTATTTTATTTTTCATTCATACAAATAAAAAAATAACACAATTTTGTAATGTATAGTGAAGAAGAAATTTATTTTTTTCGTTATCGCACATAATAATATCCATCAAAAAAAATCGAGCTAAATTCAACGTAAATTATTTTTGACTAAATATTTATTTCTTAAAATAATGTACAATCCCGTTACATAAAATTAAAATAATATGGTCACGTGACAGTTTCTGGACCAGAAACAATTAAATTTTAATTGTTTCTGGTCCAGACAAAACAGACGAATTTTCAGTTTCTGTTTCTAAATTAGGTTTCTGTTTCTGTTGCTGTCAAATTTGTATGAAATTCGGTTTCTGTTTTATGTGAATGCACGGCTTAAGAAAAGTGAAAAGAAAACCACATAAATGAATTTATAAATTCGGGTCTTAAAAGAACAAAAAACAAAAGTTGATGTGAAATATGTTTGTATTAGTGATATTTAAATGGCGGTTGTCTACTTTTAAATTTGAAAAATTTCGTATACAGTAAAATCTCTCAAAGGCGGAATCGAAAGGGACCGACGAATTTTCGGCTTCCGGAGTTTTAAAAAAAATGGCATGTGATTTTTTGTGTTTTAAAAAAATCAAAAAACCAATGTTGTAAATATATTTTATGTATTTCATAAAAACATAAATTGTTAATCCATTTACTAAACAAATTATTCGTAAAACTTTGAATATTAATTTGACTTTTAAACATACAAATTCATTTCACAACAAATGAAGTTAGTATTAATCCAATGAATTATTTGTGATATTACATCACTCCGATGGAAATAATCCCATCATGAATAATAAGACTGAATCTAACAAAATATGGTGTGCAATTTATGAAAATTTTTTTGCTATCCACAAAATTGTCGATCGATCTAGTTTCGAACCGATAAGAACTTTTTATTACACTTTAAAAAAGTATATCATTCTCATCAGGGCTAGCCGACTAGATACACTACCAAAATAATTTGTCGCTATATAAACCTAAAATAGGTCACTACTCTAGCGAAGTATAAGAAACCAAAAAACTTTCATAAACATATGTTTATTAGATTCAGGTTTAGTCAATTTGTTTCTCTAGTTGATCACTATTGTTGTTATACTCTAACCAAGTTAGAATTGGATAACAAACTTGTATCGGTAAGAAGAAGATGACCATCTTCACTTGTGTCTATCGACACATTATCTACAATTAATTCAATGAATTATTTGTGATATTACATCACTCCGATGGAAATAATCCCATCATGAATAATAAGACTGAATCTAACAAAATATTACTAAGTTTACACCAGTATCTAATTTGCTACATATCAAATTTGCTAGCCATTTTCACCATCATACTTTTTAAATTTGATCGGTGATGTAAACTCTTATTAATTAGGTATGACATATTAATTTTTAGCGCGTCCTTTCATTGTTAATTTTTTGGTTAGGAAAAAATAATTTCCATATATATTTTTTATAAAAAACTGAAAACATTTATTATATTAATGCTAAAATTTATATTACTTTAAATTTCAGCAAAAAAATCACATCAAACATAAATATATATTTATAAAATAAGTTGATTTATTTTTATTTTAAATGTCATACCTAATTTTAGTGTTCACACCGTAAAAATAATACCTATTTGCTACGTACCTAATTTGATACGTAGCAAATCATCCTACCAAATATTTGGTACGTACTTTTTTGATAACTGTTTACATCGACCATAGTCGACCTAATAAGTATAGTATGTACCTATTAGATCCTGGTGTAAACTTAGTATATGGTGTGCAATTTATGAAAATTTTTTTGCTATCCACAAAATTGTCGATCGATCTAGTTTCGAACCGATAAGAACTTTTTATTACACTTTAAAAAAGTATATCATTCTCATCAGGGCTAGCCGACTAGATACACTACCAAAAAAATTTGTCGCTATATAAACCTCAAATAGGTCACTACTCTAGCGAAGTATAAGAAACCAAAAAACTTTCATAAACATATGTTTATTAGATTCAGGTTTAGTCAATTTGTTTCTCTAGTTGATCACTATTGTTGTTATACTCTAACCAAGTTAGAATTGGATAACAAACTTGTATCGGTAAGAAGAAGATGACCATCTTCACTTGTGTCTATCGACACATTATCTATAATTAATTCAATGAATTATTTGTGATATTACATCACTCCGATGAAAATAATCCCATCATGAATAATAAGACTGAATCTAACAAAATATGGTGTGCAATTTATGAAATTTTTTTTGCTATCCACAAAATTGTCGATCGATCTAGTTTCGAACCGATAAGAACTTTTTATTGCACTTTAAAAAAGTATACTAGAGAAACTAGAGAAACTAGAGAAACAAATAGAGAAACAAATTGACAACTAGAGAAACAAATTGACTAAACTATCATTAACTCTCGAATATTAGATGGATCCTATTTTCGAGACTTAGTGTTAGTAATAAAATTATATAGTGAAATTAAATTGAAAAAATTAAATAATACTAAGTTTACACCAGGATCTAATAGGTACATACTATACTTATTAGGTCGACTATAGTCGATGTAAACAGTTATCAAAAAAGTACGTACCAAATATTTGGTAGGATGATTTGCTACGTATCAAATTATGTACGTAGCAAATAGGTATTATTTTTATGGTGTGAACACTAAAATTAGGTATGACATTTAAAATAAAAATAAATCAACTTATTTTATAAATATATATTTATATTTGATGTGATTTTTTTGCTGAAATTAAAAGTAAAATAAATTTTAACATTAATATTGTAGTCGTCAGGATGCGTTTTATGATAATATATCAACTTAATTAAATAAATAACACGTATATAAACTAAGAACACGTTTATCGTTTGACGTTTTATTTAAGACTCTGTTTTACAATGATACATGACATATTCACAATAGCTATATTCACAATGGTTATATTATTTACTACTACAGATTCGGCCGTCCTGATGTCCACTATCGTCCCTGATGTGGATATGCATTTTCTTGTTATTCGTTGAATCGTTCGTTGAATAATTCGTTGGATCATTCGTTAAATCATTCGTTGCCGAACTGTTATCATCTAGAATCCATTCATTCCGATATTCGTAGTCGTTCGTGTCAAAACTTTTGTTTAAAATCCAATCGTCGTTATACTCGTATTCGTCAGTATTATCGTCCGTACTATAATAATTGTCTGTATCATTCTGTTTCCACTTTTTCATATTAACAGGATCAAATATGCCATGAAAAGGCATCTGGGTATTTTTAAACCCATCTATATCACTCAACTCGTATCTATCATTATTTAAGACCGTTTTAACCACATAAGGTCCTTTATACTTCGGTTGCAATTTTCGATTTATCCCCGGTGTTGGGACATTCCTTATTAAAACATAATCTCCCTTTTGGTACGTCTCAGGAGGTTTATGTCTCTTATCGTAGTATTGTTTATTCTTGCGTTGTGTTTCAATAGCTTTGAGCGCAGCAGTTTTTCGTATGTCGTTAAGATCTCGTTTTGTTTGGTTTTCAAATTTTTCGTCTAAAAATTCGATAACTAAATCATCAGATTTTCGTTTTTGTTTAACGCCAAACAACATAATACTTGGAGTAGTATCCAATGAACGTGAAACCGTATTATTAAAAACTTATTCTGCTGAGTCCAAAAAATGATCCCAATCATTTTTATCTTTATTACAAGATTTACTAAGAATAGGAGTGAGAACTCTATTCATACGTTCGACTTGTCCGTTAGCTTGTGGGCAAGAAGTAGCTACCATAACGTGACGTATGTTTTGGTCATTCATAAATTCCTCAAATTTGTTCGAACGAAAACAGCTCCCTCTGTCAGATACTAAACGTGTTGGTTTACTAAACCACTGAAAGTAGGACTTCAAATGCTTGATTGCTTCGTTGGTATTTGTAGTGCGCGTTGAGTATAACTTTACAAACTTACTGAATCCGTCGATAATTGAAAATACGTATTGATTCTTTTTTTTAGTTGTTGGCAACGGCCCGTAATGATCAACGTGTATGGTTTCAAACGGAACTATACCCTTTTCAATATTGTGTAAAACTCCTTCTTTTCGTCCATCTTTAGGTTGATATACAAGACATTTTAAACAACACCGAATATGATGATTAATTTTTTCGCGCATCTTTGGAAACCAGTATCTTTGTTTAATTAAATTCATCGTTTTATCAATTCCGACATGTCCAACTTCATCGTGATATTGCCTTATTATATTTGATTCTAACTCACGTGGTACATAAAATTGTAGCTTATTCTTGTTCTTTCGATACAATACACTATCCCGTATTTCATACCATTGATTTTCGTTTTCATAATCAAAAACATTTTTGATCTTCTCAATTTCACTATCCCGCGATTGAGACAAAGCTAAAACTTCGTCAATGGATCCGTTTTCTATAATTAGAACGTTTGGTATACGACTTAAAGCATCTACGTGCTTCATAAAACTACTACTTCGATGAATAATTTCGTAATCGTAATTTTCTAAAAATAATATCCATCGTGCAATTCGTGGATTAAGTTCTCGTGTGGTATTCAATGTTTGTTTTAAGGCATTGCAGTCCGTTACAATTTTAAATTTTATTCCGTGGAGATAAACATGAAAACGTCGTATGCTATTAACAATAGCGAGAGTTTCAAGCTCAAAACTAGTATAACGTGATTCGCAATCAGTTGTACTTTTACTAAAATACATGACCGGATGCATTTTATTATCGTGGGGTTGGCGTTGTAACATTATCGCGCCGTAACCGTGAGAACTCGCGTCTGAATGTAATTCAGTTTCTAATCCGGAAGAATATATACATAATACAGGATGTTTACTTAAAATTACTTTTAACAATTCAAATGAATGCAAATGTTCAGTTCCAAATTCAAATTTAACATCCTTGCGTAATAAATTATATAATGGTTTTGCTATTATTGCAAAGTTTAAAATAAACTTGCGGAAAACGCTCGTAAGACCTAAAAATCGGTGTACTTCGTGTACATTACGAGGAACCGGGAAATCATTTATACTTTCGACGTGACGTTTCGAAGGCATAATGCCGTTTTCATTTACATCATAGCCCAAATGCGTAATATTCGTTTTTAGAAATTTACATTTAGTTAAGGCTAACTCTAATTTATATCTCTTCAGAATCAATAAGACTTCGTACAGTATTTCCAAGTTTTCGTCAATCGTTTTTGTAGCGATCATGATATCATCTATGTACACTTGGATTTTTCCTTGCTGGATCAAACTTTTAAAGATAGTATTTACATGTCGTTGGAATACCGCTGGCGCATTTGCAAGACCAAAAGGTACACGTAGGAACTCGAACTGTCCACTCGGGGTAACGAACGCGGTGTACTTGATTGATTCAGCATACATTTCTAACTGATGGAAACCACTTTTCAAATCGAGAGTCGTAAAGTACTTCTTATCTCTCAGTTGGTCCAGTTGATCCTCAATTAGCGGAAGAGGATATTTATCTTTAACCGTAATACGATTCAATTGCCTATAATTTACGCATAATCTATAATCACCGGCTTTTTTCTTTACTAACACCACTCGACTTGCATAAGGCGAATTGCTTTCTCGTATGTACTTTTTATTTAACAATTCCGTGACCATATTGTCTATTATTTGTTTTTCCATTATCGAGATACGTTGTGGAGATTGTGCAAATGGCTGATCATTATTAACATTAATTTTCATCGTTGTTCGGTCTGAGGCGTATTCAACCTCTTCGTTCCCTATATCGTTGAATAAATTATTAATTCTATTTTGTAAATCGAATTTATTTGTCAATGACAAATTATTTTCACCTATGTCTAAATTTAACTCGTTAGCTACGTCTACATTAATATTGTGTAACTCTAAAACAGTATTTTCATAATTGTCTATTGGCACGTTTTCGTTCACTGCCTCATCTTCGTTTTGTTTTGATTCTAAACTATCGTCTTTCAACCCGTTATTTGTACTGTCGTTAGAATTTACGTCGTTACCGTTCTGAATTCTATATGATAAACTCAAATCATCGAATGACTCACCTTGCCACAACTGAAGTTTTCCATTTTCTATCAGTACTTTTACGTTATGTTGGTTCAAAAAATCTCGTCCAAGCAAACAATCATGAGGTGCGATAGGGTCATCTGGAACAACCCTAAAAGATAAATTACAATTAATATTTTGAATTTTGACATCTAATGCAATTACTCCAAGGACAACTAATCGGGAAGAATTTATACCACTGTAAGGTACATATTCATCACGAAGAACTGACCTGCAGTATTTATCTACAATTGATTTTCGAATAATCGTAATTATACTCCCTGAATCAAACATAGCGTCGATACTAATGACCTTATTTAGCTTGTCGGATTTAATTTCGATTGGTATAATCATGCTGTCATCTTTTAAGTTAACGTTGAAGACTGGTGTATTGCTTTTATTTTTGCAAAAATCTTTCGTATGTCCCACTCGTTGACAAATCTCACATCTTGGTTTTCGTTGAGCTTCACTGCAATTCCTAGAGTAATGTCCCATCTGATTGCAATTAAAACATTTTACTTGATCACCGCTTTTGAATGTTGTTTTCCTTTCACTAAATTTATTATTTGTATGCGAATGTTGAATCTTTTTTTGAAAATCGTTGTTTCTCGGCAATGCTGAAAAATCTCGTGACCATTCATCGTAAGTCCGTAATTGTTTCAAAAAAGCATCTAAATCGTTATGATTCGTGAGTGCTAGTGTTTCCGATACTCGTCTTTCTTGAATGCCTTTAATCACATATTTAATTATAGCACTTGGCTTGATGTTAATTGCCAAAGCTTGAACTGCGTAGAAATATTCTTCGTATGTTTCGGTGTGACGTTTAACTCTTCTACATAATCGTGCATGGATATCAGCCTCATCGTATATGTTGTCAAACTTTTCAATGATTGCACTTTGAAATATATTACACGTAATATTTCCTTGCAGTGAAAACGTTTTAAACCACGTGTGTGCAATACCTTGTAAACGTTGCGTCATGTAGTGAAACGTTTGTAAATCACTCCAACCATATGTTACTTGCAAATTATTCACTCTATTAACCCATTCAACAACCACAAGAGAATCTGGACTCGTTGGATTAAACGCTGGAATTAATCGTTCAACATCTGCTGGATGTAAAAAAGGTTCGTTTCGTTGTGTTTGAAAATCTGCCATGATGCGTGTTAAATCACTCGCCATTTTGAATAATATTTCTTCTCTATCGATTAGAGACCGTTGCAAATTTTCCATTCCACTCTCCGCCGTAGCATAATTGTTTCTGTTGACATTATTGTTAACATGTGGATTTCCATGTACCCCTTGAGCACCTATATTCATATTGACGTCATTAACTATAGGCCCACTTCCTGGATATCGTAATGTTAGGTTAGGTTGTGTATACAATGTTCCGGGAAACGTGTTATTGTGTAATTCATATTGATTACTTGAACTAAACCCAGACACATATCGTTGATCGTTTAGTGGAGTTTCTTCGCCAAAATGTAGCTGCTTTCCTACTAATTCGTTTCTTCGTTGAGGATACATCACTTCACTTTGCTTAACCTTAAATTTTCTTTTGACACTATTCGTTTAAATTAATAAAAATTTAATATTCGTTTTGAGATATTGTATTATCCCACTTCTGAAATTTACGTCTGTAGTCGTCAGGATGCGTTTTATGATAATATATCAACTTAATTAAATAAATAACACGTATATAAACTAAGAACACGTTTATCGTTTGACGTTTTATTTAAGACTCTGTTTTACAATGATACATGACATATTCACAATAGCTATATTCACAATGGTTATATTATTTACTACTACAATATAATAAATGTTTTCAGTTTTTTATAAAAAATATATATGGAAATTATTTTTTCCTAACCACAAAATTAACAATGAAAAGGACGCGCTAAAAATTAATGTGTCATACCTAATTAATAAGAGTTTACATCACCGTATCAAATTTAAAAAGTATGATGGTGAAAATGGCTAGCAAATTAGATACTGGTGTAAACTTAGTATTAATAGTTTCAATTAATACTAAGTTTACACCAGTATCTAATTTGCTACGTATCAAATTTGCTAGCCATTTTCACCATCATACTTTTTAAATTTTATACGGTGATGTAAACTCTTATTAATTAGGCATGACATATTAATTTTTAGCGCGTCCTTTTCATTGTTATATACTATAATTTCCATATACATTTTTTATAAAAACCTGAAAACATTTATTATATTAATGCTAAAATTTATTTTACTTCTAATTTCAGCAAAAAAATCACATCAAACATAAATATATATTTATAAAATAAGTTGATTTATTTATATTTTAAATGTCATACCTAATTTTAGTGTTCACACCGTAAAAATAATAGCTATTTGCTACGTACCTAATTTGATACGTAGCAAATCATCCTACCAAATATTTGGTACGTACTTTTTTAATAACTGTTTACATCGACCATAGTCGACCTAATAAGTATAGTATGTACCTATTAGATCCTGGTGTAAACTTATAGTGTATTCTTTTCGAGTGTACCGAGCATGGACAAAAAAATCGGAATTTTAAACATGTCTTCGCACAGAACATAAAAAAGTTCAGTGCATGTACATTTTCAAAAGAACACTTTCTTTTGTTCTGTGTTTTCTTTCTTTCGTTTCAGATTCGTTTGTTGACATTTTTTAGTTCGGTTTTTTTTTCTTTTCAGTTTTATTTGTTGTCTAAAATTAGTGCGTAGCGTTTAATTGTTTGTTGTATGTTTGTGAAATTGTTATATTTATATGAAATAAAAATAAAATGGATAAATTCAATTTATTAGCCGGTAAGCGAGAATTTTGATTATTTTTATAATTATAAATTTGGGCTAGAGTGAGGTTAGTGTGGTTTTATTTATATTTTAAGGTAAAAAAACATAAAGCAAGCCACGCTAACTTCTTTTTCCCCAATAAATACTAGTGATAAATTTGAAGTGTCTAATATATATAATTATTCATTTACTTTAGAAGTGGCCGAATTTTTAGAGTTTAGAAACTCCAACTCCTTAAAAGAAATGAGTACAGCAAAAACAGGTAAGAATCTCACTTTAAGTAATGAACGGTTTTTTGACTTTGCAATTATGTTTTCAGATTTATCATTGACAGACATAACGAATACAATAGATTGGTCAAGTTTACCACCATCAGCTTCACAAACGTATACACAAGATACAGTCCTGTCTCCGGAATGTGAACTAACAAAAATCAGTAAGGATTTTTATTATTTTATTTTTATTATTAATTCATTTTTCTGAAGTTGAGGTTCACAAGGCGTTGTGTGATTTGTAACTTATTGAGGTATTCATATGGGTACAGCATAGTTTATAATAGGCCTACCAATTGTTTTATGCGTTGTGATTATTGTATTTTTATCTTTGGCCAACGAACTACCAGTACTTTCAGCTACAGCATTACTCCTGTTTTTTTAATCTAGGGTTTACTTGTTACGCATGAAAATTGAATTTAAGCAGTCTAGAATTTTTTACTTAGGAATGAGTATGTTGTAAACACAAATGCGTATTGTTGTATTACCTCATTCGTCCATGTGGTGAAAAGAGTAGAAGTGGGCTTTTCAATGGACAGTTTCAATTTTCTTGTTTTTAACCAATTATTCAGAATGTTAATGTAGGTATTTAGAGTATTGGTGTGTTGTTGCTTGTTACAAGCACCGTGTAGTTGTCTGCATATCACGTGATGGTTATTCCTTTTGGTGGGTCACGTAAGCTGCTTAAGTAGAGATTGAATGATGAGATTGAATTTTAGAGAACTCCACCTTGTGGAACTCCCTGTCTGTGCACTCTCATCTTATATTTAGTTCTTACAGCTAGGTAGTTGCACAACAACCGCTTTATTATAATAGACATATTATTGTTAATAAATCATTTAGTAGTGCAGATGAATTGTTCGAAACTGTGTCTAAGGATTTTGATAGGTCGAGTGCAACTAAGATTGTTCTAGCACAGGGTTGTTTTTATTTCAGATCATCACTAATTTGATTTTGGATCCTATGTAGAGCGGTGGTTGTACTTCTTGCTGTCCTAAGGACATGGTGGTATGACACCAAATTACAAGATAAATAGCTTCAATCTTAACTTTCCCTGTGTTTTATGCAATTATTTATTTAATCTTTTTATAATTTTAATCCACATTTTAATTTAAAATGTTCTAAACTGTAACAAGATATTTAAGTTATATTAAAATAAGAAACGCCTTATTATTGTTAAATTGATTTTTATTTCACTAAATACGTCTTTCGAAAGCTATGCTTTCATCGACAGTAGTATCTAAAAAATTGTTTTAGATACTACTGTCGCAGAAAGCATAGAAATACGTATTTAGTGAAATAACAATCAATTTAACAAGAATAAGGCGTTTATTATTTTAATATTATTTATAATTTTAATGCAGTTTCCTATTGTCTATTTTTATTTTGCGTTTCCAGTTTTATTAAAAAATTTAAACTGACAACAAAATTACTGCAGATATGAAATTGTAATTTTTAAATTTCTTTATTATAGATACGTGGACGGATGAGCAGACGGAATGGATCTTGCACCAATACACCGATTTCATAAATGAAATTGGTCCAAAGAGAAAATTCCGAACAAAGAAGGTGATGTGGGAGTCTGTAGCCAAAGAGTTTGAAAATACTTTTAATATTTCAAAAAGTTATGAACAAATTCAAAACCGATATAAGACACTCATAAGACGAAAAAAAATGCAGATTGATCATAATCGAACCAGTGGGAACACCCGTTGTAATATTCCATACGAGGATGCGCTACAAAAAATTGCCGCGATAGAGGATTCCATAGAACCGGAATCACTACGCGGCATCAATTTTGTTAAAAATAAAACTGTTAATGATGAAAACTCGATAAGCGCACCTATAACAAAAACACCAAAACAAAGTACCAGTGAAACAATCTGTAAAACGTGGCTTGAAATAGAGCAGCGCCGAATCGAAAGAGAAGAAACACATGAAATTAAAAAACGAGAGCGTCATTTAGAAAAAATGGAGTTAATGAAAGCTATATTCCAAACGCCTTAATTTTTAAATTATTTATTTTTATTTAACTAAAAATTTTTGTGATAACTTTTTATTTAATGTATGTATACAGGGTGAGTTTTTTAAAAAATGCCAGGCTTTTATCTCGAGAACCATGCTAGATGGGACAAAATAACCTAAGGTGATATTTGTTAAGCGTCGAGGGGGGACCAATGGTAATATTGAATGACCTTGAAACTCATAAGTGTTGGAGATATATGCCAAAATAGGTTTTTTTTAATTAGAACCTATACATTTAAGGTTTTTTTTTAATTAAGTAAATCAAACTACACACTTATTGCTTACAATTTTTTTTTGTAAAGTGTACGATTTTGTAGATATGATTAACATTGATCTGCACTAAAGCAAACGTGTCTTCGCTAAGTTCTTCAGAAAAAAAATAAAATTTCGATAAAATTAAAAAAAAAACAATGAAAATCATTCATTAATTTAAATATTATTGCATCGTGGTCTACTGCGTGAAATTGATTTTCGTTTTTTTTTTGATTTATTGAAATTTTATTTTTTTACTGAAGAACTTAGCGAAGACACGTTTGCTTTAGTGCAAATCAATTTTCATCATATCTACAAAATCGTACACTTTACAAAAAAAAATTGTAAGCAAAAAGTGGGTAGTTTGATTTACTTAATTAAAAAAAACATTAAATGTATAGGTTCTAATATAAAAAAAAAACCTATTTTGGCATATATCTCCAATACTTATGAGTTTCAAGGTCATTCAATATTACCATTGGACGTCCCCCTCGACGCTTAACAAATATCACCTTAGGTTATTTTGTCCCATCTAGCATGGTTCTCGAGATAAAAGCCTGGCATTTTTTAAAAAACTCA